>BROE01000016.1:6802820-7247820 GCA_036571765.1 Plecoglossus altivelis | reverse complement strand
TTTTACCCCTGACAACTTTCTTTGCCCCATGCAGGGCTGTTTATAGGCAAGTACATCTGGAAAACGAGCCAACTTGAACGCCTGAGCATTGATAAAAATAAAAAATAAAAATTATGTATTTTTTTTATCCGCCTTACCTCAGAAGAATTGCCGCTGGCGTTGGGGACGCGGGGCGCGTGGTGGCTGAGCGCCGACAGACAGGCTAGGATCAGGTGGATGGCTCCGATCTCCAGCGCCATGCGGCGCAGCAGCACGCCGTCGTCCGTGGTCAGGGGCGTGGTGCTGAACAGCGCCCGCAGCACGTGGAAGGGCAGCGTGGGCAGCACGTTAGCGGACGGAGACTGCAGGATGTGACCTGCGAGGAGGAAGCAGCGCAACCGCCCGTAAGACAACAGAGAGGATCACAGGCGGTCTGGAGACAGGAACATGATGTTACCAAGCCCAGCAAGAGGTGAGGGGAATATGTTTACTACTCTACAATGTAGGGCGAAGACGTCAACAGCCTAAACAGCACGAAAAGGGCTGCGTGACGTGATGGGTGTTATCCAACAACCTGGCAACCCTGCTCATCAATCCTGAGGGACAACATCTCAAGGGCAACTAAAACAACCCCCACGGTGACGGAGACAAACACAGTTGACGTGCGAAACGCACGGCGAACGCGACTGGCTCGTTGCGAGAGCGCGGCGCCCGTAAGAGGCCAACGACACGCTGTCGATAACGCAGACAAACGAGGGGAAGGATCTCCAGAGTCGTTTGGATGATGAGGGGGGGGGACTCGTCAACAGCAAACGAGCCAAACAGCTACATTACCCACCAGTCTGCAGACGGAGGGAGGGGAGGGAGGGGAGAGAGAGGGGGCAGCTACATCGTGACGGTGGGGGGGAGGGGGGACACAAACGTGTCTCAATTGTAAATGGAGTCATTTCATTCGTTCTCTCTCCCTTTCTCCTCCCCCCCCCCCCCCACAGCCAGGCCTCGGCAGCCTTTCAGATAGGTCCAGCTACATCCACCGGCCACATTATTGCAGTGACAGCTATGTATTGTTGGGGCTTTGATGACGGGCGATATTGATCGGCGCCACTGGCCAGATCGACTGGCTGACAAAGCTAGTGAGCGTCCTGGTGTGGCGAGGGTGGTGGTGGGGTTAGGGTGGATAAAGGAGGGTGATGTCTGTCCCCAAGAGACCTTCAACTGCCTCCTGTGTGCGTATTTACAACACACGCACACACACACGTTTCCATGTATGGACACATCTAGTTGGAGGGCGATGGAGGCCAACAGTTTGTCCTGACCTCCAGTACTGGCCAGAGGGGCTGACCATCTGACCTGTCTGGAATCATATCAAACAACCCTTATTGTAAGTGCCAAGTCAAAAAAGGGGGGGGGGGCTAAATAAGGATATTAAGCCCCGCCCACCTCTAGGTGAACAGCATCGTTAGGATACTCACTTCCCTCGCCGTCGTCCGTCACCCCCAGAACGAGGCGCAGCAGACACTGGGCGTGCTTCCTCTCCTTGAGCAGCACCTCGGCGTAACCCGGGAGACGCAGGAAGAGGCCGAACGCCGCCAGCGAGTGCGCGGGGATGGGCGACATGGTCTGCACGGAGGACTTGCTGATGGGCGGGGGCTCGGCGGCGATGGTCTCCGGCGCTTCGTACACCAGCTCGCCCGACTGCTCGATGGTGACCCACTCGAACTGGTCGCTGTCCTTGGGCTTCTCCTGCGTGGCCGAGGGCACCACGGGGGCGCTCACCTGCAAACGGGACACGTCCGGAGGACGAGGCGAGGGGGGTTAGAACAGGGCGGGGGTCACGGGGGGGATGGACGGCCGGACGGACATACAGACAGACGGGGAGGACGGCACTAGACAAAATGTGCTGACGTGGTCGGGGACTTTTTCCCAGTGTCATGCGATGGTGTGGTGTGGTGTGGTGTGGCTGTCAGGACACTGAGGAGGGAGGAGGTTATCCACCAGGTTTCAGACGTGTGGTTGTAAATGTCAGCGCAGGTCCGTTCTCTTAAAACGTTTGCCTCTGTAAACTCACATCACCCAAAACTGTTTTGATCGGTTGTGATTTTAAACTCTGGGCTATGATAACAAGCCTGTCGCACTTGCTCATGTTACGCTAACGCTAACGCAGCATCGTCAGAGACGAGCCCGACTGAACGCACGTGAGCTTTAACCCCACGTGTACCCACCCTCCACGTCAATACCATCAATTCAAGCTCAGCTGAACTAAAAGCCAGAGCGATTCTCTAGAAAGGTAGGGCCTTAAGTGGAAGACTTAGCACCTGTGGGACGATGTTAGCTAGTGGAGGCAAAGCTGTTTAGCTAGCCAACCCACAGGCATGAACACCACTAAAGGCTGCCTCTGTTTGAACCCAAAACCCTTTACGTACAGCTGAGTTTGCTAACGGTCTGGAAGCTAAGCTAGCCGTGCAGCCTTAATAATTCACAGCAACAGTAAGACCTGCGAAACAACAGCGTGCGTTCACGGACGGTGAACGGTCGAGGCGGACCTTGGAACATACGAGCTTGTTAATGATGGTAGGCCCCATAAAAACGAAAAAATGATACGTTTGTCACATCACATCCTTCATACGGGTGGCGATCATACTGGTCTAAACACTAGAGGTGTAATAAAATGGTCTCACTTGGTGGCCGTTGTGGGGAGCTTGGTGCCAGCCACCAGTGGCTCTGGGAGACTGCCTGAATAACTCAATTTTCTGCAACAATTCGAAAGAGGAGGAGGAAGGGGAGGGAGGAGGAGGGGAGGGGGAGGGGAAAAGATTTCAAAAAACAAAACAAAATAAATCACAGATTTAGTGCCTGGTAGGTCTAACAGTCCATCTGTGGCGTTTCAGCTGCTTACCTTTGTCACCGTGCATGCTCAATTACTGGCTAAAGGATCTATTTCCTTTCATTCACTAGGCCTGATGTAGCGCCCAGGGAGCAGGGCGCCACAAACACGGAACGACCGAGGCCTGCCAACATGCCTGCCCCCTCAGACGCACGCTCATGCTCTAACGTACTGAAAGTCCATTTGGATGCCATGTTAATGGCTCCGTGTTGAAAGCATAATGATACTGATGTGTACCTTACTGGTAGGGGCAGGGGACTGCAGAGCCGCGTGTCGTTAAGGGGTAAAAGGCGTCCGCAAAATGGGATACGTTACATTTAAAGGATGTGGAAATGCATTCACAGGACACATTTGGGCGAACTAAGGCGATACACCTGACGTCATCCGTTGACCTTTTATTTATTTATTTATCTGCAATGAAGTAGTTTGAGCTTGCTGGTTACAGAACATGTGGGACTTGTGGGCCGCGAGGCGTGGCGCTGGTCTGACCTGCTGGATGACGTCGGGGTACAGCATGGGTAGCCGCTCGGCGATGAGGGCCAGGCCGCCCATCCCAGCAAACACCTGCAGGGGGGACTGGATGGGGTTGGTCTCCAGCAGGGACTCGTCGATGGCGGCGTCCAGGCACTCGTCGCCCGGGGTCATGGGCTCGTCCTCGGGGCAGCTGCTCAACATCTCACAGTGTTCCACTAGAGAGGGAGGAAGGGAGAGAGGGAGGAAGGGAGAGAGGGAGGGAGAGAGAGAGGATGAATACAACATGAAAACCCGAAGTTCTCACGGACAACTGATTCGATATTTTGCTCCTAAAACTTTTACAGATGAAACGGATCGAAGGGAATCAATGTTTCTGAGAGCGGAGCATCAGATCTTGAAACGCAACACAGCAAAAACAAATACCAGAGAGGAATCCTGCCAGATAGACCCATGTTTACCTCCAGCACAGATCATGAGATAAATCATCTCTTATAGATTCATCATTCATGGACAGAGGGAAAGTAGAGAGAGAGAGAGCAAGCAGGAGAGAGAGAGCGAGAGAGCGCGAGAGAGAGAGAGAGAGAGAGAGAGAGAGAGAGCGCGAGAGAGAGAGCGCGCGAGAGAGAGCGAAGCTACTCTCCCATTAATCAAGCTCAAGCAGCCAAGAAGGAAGGTGGAGCCCGTATGGGAGGGGAAACAAATGGCCCACACAAGACAACTTTGGAATGGAAGAGGTGTTGATACAATAACGTGCACTAATGGTTCCACTTGAGAGACGGCTCCCCAGTCCTACGCCAGTCTCGGACGCTGATTAAAAACGGGAGGAGGAAAAAACAAAAAAAAACCTCAAGGACGCAGACAAACCCGCTCGTCCTCTTCTGCACGTTTGGGGACGGTCGTCTCCGTGGCCAAAGTCAGAGCGCCTCGACAGAATAAAGGGTGAGAGAAGGGGGGGAACAAGGTCCCTGCTCACTGTTTGTCTTTGCCAGAGTGAGCGGGGTGGTTTTACGATGATATAAAGCTCCAGTCGATTGATGGGTCATCTGCGAGAAAGCCGCACATCATCTCTCACGGATGAGAAAATAAAACTGATGATTCATGACTGGCCTCTTGTCCTTTTATCTCTCTTTCTCTCCCTCTCTCTCTCTCTTCTAAAAGGTCCTTTTTCCCATTCTCCTCATGGTGAATTAAAAAGCCACAGAGGTTGTGACTAATAGGGTTTCTAACAGAGCTCGCGCTGTCTGGACTCCAAAACAGGATTAGACGTGAAGGAGATGCTCGTCTTTCACTGGGCCGGCAAGGAGAGACTGAGGAGGCTGGAGAATATCTAGACAGCAGAAACCAGCGAGTCGCGGATATGATTTGAAAAGGTGCAAATACGAGCTGAGGCATCATGGTCATCATCAGGCTGCTGGTGAATCCATCGACCAATCGCAGCCACGAGACCTTGGCGGGACAACTGGAGAAGGACGAGGAAATGTTTCGACTCTGTATTTGAGCAAATCCCGTTGCTCGGTATAGGTGAACCAAATGCATTGGAACCGGTGACTTTCGAAGAGATAAATCAGAAACGGCGAGAAGAAAGTAGAGCCAGAAGACCCAAAATGGCCTCCCAAGGGACAAAAACCATGTTGATGTAAAAGCCTATTTCCAGAAGGTAAGGAATGGAACTGGTGGTGTTTTCTCTCTGTTTAGAGGGCGGCTCTGAACTGTGATTCATTCGGTACCGTTGCATTGCACGCCTTGAGTAGGGCGCCTTCACGCTTGTTATATCTGCAGATCTTACGTCGTTCGGTTTGGGGGTCTCACCTTGCCATATTCAGGATTGCGCCTAATATCCGGTGATGTCTGGTGAACCCCGCCTTTCCTCGGCGCTCGCCCCCCATCCCCTGGCCCCCCCGCCCTCCTATTTCCAGAGCTTCTTCTTGCTCAAAACTCCGATTCTTGGCCCAATATCCGCACCTCTCCGTCTCGTCGCTACTCCTTGATCTCGGTATCTTTTAGCGAGGGTCAATGCGCTACCCTCTATTTAACAGCCTCAATGGGGTCTCTGGAAAGAATCTTTCAGAAGGATTGGTTTGTTTCGAACCAGGAGTTTTGGGGGAAGTGGTGCTATGGTGATGCGTTGGGGGGAAACGCGGAAGGGAATTTCAGCCTGAAGGGTCAATTCCTTCAAAAGATAAGAGCCTTCATATGGATAGTGCCATATGTATCATTCAATCACAACAAAACGTCCGCACAAATTAGAAGCCTGATCCGTGGTTTTGTCCTGGCTCAGAAAGCACAGCTTTGGGAGAGCTAACGGCACTATAGGTGCTTGGCATTGGCAGTCTTATCCCCTCTTCCCACTCTCTAATCTATATCCCTCAACTAATTATCTGAACTCCTGAGCCAGAGAGGAGTGAAAGTAAATTGGTTCAACGAAGACAATGATTGAGCTAATCAGGTGGTTAGTGTCTGGGCTAAGGGCGAGATTAGCTCAGAGAAGCTGGGCCTCTTTCTTCAGATGGACAGGGGGGGACGGGGGACAGGGGGACGGGGGGGTTATTACCTCAGGAACACACAAGTCGCTAGCCTTCCCTGTAAGGTCAGATACACCGACAGCGCTGAAACAGTTCAAACCAACATGGAGGTCGTCGAACCTAAGTGACGAGGGGCTGATTCCAAAACACCGGACAGCGCGCCGTATACAGACAGGAAACAGGGAGGAGGGGGGGCCCTAAACGGAACTCACACTGCGAGTGGTTGGGGGTGGGGAGGAGGGGAGGGGGAGGCAGGCCGATAGGGGGGAGAGAAAAGGCAAACAAACGACGGGGCAGGATCGACAAAATCTAGAATTAGAAGAAGCTTTTGTAGCTGTGCCATCAAGCATGGACTTGCTGTGTGTGATAGGCCAAACAAGCTTGGGGCGGCAGAGGGAGAGAGGCAGGGTAGGGTCTTTCTCCAACATGGCGAGCCCTAGCCTAGCTTAGCCTAGCCTAGCCCAGCCTAGCCTAGCCTAGCCTCCCTTCATCACAAGCTCCAGTTCCCTTCTGGGTTCATGGAGGACTTAAGTGTTGAATGGTGGTCCTGGATTGGCCAAGTGTTAGGACTTCATATGTCTTTCACCAGGTTTGCATTAGCTGCTAGCATACACCAGTAGGATGGCTGTGTTTGGGCCTGTGGCAGATTAACATGTACTAGAAAACGTGAACACAGCAGAACGCCAAGGGTTACTGCGAGAATCAAAGCTCTCCCTGTATACAAGCGCCCGCGCACACACACACACACACACACACACACACACACACACACACAATAAACATTCAATATGCTCCTAGAGATGGCATGTAGTGATGTGTGTAGTCATGGGTGAAGAGCAGAATGGATACATTATTGAACACATTCGCATTGTTTTACTCAATTTTCCACATGAAAGGAGAAGGAATGTTATTCGATCATGTCTAAAACGTTAGTGTGTGATGCCTGTTTTGCAGTAGGAATCTGCTGAGGTGCTGCGTGTGTTTGTGTTGGGATATTGGTCAGCTAAAAAGATCGGACTTAGTCGGCACATTCGCCGATGCTGACGTCCTCAAACAGACGTTGGATGTGTGACATGAAAAAATGTACATGTCACAGTAGAGACAGATACATCTTAGCATCCACAGCTACGGAATAAAGAACGGCCGAGCCAGGATGAGCGATAAGTTGAACTCCATACAGCACGACTATACTGACGTGTGGAAATGTTATACAAATATACCCAAAAGAATATGTTACCTTGATTACTATTACTCCAGTCACAAAAAGCTGAAATATGTTTGGATCGAGCTGGGCCTAAAAGGAAGGAGGAGGAACCGGACTAGACCAGCAAACGGCAGAGGAACCGGACTAGACCAGCAAACGGCAGAGGAACCGGACTAGACCAGCAAACGGCAGAGGAACCAGACTAGACCAGCAAACAGCAGAGGAACCGGACTAGACCAGCAAACAGCAGAGGAACCGGCCTAGACCAGCAAACGGCAGAGGAACCGGACTAGACCAGCAAACAGCAGAGGAACCGGACTAGACCAGCAAACAGCAGAGGAACCAGACTAGACCAGCAAACAGCAGGAACCATCAAGCACGGCTGCTTCCCTCTGTGAGCCAGACGTGTAATAGTGCTGCTGATGTAAGAGTCCCAGACCAAAATAACCTCCATTAAGAACAGGACCCGAGATGTGGAAACTGACTCTGAAGACAACGGCCTGTAAATTCATGCCAGAACCCATTTAGATGCAGCCACTCCGTCTTAAAGAACCCTATTCCCCCCCTGCCTGTGGGCCCAGTCCTTTAAGTAGTATGTAATACAGCCCACATACATCCAGACATTTCTATCTGTCCTCTATAGCTTCCCATCAAAACAAAATGATTCCGGCCATCACAGAAATGGATACTTGTTGGGGTTTGTTTTTTTCTATGAGGGGGGGGGGTTATACATGGGCCCCATTACTCAACACAAAGGACAGCCTGAGCATGGAGACGGCTGGTTCTGATTCTGTCTGCCTCATCTGCCCCTCCGCCCCACCCCCTCCTTCCAGAGGGAGAGGGGCTGCTTGGCCAAGGTGGGAGGAGAGTGGGTGGTGGTGAGGGGGGGGTGTGGAGGGGCGAAGGAGGCAGGGAAGCCATCCATCCCTGTGTGGGATGGGCTGTCAGGGAAGGCGTGCAGAGAGCTGATCAGGGCCTTACTCACCCAGACCTGGACTCTAACTGCAGAGCAGGAGATATGAGAGATGAGCTTGCACTTTGGAGAGGAGGATGATGTGGGTGGGTGTGTGTGTGTGTGTGGAGGGTTTCTCGCACCGCAAGACGGGGACATTAAGCATGAACGGTGTGTATGGTCTGAATGTGCATACAGTCTGTGTGTGTGTGTGTGTGTGTGTGTGGAGGGTTTCTTACATTGCAAGACGGGGACATTAAGCATGAACGGGTGTATGGTCTGAACGTGCATACAGTCTGTGTGCGCGTGCGTGCGTGCTCTCCACGCGTGCGACCCTGTACCCAAAGCTGACCTTTCTCTGTGCGCAGCCTCTTGAAGGAGTCCGTCTTGGAGAGGCCGGGGTCGGAGATGACCTTGGAGCCCAGTTTGACGGTCAGGTCGATGGAGCGGTAGCCCTGGGGCAGCCGGCGGTCGTACAGGAGGGTGAGCAGCTGGGCCAGTGTCATCTCTGCCGGCAGAGGCTGACCTGGGGGGGAGGAGGAGGGGTACATGACAGCTACTGTACGTGGCACGAGGGGATGTGACCTAGATATAAGTGATGAGCCAAGATGACGTGGACGTCGTCTGGTGGTCATAACAGCGCGCCGTTACGGAACTACGCAAGACCGCCGTTTGGTTTAGCGCTTGTTCGTCATTCGGTTTGGCGGTTGCTTGTTGTTTAGGGAACATTGTGGATGTGCCGGTGGCTGGGTGGAGGGAGAGGCACGTGGACAACCTTGGGTCACGACCCCTCCTGACTGGGTAGCAGCTAAAGGACACGCAGACACTGGCTCAATGAATTGATTGAGACGGAGGTAACAGCTTCATTAAGCGGGCTGGATCGATAGGCTTCCCTAGGGGGAAGGGTGAGACAGTAGGGTGGTGTGTGTGTGTGTGTGTGCGTGCGTGCGTGTTGGGGGTGTTTGGATTAGGGGGAGTGGTGGAAAGGATGCACCGCATGTGTGTATTTGTGTACCTGGGTGGTACAGTTCCATTTGAAGTGTTTCGAATAACAGTTATGTCACGCTTTATCGTGCGGCTAATATACAAAAACAAGCTCCACTTCATTATATACTGTAGGTATAATAGTCTTTGGTGTGAAATCCTGCCGGATAAAATATGTCTCAATAGTCTTCTTTGTAAAATGTCTCAGCTTGCGCTCTGCATATGGCGAGAGGTTACCGCGTGCGTACGACCGAGTGAAGGGGGGGTCCAGACAGCTAAGCGGAGGTGACAGTGGTGTGTGGGCTCAGTACCTGGGAGCAGCTTGTGGTAGAGGTGGAAGACAGGCACACTGATGGTTTTGGCAGAGGGGTCCACACCTGAGGAGGCGGTCAACTTGTCGCTCATCACGCGGCCCCTCCGGGAGGGGGGGCGGGGAGGGGTGGACAGCGCTCTCTTGGACTGGGACTTCAAACCTGGAAGGACACACACACACACACACACACACACTCACCTCAGTGTACAAACACACGCTTTTGAACAGAGCGCACACTAATCTAAACTCATTCAAGCCAGGTCAATATACGTTTTGGAAAACATTCCAATGTTTTCTGACATCCTCTCCTTCTGGCATTATCAAACAGGCACCATCGATGAACAAAGCTTACGCAATAACTTTCACATAGCTATGCATATGTTTACCGTAAAATGCACTATACCATCAGCCCTCTACCGTTGGTACTCTGAAGCTGATGTACTAGTTAATTAGCTGTTAGCGGCAGAGCGCTGTGGGTGATAAGTGGATAACAGGCTCTGGCTGGAGACGCGAGCGCCTGGATACCTGAGGCCACCACGACGCTGTAGTTGTCCTGGAATCCGCTGTCGGCCTTCATCTTCTCCTTCTCCTCGTGGTTCTTTTTCTCCTTGTCCTCCTTCTGCTCGTTGATCAACTTGGCTGTGATGCTGGGGGTGTCTGTGGTAGAGAGAGGGAGAGAGAGAGAGAGAGAGAGAAGGGGAGAGAGAGAGAGAGAGAGAGAGAGAGAGAAGGGGAGAGAGAGAGAGAGAGAGAGAAGGGGAGAGAGAGAGAGAGAGAGAGAAGGAGAGAGAGAGAGAGAGAGAAGGAGAGAGAGAGAGAAGAGAGAAGAGAGAGAGGAGAGAGAGAAGAGAGGAGAGAAGAGAGAAGGAGAGAGAGAGAGAGAAGGAGAGAGAGAGAGAGAAGGAGAGAGAGAGAGAGAGACAGAGAGAGAGAGACAGAGAGAGAGAGAGAGAGAGAGAGAGAGAGAGAGAGAGAGAGAGAGAGAGAGAGAGAGAGAAGGAGAGGGAGGGAGAGAGACAGAGACAGAAAGAGAGACAAGAAAAAGGGGGGAGAGGGAGCGTGAGAGAAAGAACAGACCAGAGGAAGGGAGGGAGGAGAAGCACATTGTGGATCCAAACAGGAGACAGGAAGCATTCCTCTGGGCTGTGTCTCTCCCCCCTTGGGTTTACGAGCTGCCGTTTGCAGTCAGGAAACTATTGATGCTAATTGTCATAACATATATATATATATATACCCTGGAGGGCCCACTGCCTTTTCGAACGATAAGTATTGACATCAAGCCCAATGTATGCGCCAACAGGGTTAACAGATGCCATCAACACTTACATCAAGCTTATCTCTTGCGCCACCCCCTTCAGATATCAGATAAGGAGGCCTTAGTTAGTAGATAATAGCGCATTAGCAATTCAGAGGCCCATCGCTAGCAAAGGTTTCCAGAGGGCCCCTGGCAGAGACTTAACTGTAACCAAAAGGTGGTTCGGTCAGTGCAACTCCCATCCCCTGACGATGACGGGAGAGACGCTATGGTCATCGAGCCCTCTAGAGACGGGGGGGGGGGGGGGCTTCCTGCTGTATCCAGGCTCTAATCAGGGCTGCTATCTGTTGTTCTCAAGGTCCCAGGAACAGAGCCATTCATCACCAGCTGTACAGCGAGCCAGCGTTAACACACCAGCACCTGGGCAGGGGGGCACTGCAGCCAGGCTGCCAGTACCTGGAGAACCAGCTAATGCCTTAAGCTCCAGGACTTCATTCCAACGATAAATGAATACAAGGTATTACGTGCCTCTCTGTTTATGAGGGATTCCATGTCATTTCTAATGAGCGGAGAGGAACTTTTGTATTTACATGGTGGCCTACCTGAGATTAGTTTAGAGAGGAGTTATTCATGAGAAAAAGCTCGGCTTTTATGGGTTTGATATATACATGGCTGGATGCAGCACGTCCTGGTTAACAAAGTCATGTCCGTTCCAGAGAGCGTCAGTATCTCCCCCTGCTGGTCAACTAGAGGTACAGGCCGGCTCTGGAAAGCAGCCCACGCTGATGCTACTGCTGCTGCGAATAATGTGAGTGGACATGCAGCAGTGGACTGGAAAGGTCCCTGTTTATGCTCTGAGAGCTGGAGGGCTGAGGGAAGCTGGAAGTGGACTGTATGTTTGCTGCCATGTTCTCAGTGTCTGTGTGGGGAGCCAGAGACAAATGAAGAGAAAGGTGTGTGTGTGTGTGTGTGTGTACACACTGTTTTAGATGTGGACAGGAACAGGGAGTGGGTGGGCAGAGATGGGACAGGTGAGCAGAGGAGGACAGGAAGCTAGAATGGACCAAGAATGGGTTGCCTGGACACAGCAGAAGCTAAGCTCACCATACAGGCCACGGCTCTTTTAGGTTTGGTGAGCGATAGGCCAAAAACTGGGGAAGGGGGAGAGGGGAAAAAAAGTTGAAATCCAGATCTCAGAAACTTTAGAGAGATATTTGCTATAAATAATGAATGACTGATGATTCTGTTGATACAACATCCGTGCTTTCGCAGGATCCAGTATTGCTCCTGGAATCCATCTCCTGTGTATTGAGCATGCTTGGTTCTGGGCACCTCTGATATAAATCTACGAGGTGCCGACACGATGCATTACCTTCAAATATGTAAACATGTCTGCCTGTTCAAAGTTAAGGAGCCAGGTTTGGGAGGATAAAATGCTTGAATGGTGAGCTGGGCTGGGAGACTGGCTTCCCTGCTAGGGTGGAGAGGGGTGTGGGCCAGGGAGATGACTGTGGAGTGTAGAACACACACATACACGCTAGCTCAAACACGCACCACCTGATAATACAGGCAGACTTCTCTGCAGTGCGTGCTTGAGACAAAGCCCTGCCTTTTTCGAGCTCCGTGATTGGCCCGACAAGGATGGCCCAATGCACCGTGCCGCGCCAACCCTCAAGTTCAGGTCAGCTAGCAGGCATGCTGCTCTGATGCAGGCATGAGGAGGAGGAGGAGGAGGCAGGGGGGAGCGCTGCATGAGGAGCGCTGTGTGATGAGGAAGGAGGACATACCTGACACCCGGTCCAGGACTTCGGCCAGCGTGGTGGAGATGGGCAGGTGGAGGGTGCGGTATTTGTGTCCAGCGCCGTACATGGGGTGCTGGATCACGTGACTCGTGGCGTTGATGCGTCCTTTGTACAGCTGAGAGAGAGAAGGTTAGAGAGGGAGTTAGAGAAAGAGAGAGAGAGAGAGAGTGGGAGAGAGAGAGTGGGGAGAGGGCGAGAGAAAGTAAGAGAGTCAGGGGAAGAGAGGGGGAGAGAGGGGGAGAGGGAGGGGGAGAGGGAGAGCGGGAGAGACGGAGAGGGAGAGCAAGAGAGACGGAGAGAAAGAGAGACGATTAGACACAGAAGGGTTGAAAGAAGGAGTCAAGATGAATTAAGACACATCGATGTCAGGGATGGGAAGAGCACTTAGAAAGTCAAAATCCAAAACCTGCAGAAGGAAGGAAGAGACTGTCAATGTCTTCAGTTGAACATGGACGCTTGCCTAGAGATGACAGGGGTTACTCTGTGACTCCAGCGTGACACGCCTCTCACTCTCTCTCCTCCGCTCGTCGCTCTACCTCAGCTTTTATCGGAGTTGACAAGACTTCTCATCCAGCATGAATGTTACATGTGCGCATCATCCCGGGCGACATTTATTGCTTCCTGCAACCTCCGAGCGACAGGCCGAAGGATCGAGAGCTACGGCCCAGCAGAGGGACCTCTCTCTGGGTGCTTAGCTCCCCCAGCTCCCCTCCCCCCCACCACACACTCACACGCACACACAGACACCAAGGCACTACGTCAACAACCCTAAACCATCTTCAAGAAGAAGGCCTTTGATTGACTCAGCAGTTATTTTCATGGACGTCAGACTCCTCCAATCAGAAGAGGTCCCCTTTTCATCAGCACTGAAGCAGCTTAGAAACCCCAGCTTGGTCTGTTTGCAGTATCATACGACTTCAGTGTCGTTTGATTGACATGGCAAATATAAATGTCAGGATTCCTCCAGCCAGATACAGATCAGACGGAAATCGGGTTTAAATATCAAAGTGCCAAAGTTATTATTTCAACATTGATGCACTTAAGTCACTGGAAAGGTCAGTAATATACTGTAATGAAAAGACGTGGCGGTCCAAAGAACTTGGAAAACTGTTGGATACGAGTCGCTTTAACAACGGTTTACGCTTTTTTTTCGCCAGCAAGAAACAAGGTTTTCTCTCCCAACTTCTATCCTGACTGAGGGACTCAGAATTCAAGCATGAAGTCATGTGTGAACATGAACCGTTCAAACCCAGCCTGCAAATAACAGATCATTTCATAATAAACAATATTATCTAAAAAAACCCGCCCTTGGTCCCGAATAAGCGAACGTCTTCCTGTCTAGCGTGATGGAGCGTGTTCTTCTGATGTGCCCTGCAATACTCATCCTTCACCTTGTCTGTGAAGTGACCCTCACCCCAGCACGTGGCTATTTAGGAAGAAGAAGAATCCAAATAAATGATCGAGTTGAGTAATGACGACAATGAGATGACTGGTGAGGTTGAAATGGAATTAGCTTCGAGGACAAATGAAACCAATTTCTCTCCTCGAATGTCGTGTCTGTCACGTCTCCTTACATCTGTCTCTTGCCAACCAATCATTGGAGGAGTGTGAATTATAGGACATTAACGTTAGGAGGGAAACACAATATGCTAATGTCGAGTGTGAGGATGTGTGTGTGTTAATCCACATTATCGGTATGCTGTCCCCTTGTGGCCACAAGTGTTTATTACGGTCAGGATAAGAGCCTGTAAACTCCTTTGTTGAATCATGCAGTGATAGCAGAGTAGTGGATCCGCTCCCTATGAAGCTGCAAGCTATCCTGTCATAACAGATCAGAGCAGGCAGGACACGTTTGGCAAAGGGCCACGACGACTGCAGCAGGGCCCTGACTCAAGCCCCGACAGGAAGGGAAGCCATCTTGGCCAGGGGCGGCGTGCGCTGGAACTCACCGGACACGGCGACTGCAGGAAGACGGTGACCTTCTCGTCCTCCAGCATGAGCTGCAGGAAGAGCCTGCGGATGAAGCCAGAGATGTTGCCTGAGACGGGCACGTTCCCTCGCTGGGGGGCCGACTGGAAGAGCTCACACAGCACCTGCAGGAGCGAGGAGGGAGGAGGGGTGGGGGAGAGAGGGGGAGGAAGAGGGGTTAGTCCTTACAGATCCAACAGCATGATAATCTGCCTCCGTTTGACTTGGGACACTGTGGTCCTTCCAGGACCGGCTGCACACCTGGGCCATGAGTCTCTGGTTGTTAGGATGACAGGAGATGCACTGCAGGAAGAAGGCCACCGTGGCGTTCTCCAGGGCCGTCCTCTGCTGCGTGGTCAGCCCCCCGCTGCGCATGGACGACGCCAGCGAGTAGCGCGATCCCGAGGGCTGCGGCGGGGCCGGGGGCGGGGCGCAGCACGCGCCGCTGGTGCCCGCCGCCTGGGCTCCTCCTCCCCCGCTGCTGCCGCCGCTGCCGGAGGCGTGGGCGGCGCCGGCGCTGGCGCTGGAGTGGCAGAGGAGGAACAGCAGTGCCGTCCACAGGGGGTTGACCTCAGGGCCTCCCAGCCAGTCCTTCATGGCGTGGCTGTTCCCCACCTCGGTCAGGAAACGCAACACGGGCGCCGCGAGCTCAGCAGACAGGGGCACTCTCGCTTGCGAGGAGGACGAGTGGGGGTGATGGTGGTGGTGGTGGTGATGGTGATGATGGTGGTGGTGTCTCCGGTCGGCGGCGGCGGCGGCGGGCAGGGGCAGATCGGCGCTGGCCAGGAGGCCGCAGCAGAGCCCCGCCAGGCTGCGCACCAGCAGCGACGGCAGCCCAGAGTCCAGGAGCTGCTCGATGGCCCCCGGAGACTGGGAGGCGGCGGCCAGCGTGGCGAGCTGCGACTCCGACAGGTTGACGGGCGGCCGCGCGTGCTTGGAGTCGTCGGTGAGGCCGGCGGCCGCGGCGGCGGTGGCGCTGAGGTCGTGCTGCTTCTTGCCATCGTCGGTCATGGACAGGCGGTGATGCTGGGCCTGGGAGTGGGCGGCGGCAGGCGCTGCCACGATGCCCATCCAGGACATGAGCAGGGAAAAGTAGCCTGGGTGGATGTGACACATGGAGCACAGTAGACTGTCCACTGCCTTCTTCAACACCATGTTGCAGGGCAGCGACATGGACCAGTTGTACAGCAGTCTGGAGAAGGAACAGCCAAACAGAGATTTAATCCAGATCTTTTCTTCATATCAGTACAAAAAGGTCATCTAATCTATCACAGCACAAAGCAATAAAACCATCCCTCTACTGAATCATTTCCTTCTAAGTGAATCAGCCATTTGCAGGGCTTTAGAAGAGAAAGGTTGCACATATCATGATTCTCACTTTGTACATATGAATACTTTATGAGGGCGTTTTTATAGCAGGGATCAGAGAGTAGACATGCACGAGCTGTGTTTGCACAGGATGCCAGCAGAAAGCACAGCGATCAGAGAGGCCTGTCTACATTCCTTCATAATCACATGACCATCCGGCAGAGAAGATGCAAGAGGAGGAGAGAAAAGGCTTTTCGAAACGCGGCAGAGCAACAAAAAGCCTTCGTCTCTTCTCCCTTGACAACGCGTGACGACAGAGAGGGCTGCCGTGGCAACCGGGCCGCAGGGCAACCGGGCCGCGTGGCTTCGGCGCGGTGGCTACTCACTCAAAGAGCTCTCTGTTCAGCAGCACAGGGAGGTCGTAGTCCACCGGCAGCTCGTAGCTGTGCCACAAGATGGCCGCCACGCAGTGGAGGTGGGAGGGAGAGGGCATGAGGAGGCCGTACTCCCGTGATGAGGAGGAGGAGGAGGAGGAGCTGGGGCCCATGTAGCCCACGGGGCTGCATCTCTTGTGGGCCGCCACTCTGGACGAGTCCTGGACCCACTGGAGGAGGGCTTGGATCCTGGAGGGGACACAACCAACACAGTCATCATCTCTGTGTTCATGACTGGAGACATTTCAGCAGTCAAAACAGCTCTTTTGTAAAGTTAACCACTCTGTCAGAGAGAGAGGGGGGGGGGGGGGGGGGCGTGTACCTGTCCTTGGTCCCAGGGTCCTGGGTAGTTCCCAGCTGGTAAAGGATGTCGATGGTGGAGTCTGATGAGAGGCCGTTCAGTCTTCCAAACAGCAGAGGGCTGTTCAGGTCTGGAGGAGAGACAGACACGACCAGTCAAGCACAGAGCAACCAGAGAGCTCCAACAAGACAGAGCAGCAGAAACAGGACCTGTACGAGGATCCTTTTCCTCATGTGGCTCGTTACCCAAACAAATAAAAGCCATCGCAAAGTTACGGAACTAATGTACCAACCACTGCGTTCTCGTGGGAACCTTTAGGAACACACACGCACACACACTACAGTATCTGCTAAATGAATACAGATGCAAAAAACGTTGAATAAATCAGGTTAACATGTGATGTCCCCCCAATCTACAGTGCCAGGCCAGACCGTGCAGTGCCAGGCCAGGTTACGTACTGGTGGGGTCGGTCCCAGAGGCGGCACAGTTCCTCAGGAGGATGTCGATGAGCTTGAGGCCGATGCGTGTGGACTGCAGGCCGATCTTCACCAGCACGGCCTCGATGTTGGGCGAGTGCATGCCGCAGTACGGCGACATGAGCAGGGCGGCGCACGTCTGCAGCAGGTTGGCGGTGGGCGCGGCCGCGCTGGCCATCATGGCCTCCAGGTCGCTGACGTGGGTCAGGCAGTGGTGAAGGAGGCGGAGCCAGCCGATACTGGAAGGAGGGAGGCGGAGTTACGCACACGTCCATAGGAAATGAGTTACGTTATCGTTAGACAATACATACATTATAACAAGAGGGGGAATTGATGACCGAAAAATTAACTCTTTTTTCCCCCTCAAGGGGAACAGACGGCTTCTCCGTTACCTGGTCTTGGACACCTGGTCCTCGGAGGGCAGGAAGGGGTTATTGACCGTGGCTGAAGACGTGTTCCCGAAGGCGGTGAGCCCCAGCAGCTTGATCTGAGACAGGCCCAGGGTGCTGGCGTCTCTGGGGCGGTGCAGACGGAGGCAGACGGCCGACGCCACCTCCGCCTTCACCAGCTGGATCTTGATGTAGGTGAGGCCGCTGGTGATGACCGGCGTGGAGAGGGGCAGCATGTTCACGCCGTCCGCGCTGATCTCCACCGACACGGAGGATGGGCAGGCTGGGGGGCGAGGAAAAAAAACAAATGAACAAAAGAAAAAGTTGCACTACAAGTTGGTGTGTTTACGTTGTGCATTTTAGTAGTTTTATAACGTCTCCCAGGGTAAGTGATCTTTCTTTATTTCTTTTTAGATTCTAAATTGGATTTTGGCTAAGAGAGTTGTGACAGTTAAGAACAGGGAATGGCAGGGCACTTTCTTGTAATTGAGAGAAAAGAGTGCAAACAAGATGCAGGATGAATGACAAAATCCATGTTGTACCATTATTTCCCCTCAAGGGCATCATCTCATTGACTTCTGATATCTGGGAACGATTGAGTTTAAAATACAGAGAACAGCACAGAGGGGGAGAACAGCACAGAGGGGGGAGAACAGCACAGGGGGGAGAACAGCACAGAGGGGGGAGAACAGCACAGAGGGGAGAGAACAGCACAGAGGGGAGAGAACAGCACAGAGGGGACAGAACAGCACAGATGGGGAGAACTGGAGAAGGAGCTACTCAGGAGGGACTCACTGGCGAGCGAGGCCAGGTGGGGCTGGATGTGGAGCTCCTTCAGGAGCACGGCGGCGGGGAGGTGGATGGTGAGGTCACACCACGCCTCTTCAGGCAGGAAGATGTAGGACCAGGCGGCCGAGCGCGCCCGCCGGTGAGGGGGCGTGGCCTGAAGCAGGACCTCGGCAGGCTGGGCGGTGGGGCTGCTGGAGGTTATGGTGCCTGGGGAAGGACACACAGGACGTTAAAACCAGGGACAAAGGAAATAGCGCTGGAAGAACAAACGTTACATATCTTTACATATAAAAACTTTTCAGAGGTGTTTCAGTCTGGCCCTATGACCCCATCTTTACATTTCAAGCACATTTAACAGACGCTTTTACCCAAAGCGACGTCCAAATACATATTTGGACGGCTACAGAATATTCTAGATGAGGCAGCGTTGTGCAGGGGACGCACCTAAAGGAGCAAAGTTGTGGAGTCCCTCAGCGTTGTCTGGTTCTGACGCCAGCACCCGGGCCTTCAGGCTGCCGTCGGCTGCCTTCCCCGGCCCAGAGTCCAGGAACTTCATGATGGTGGACACCATGCTGCGGGCCGTGTTCACGATGGCCCTCGTGCTGGTCACCATGTTGTTACAGATCAGCTGCACCCCGCCTGGAAACACACACACACACACAGTTTAATAAAGAAAATGTTAATTAACAAAAAATATGATTAATGCATTTGTGAAACTCTGACAGGCTAAACAATCAAAGAACGTGTGTGTGTGTGTGTGTGTGAGTGTTACCCATGTCATGGAAAGCCTTGAGAGCTTCGCTGGTGTCGAGCACACGGAGGATGAACCAGAGCAGCGGCTCAGACAGCTGGCAGGTAGACAGAGAGCCCTGGATGAGAACAGGTCCAGAATCAGGCCTAACATTCACACTCTGCTATCTACTAACACTGTACCAACCCTGTTGAACACTGCTCAAGGTCAGTTAGAGCATTCAAGGTCACTTATCCTACACACAAACTTGGCCTACACATACCAAGTATCCAAATCGATTTTCCCAATTAAAAACATTTGTTTAAGGCTAATCTCAAAATGGCAAAAACATCCTACAATCTACATACATTCCTAGCAGGTGTTTCGATCAGAAACGATGCACAAAACGTGCAGATATGGAGCGCATCCGATATCAGGGTATAAAGACAAGCAGAAGAGCAGTTCTACCAGTATTCTAGTGGTTAAAGCACAGGATGTTGTGAAGTGCTCACAACATCCAACATCCTGTGGCTCTCAGCTGTGTTCCCTGCCAGCAGTACCTGTCTGCCCATGTAGCCACAGGCCATGTAGGTGAGGATGGGCTGCAGCATGACTTGGACGGACGTGGCTCTCTTGCTGAGGGTGGTGAGGATGGTGAAGAGGCCGTCCCCCACAGAGATGGCGTCCAGGCCGCCGTGGAAGTTCTCGTGCTTGGTGAGGTGGAGTCCACTGGCGCCTGGGGACAGAAGGAGCGGGTCATCCATCGAGTCGTAAGCGGCACTTACGCGGGAGAGATCGTTCAATGGATCCCATTAAGTACCCACCTATGATCATAGCCATGGCGCTGCTATTACACTGACCCAGGGCAGACAGGATCTGACTCATGATCTGCTGATTGGCTAGCACCAGGTCCGCCACGCCAGCCGCCGGTCCCTGATTGGCCGTGGACCCTCCGGCCGGCCCCTCCTTGCTGCCGCACACCTTCTCCTCGTCCGAGACGCTGCTGTCGGCCGCCCCGCTGCCCGCCGGCGGCAGACGCCCACTGAACTCCCGGTCGCCCGACAACGGCAGCTGCACCAGGGCGTTGACCAGCTTGAGCAGGTCAAACATCAGCTGGTCTCGGGTGGTCTCGCCGCACACGGCCTTGGCGTCGCCCGGGCGGATGATGTTGGCGAAGAGACCCCCGAAGCAGGCGCGGGCGCCCACCGTGCTGTCGGAGCCGCTCCGCGACACCACCTTGTCGGAGCAGGTGATGTAGTGGTGCACCAGGAAGGTGATGGACTCGATGACGGAGGAGATGGTGCTGACCGACACCACCTCAAAGTTCTGCTCCAGGGTGAACTCTAGCAGCTTGACCTGGGCGTCCAGAGGCCCCTGGCCGGACTGGAACGGGCCCCTGGGGGACAGGAAGAGGAAGGGAGGAGGGAAAACGGAGAGCAGGAGAGAAGAAAGAAACTAGGAATGAAGCATTCATTCACTGATTATAGAAACACCCACATATTTTGGGGGTGAATGTATTCATATTTACTGAGAGAGAAGCTTGGATGTAAACCAGACTGTGGCTTCCCCCCGTACCTCTCTGTGGACAGGATGTGCATGAGCTTGAGCAGGAACTCGCTGAACATCTGGGGGCAGGTGGAGGAGAGGTGCACCTGGAGACGGGTGAGGAACTCCTGCATGGCCTGCGTGGCCGTGGGCCCCACCTGGGAGCTGTGCTGGCTGGTGCCGTGGGGGTTGCTGCCTGACAGGAAGCGCACCAGGACGTGCACCAGCGTGGAGTCTGACACCATCTGCTGCGCCGTGCTCTCGTGGGCGCTGGCCATGCCGTTGCTCGCGGCTGGAGGGGTTGCAAGGGTACGGTCAAGCACACATACGCTGATGACCCCAAAAAACTATTACACTTTTTTATTTTAAAGAATAACTCCACTTTAAGAGGCATGAACAGTATTTCCGAAAGACTACAAAAGTTGAAGTGACGTTTGGATGGAAGGTTTGGAGAAATCCTATCTGGACCCCACCCACCCCCGGGGGGTGTGGCCCTAGACGGGGGAGGTGAACCTACCACAGGGAGGCATGTTGGTCATGAGGGTGAGAGAGTGCAACACCAGACACCAGGTCCTCAGGGAGGTGTTGGGGTACCAGGCCAGCACCGTCAGGAAGCTGCTGATGGAAGCTGCACAAACACAAGCGCACACAGAGTCTCAACAAAAAGGAAACGTTCTCTTTCGGACGCCGACAGCTCCGATGTGGTGCTGCGGTCCACAGCGTGGAAAGCAAACACAGGCAGATAAGACACTGGCTGCTTGAGGAAGTGTGGGGGGCTGAGGAGGGGTGGGGGGAGGTGGCTGAGGAGAGGTGGGGGGGGGTGTCTTGTGAGCGTTCTCACCTTGGTTGAGAGGAATGGTGGGCACTCTGCTGGCGTTGAACAAGAAGATGTCGGAGCCGCTCTCCTCGCTGCCCCCGGAGCAGGAGTTGAGGCTGAGGGTGAGCCACAGCTGCAGCAGGGACTCCAGCTGCAGCACAGCCACACAGTCAGAAACACAGGAACACAGTTAGAAACGCAGCTGCACAGTCAGAAACACAGCAGCACAGTTAGAAACGCAGCCACGCAGTCAGCACCACACAGTCAGCATCACACAGTCAGCACCACACACAAGCTGCCTGAATCAGCCTACTGTGGGCAGGGTGAGGCAGCTATTACCCTCTTTAACAAAGACAGGAACGACGGTTAAATCAGCTTCTAGCCAGGTCATTTAGCATTTAATGAACAAGACGATTTGAGACATGAACTTCATCCTAAACAGTGTGTTACCTCAGTGGTCACATCGTTTGCCTGCGGAAGGGGAGGTGTGAAAGAGTGATGTCAATCACAAGCAGAGAGCAGAGAGCCAGGACTGAGCCTGGACTGTGCCTAGCCTGGACTGTGCCTAGCCTGGACTGAGCCTAGCCTGGACTGAGCCTAGCCTGGACTGAGCCTAGCCTGGACTGAGCCTAGCCTGGACTGAGCCTAGCCTGGACTGAGCCTGGCTTACCTGGACGTGATGCACTTGCAGCATGGAGAAGAGCTTGTTGAAGCAGGCACTCAGCATAGGGATGGACGAGGCCTGCACCATCAGGCAGCTAGCTGGGGGGGAGCCGTGGAGCCCCCGCAGCAGGGAGTCATCTGTACCGTTGGAGGCCTGGGAAACTGAGGGGGGAGAGGGTTGATTGTTACCGAGACATGGTGCGAGACACTGTGTCGCGAAGGAACGTGCGTGAACATGCGCGTACCTGCAGGGGAGTTGGAAGTGAGCGCCTGTAAGATGGAGTCGGCCTCTAGAGTGGCCATCATCTTGAGCATGAGCTCAGCCTGCTGTTCCAGACCCACCTCCAGACGGGCATCCAAAGCTGAGGGAGGGAGTGGGGGAGAGAGAGGGAGGAAGAGAGAGAGGGGGTTATCATTTGCACATGCATCCTTACAACATGGTCATATCCAGCGCTAGAGCTATGCTATTAGTCATGCTTTCATCCGGAGCAGCTATGAAGTATCACAAGCCCTTTGTGCAGGACTTGGAGAGGTGCTGTGTGGAGAGACCAGCAGCGGGGTCTATCCTCACCTTGAGACACGGACACGGAGAGACTCTGAGAGCCGGGCTTCTCTGCAGCGGCCGGCGGCTTGGACACAGGGATGCCCATCCCCCCGATGTACGGGTTGTAACCGTACGTTCCGTAGTCAGCCCCCCAGTAGTCATACCAGGTGCTGCTAATAGGCTGGGAGGGGGGGAAGGGGGGGGGGGAGAAGGTCGAGAGACGAAAACGCAAATGCAGTCATTCCTCTCAGGTACAACGGCCCCTGTGGAACGGGGTCGCCCGCTACCACGTGCATGCAATACTACTACCCCCTTTAAAAGACACAGGACACGGACGCATGCCAATGCAGGACTGCTTCTGTTCACTGGGTGACTGGGCTCATTCACATGCAGAGGACACACTTCTTTCCAGAAGGAGAGGGAAGAGAAGTTCCAGGGTGATATACATTCTAAAAGCGAGCTCGCTCTCGACATTCGATTGAGTTTACGGCAAGTTGCCACGGCCCTGAAACAAAGTTCTAGTGGGGTGGGAGGGGAGGGGGTGGGGGTTCTGCAACGTAAGCTCTCGCTGCCTTTTGATGTACGGCAGCTGAAGACAGCGGGCGTCCACGTTCTAGCCACAGAACTGCACTGACTAGCTGAGCACGCTCAAGCAT
This sequence comes from Plecoglossus altivelis, assembly GCA_036571765.1. Lineage (NCBI taxonomy): Eukaryota > Metazoa > Chordata > Actinopteri > Osmeriformes > Plecoglossidae > Plecoglossus > Plecoglossus altivelis. The sequence continues at coordinate 7,224,831 of BROE01000016.1, read as the reverse complement.
CTCTTTAAACGAGATGCATGACATCGATAAACTCAATACAAATGCAAGAGAACTCAGCACAGGAGGCAAAAGAGGGGGAACAAGGCAGAGAACAAGAGAGAGAGAGAGAGAGAGAGAGGGAGGGAGAGACAGAGAACGAGCGAGAGTGTATCAGAGAGAGACTGGAAGAAAGAAAGGCGAGAGGAAAAGGACGTAGGACAGAAGTGAAGACATGCGGTGGGCCGTACCTTAAAGACTTTGGCGGCGAGTGGATCTTTTTCCAAATCAATATCTAAAGGATCAATATCAACATCCATGAGGTCTTGTAGCAAGTCAAAGTCTATGTCTTTATCTTTTTCCAAAGATGACAGAGGTGGAGCACCTTTGGATAATGAAAACAGCTTTAATATTGCCAAGCAAGCACACTAAAACCAGCAAACTCACAGAGGCCTCATTTAGGAAGTTACTAGGCAATTTTAAGGCCGATCAAAACATTGATATTTCGCCTTCGAGGGGGAGACGAGACAATGGACCGTTATGCCTTTGGTAGTCGACAAGGACCGAAGATGTTCCCCTATCTGAGCCTAGATATCTATACTCTAACCTATACGATCACTACGTTTCTAAAAGAATGGCAAGAATGTCTTCATTGTTTGAGCTCCCCCTCTTACGTCAACAAAATCAACCGTTGTGTAAGTAATTCAAAAAAACAACTGGGTAAGAATTCAACTGGTTAGAAAGGCTTTCAGCTTCTTTAAATAAACAGAAAAAAAAACATTGAATATCGGCAGCAGAACTCATCGGAAAAAAAACACTCAGAAACACAGGAGAGAAACACAACATGCGGCATTAAAACAAGGAGGGGAGAAAAAGGAAAACAATTTAAAAACACAAATTCATCCGTCGTGTTTCTCAAAAAGGCAAGATGGAAACAGAAGTGTGTGTGTGTGGAAAGTGTGCGGGGTGGGGGTCACGGGCGGGGCCTACCAACGCACTTTGGAAAACAGAGGTGGTCCCGGGTGTACCTGCGATGATATCGGGGCCCAGGGCGTCGTCCATGGTCTCCACCAGGGGGATGGGCTGGGGCTGAGGCATGGCATCGTCAGAGTCTGCCCCTGCAGAGGAGGAGGAAGCCCCCGCCTCCTCGCCCACCGCCCCCTCATCCATCCCCTCCATAGAGCCTGGTGACAGCAGCTCCCCTAGGGAGCGCGCACGCACACGCACATACACAGACAGACACAGACACACACACACAGACAGACACAGACACACACCACAGGTTTCAACTGCGTCCGAATTTCAACAGCTTTCATCGGATCGGAGATTTAAACTCCCTTTGTGTAAAACTAATGGACACAAAAACCCCTTCATACCTGCTGCTATTATGTTTTAAATGATCCATTATAAATGTTATGTTTTTAAATCATCTATTATAAATGTGTACTGTGTTGCTGTATGGACATGTATGTATTCTGCTGTCTACAAAAATAACTGGACAATCGAGATACAGATAGAGACAGAGACACACACACACACACACACTTTAGATCTTAAAAGACGCGTGTGTGTCTGCGTTATGGTGGAGGCTTCGGGGCAGAGCGCCACCTACCTGCCAGGATGTCCTGTAGCATACAGGTGAGGGAGTACTGGGCCCAGGCCCCGCCCCAGGAGATGTCCCCTCTGTTGAAGTCAGTCCCCACCAGCAGGAGGAGCAGGCGCTCCAGCTGCTGCTCTGACACCACCTCACACAGGTGGATGGTGGGCCGCGTGGCGTTGGCTATCCTGGCCAAGACCTATACAAACACACACACAAACACACACACACACACAAATAAGTGCCAGAGCCATGGAATCACAATCAAATGAACATGATCACCTCCCTTAACACAAGTGAAGCCATGTCCGTCACCACCACCACCAAGGGCTGACAGCCCCATTTGCCCTTCGAACGGAGAGAACAAGCGTGCAGGCAGGCGGGCAGGCGGGCGCGCTGACCTTGCAGACAAACAGCAGCAGGTCGGCGTGGCAGGTGAAGTCCATGGAGAGCAGGAAGAGCGCCAGCTTCTGCACCACGGAGATGCAGCGCTCGTGGGCCAGCGTGAAGGGCAGCGGCTCCACCTCAGGAGCCTCCTTGGCGGCCGTGGCCTCTGTGTCCAGCGTGGAGCGGGGCCACTCGGCCGTGCGCCGGAGACGGATCAGGTCCTTGAAGTGCTGCGAGGGTGGGGGGGAGGGTGGAGGAGAGGGTGGAGGAAAGAGAGAGAGCAAAGACGTGTCGATATTTCCTCACCAAAGTCCCTACAGACATGATCACATCCGTGGCCTTGTAGAACACATCTCCTTGGAAGACCCTGGGCCATTCACTCCCATAAACAGGGTGTCTTCATGACAACAGTGGACCGTATATAGATGGATGTTCTCCTGGCTCTGTCCTGCGTCTGTGCTCCGGAGCAGAGTCCTCACCTTGGACGTGGCCTGCTTCAGCTTGGCCTGCTCCACCAGCAGCTTGTAGGACGAGCCCTTGTTACTCTGGATCTTCTCCTTCTCGATCTGCTCCACCAGAGCTTTCTGTTTGGCTTTCAATAGATTTAACTGCTACAATGAAAAGAGGGATGATTAAATACACGCACCAGGGGGGGCGGGGGGGCAGGCGGGGGGGGTCGTTTCACGCTACGGCTTCACGAGACTCTGTTAACAAGGGACTACGTTCAATTTTCTTTTTTACAGGACTATGTCTTGAGGAGTTCGATCATGTTTATGGGGGGTGTTAAAATGCATTTGCATGCGGGGTGAAAGTGACATTTTCAGTGCGGCCAACTGAACAGAGAATGAAGGGGACACTAGCGTGAAGATGAGCTGCATTGTAAACGTCACTATAGACAACAAAAAGATAGGGAATGTTGTCATTTAGCAGGACTTTAACCGCTGACAGGAAATGCTAACTACCCACCCGATCCAATCAAAGCAGGGCATGTAGTGGGAGTGTCTGCGGTGGTCTAGCAGCAGTGCTGGAACGGGACACAGTTACCTGCTTGTGATGCACCAGCTGCTTGCGGATCTTGCGGGAGTACAGGCGGTCTAGACTGCTGCTGCCCTTGGTGGACCTGCTGGAACTCTGGGACTGGAGACTGTTGTTGATGAAGCTCCACTGGTTCCCTGTGTTTAGCAAGGGTGAGGGTGGAAATATAGATGAGATGGTCGTAGTCATCGATCGCCAAGACGTATCCAACGGTGTGAAACTAGTCTAGTCCAACGCTGCAGGGTCTGCCTACACCAAGTGTTCAGGCATTTATCATGGTCTCTGTGAAATGTATCTTCCAGGAATGCATGGACTGCATCTTGTAGCAAGACCGTTCCTTTCCTTGGCAGTAATACTTGGCACGTACTACACACTATCTGCTAAATGAATACATGTCAGATGTAATGCACTGGATAGAAAATATAGCCAAAACAAACAAAGTTTGCAGTCAGCACTCAGAGGTGGTGGTGGGGGGCAGAAACGCCTTTAGTGATCCTCCACTTGCTCTCCTCCCCCAGCCAGCAGCAGTGTGTTGCCTAGCAGCAGGGAGCTGGACTGAAGCTGCCATGTTACCTGTGAAGCTCCTCTCTCGGTCCTTCCCCCCCAGGTGCTTCTTCCCTGCCGAGGCCTCGTCCTCCACGCTGGCCACGTAGTCTAGCAGCCGGGACACCAGCATCACCACCCAGCTGATCATGGGGATGTCCAGCACGCCTGAGACAGAGGGAGGAGACAGGGAGGAGGGGGAGAGAGAGGGGGAGGGGCAAAGAGAGAGGGGAGGGGCAGAGAGAGGGGATGGTAAGAGAGAGGGGGGAGGGGGGGAGAGAGATGGGAGGGGGAGAGAGAGGGGAGGGGAGAGAGACGTCAATATAGAAGCACAGCCTTACGTGCCGGTAGAAGACAACCTAAACGCCGCCTCTGGCCAGTGTGTCTGGGAATGAGACGCCCTCCTCCCTCCACCTTCCTCCCTTCACCTTCCTCCCTCCACCTTCCTCCCTCCACCTTCCTCCCTCCACCTTCCTCCCTCCACCCCCAGCCCCTCTCCAGACCTGCTCTACCTTCGGTCCTGCGCTGGGCGGCTGCCAGGGGCTGCTGCAGGGGGGAGAGCAGGCTGTCCAGCAGGTTGAGGAGGCCCTCCAGCACCCCACTGTTACTCAGGGACCTCTGGCCGATGCAGGACAGGAGCATGAACACCCTGGGGACAGAGAGGGAGGGAGACAGACATGGACAGAGAGAAGGACAGAGAGAGAGACAGAGAGAGAGACAGAGAGAGAGACAGGGAGGGACAGAGAGAGAGAAACAAAGAGAGAGAGACAGAGAGATAGAGGGCAAGAGAGCACAAAGGAGAATTGAGGTTAATCACCACCCCAAAAGCACACTAACTGACAAGACTTTCTGCATCTGCTCACGATATAAAGATATAAACTGAATAAACGTTTCTACTACATTCATGTCTCAGGTGTGGATCTTAGTAGGCATGGTGTCTCAGGTGGAGACCAAACACAAGAGAGTAACCAGGCCCATCTGGCCCGACTGAGCGGCGAGGAGCAGCGAGGAGCGGCGAGCGCCCTGGCGGAGGTACCTGTCCTGGGGGAAGATGAGCAGCTGCTCCGAGTTGTAGAGCTCCTGCAGCACGTTGGACAGGAACTGGCCCCACCAGCGCTCGCCCCCGCACAGCTGCACCAGCAGCAGGCCGGCGTGCAGGCGGATCTTGGGCGTGCCGCTGATGCAGAGGTGCTTGAAGAGCTCCTCGCAGGCCTGGGCGTGGAACGTGCTCTGGAGCACCGAGGGCACCGAGTGGCCTGTGGGGGAGGGGGGAGGAGACGGAAGGCGAGACGGATTAAGAGTCGAACCAATGAAAAGGCAAGGGTGCGAGTGTGAATCTGAAGCCCGTCCGATACTCGCTTATCGTTCGAAACGAGTAAAAAGGAAAATCGTCATTCCGCCAAAGCTGCCGAACTCGACTCTTCTAAATTGATGCAATGGGAGAACATTTCGAATCAAGTGGAGACAAAGCGAACCGATCAATCCAAATCAACGCGCATTTGCGCCGCTTGTCAGGTGGTTTGGAAACCACGGCGATCCTAAACAAGCATTAGGGAGCGAGGCGCCTTCGCAGCCAAGCTCATTACGCGACGGCTCCTTCCTCTGCGGAGAAGGGCGCCATCGACATTCAGGGGTGAACGTCGGAGCCGACGTGGACGTAGGAGCGAGACAGGCGCACTGGGATTCAGCTTTATTCTTACTGATGCTAGAAGGGGACTGATGATGAAATGCATGTCTGGTGGAACATGCAGATCAGACAGACAAGCATGTCTTTGTGGTCAGAGTTGGAAATAAACCTGGAATAACTTTAGCAAAGCACTTTGGAGTGACTGTTTAAGCGAGCTATTTTCCCCACAGGTTCACGCTGCTCTTGCCCCTCCCTCCCTCCTTCCCTCCCTCCCTCCCTCCCTCACCATTGGACGAGTGCAAGAGGCTGAGCAGGGTGTCCAGCAGGTAGCGGATGATGGTGCGCAGCTGCTCGGTGGACGAGTTCTGGACGAGCTCGCGCGGGTCGTACGGCTGGGGCGGCAGTAGCATGCGCCCGGCGCCCAGGGACACGCGCAGCCTCTGGACGGCGTGGTGCGCCAGGTTGAGCTGCAGCTGCAGCTGGATGCAGTCCTGGTAGGCGGAGAAGACGCGCGTGTCCTCCTCCACCGCCTTGTCAGGCTTGCGCAGGAAGTACTGGGCGTTGTTGGCACTGTTGAGGGGCGGCAGGTCGATGTTCTGCAGGAGGGTCTCCAGGCGGTGGCACGCCAAGTTGTACCTGCGGACGGGCGAGGTAGGGAAAGAGGCAGGTGAGAGGGAGTCACGCGTGCAGAGAGGGAGAGATGACGTGTTGGAGCTTGTTACAGCCCCCAAGTAACAAAGTAAAACCATTCAAGGTTATTAAACAAGATCTGTGTTTCAAACAGCCATACATGCTAGCAGATATACTGCTTTCATAATGTAGAAGCTTCCTTAAGGGCTTCAACTTCATCTGACAAACAGGCTGAACAACCGATGGAATAGAAAATTAAAATCCAATCAGTCGCCACAAAGCTCTTTGTAATACAGCAAGCTAAAGGTTTAACATCAGCAGTAATGGTTTTGCAGGTTTTAGTATGTAATATTGCATTTCATATTCGAGAAAAGCACAAGGGACTGTAATTATCTCCTCTCTGATTGGGCCTCCCTCTTCTCCAGGGAGAGATGGGGGACGAGCTGCAGGTGTTGTGAGCGCGGCGTGTGCTGGTACCTGCACTGGATGTCCTCCTGCAGGGCCACCATCATGGCCAGGTGCTGGTCCACGTCCGGCTGGCTGGCCGCGTCGCTCTCCCCCCTCAGCGGGTCGTGCATCAGCTTGAGCTCGCTCTCCCAGGGCAGGATGTAGGTGTGGCCGTAGTAGAAGCCCAGCGGGATCTTGGCCCGGGCGTTGGTGCTGCCGTAGCGTCCAATCACAGTGATCTGGTGGGGAAGAGGGTGAGGTGGTAGGTTAGCGGGGAGGCGTGGCTACCGTGATGACCCCGCCTCCATTCTAAAAGCTAATCTTACGGCTGTATCCATAGAAACGTTAAAACATGCCTTCTTACGACAAGGCAAATGAAATGAATCCACTTTATACAGTCTCTCTTATTTGGATGAGAAACTGCAAAAATAAATAAATAAGGAATTTCAGGGGGGAGGGGGAAAGGGGCGGAGCCATCCTCTCTGCCACGCACCTTCATGAACCTGCAGACAGGGGGCGGCAGCAGGTCGTGCAGGATGAGGGAGTGCGTGCTGATGTCCGTGGCCACCACCAGCCTGCGGCCGTCCACCTCCTCGCCCAGCGTCCAGATGTCGATGGACAGAGAGGCCAGGTCTCCGCAGGTGGGGATCAGGGCGTCCGTCAACAGAACGGGGCGGCCGAAGTCCAGGGTCACAAAACGACGTGCTCCTGGGACGAACGGGTAGAGGAATGTTAAATCAGTCCGTAAGGGCCGCTGGCCAGGAGGGGAGGAACACGCCTACTCATCTAACCTAGGGAGTTTTCCTATTAACTAGCCTGCATGTGAAGGGAAATGAAAGCAATTACACTCTGGGCATGTTTAAGAATGTTCTGGCAAGAGAAGCGGCGAGAGAATGAGGATGAACAGGATCCAGAACTGCAGAACGAGAGGAGCTTTCGGGAGCTGGATTCTAACACGATGCGGCGCGAGGAGACGTGGAAGCAGCTGGCTCTTACCAGAGTGCATGCGCTCGATGATGATAGACTGGTGTGGGGGAGGCTGGAGGAAGTGCGAGGCCTGGGAGATGGCCAAGGCCAGACCGCTGCCCATGGGGTTCTGGGACAAACAATAAGAGGCCGTTAGCTGCTGCCTGAATAATGGCTAGAAAGGCTTTATGGCTCCATCCAGAATGCGCTGTATCACACTTGAACAGGAGAAGTATATAGACTATTACCACAAGATTGAATAGGTCGTACGGCGCTCGTTACACTGGCGTGTCGGACTCACCGGTTTGGCTTTCTGGCTGTTCTTGTGCGCCGCCAGGTTGACGGGAGGAGGGTCGATCATGGAGCCGGGGAACAGATGGGCCAGCTCGGCGCTGAACGCCGCCGACACCGCCTCGTTGGGCGGGGTGAGGGGCGGGGTCATGAAGAGGGGCGTGGTCTTGGGCGTCGGCGGGATGACGTCGGAGGGGTGGATGAAGAAGCCGGGCGCCGCAGAGGGATTGGAAGGCACAGAGTTGTGGATGGGGCCCACGGCGGAGGCAGCGGCTGCTGCTGCTGAGGTGGTCTGGTGCAGCTTTGCCTCCAGCTTGGCCTTCTGTTCCCAACACAGCAGAGGATTACTACTTGGCTAGCGACAGCATGCAGCAACATCAACCAATGACCAGGCCTGGAAGCTTATGGAGCTACAAAAACAAGGGGCTGTGAAATAAGACAACAGAATGGGGGAATAGAAATGCAATAGCTCTATTTCATTTCATTTATAATACCGGTACGACTGAGTATGTGTGTGATCATGTGCGGTCAGGCGGTATGCGTGTGAGAGTGCGTGTGGTGTTCTAGGGTCAGGCGATGTGTGTGTGTGTGTGCTGTTCCAGTGTCAGGCGGTGTGTGTGTGTGTGTGTACGTGTGCTGATCCAGTGTCAGGCAGTGTGTGTGTGTGTGTGTGTGTGTGTACGTGTGCCTGTGTGTGTGTGTGTGTAGGTGCTGGAGTCCCTGACCTGCTGCTGCAGCTTCAGCAGCTGCTGCTGTTTCTCCTGCAGCACCTGCAGCTGCTGCTCTGCAGACACCATGGCGTGGGACAGCGACTGCAGAGCCACCTGCGCCGCCGAGCTCAGCGCCGTCGACGCCTCGCCCACCGTGCCCGCCGACAGGCCTCCGACCGCCGGGGTCACCCCGAACGTGCTCACTGCCAGGGGGGGGGTAACACGTTAGTCGGGTGAGAACACTGCTGGTGGGGGTGACACTTCTGAGGGAGGGCGGGGCGGAGCAGGGCGGGGCGGAGCAGGGCAGGGCGGAGCAGGGCAGGGCGCACCTGTGAACATGCTGGCGTCGTCCCTCTCCACCCTGGTGCCGTCGCTGGTGGAGATGCAGCTGAAGTGCAGAGGCTCCACCTCCAGCAGACCCGTCAGGGCGGTGAAGCTGCCCTCGGCCGCCGCACAGCTGCTCACCTTGCCGTTCCCTACGACACACACACACACACACACACAGACAGACACACACAGACACACACAGACACACACAGACACACACAGACACACACAGACACACACAGACACTATTGGTTTCAGTCACAAACTCAAACTGAGGGTTGGGGACCATCACATCTCCAGTCTTGTTTTGATCCACATTTGGGGGTTTTGGACTTGAGCATAGAAATGCATATTTAGCCCAGCTCCAGAAATGACCACGTTTGGATGGTTACAGTATTGGAGACACATTAGGATGAGTGTGAGGGACAGCACTGTGGGGGGGACAGACCTGAGAGGATGTCGGACAGGTCGATCTCGTCAGACTGGACCCCGATGCTGCTGTTGAAGGCATTCTTACAGGAGGAGCCGCTGACCTCCAGGTCAAACAGTACAGGGTCAAAGGGGGAACTGTACAGGCCGTATCTGAAGGCAGGCAGGCAGACAGAGAGACAGACAGACAGGCAGACACACAGACAGACGATCAGTTCACCTGACACTTCTCTCTGATGTAAGGATTTGTAAGATAACAGCTGGATCTAGATGGTTGTTTAAGTTGTTTTTCAGAAAAGGGAAAACAAGTCAAACTAGACAAGCTGGGAACTCGTTTTGGAACCCATTCTTTTCTGTAAGGAGGTAAAGCCACATTTCTGGCCCTGGTTCCCACCTGGTCTGCAGCAGGGCCTCCAGGGGGGTGAGGCGATCCTGAAGTTGCCGGGAGACGGCGGTGAGGAGAGAGGCGCAGGCCGTGCTGCAGCCCGCCAGGTCTTCATCCTTCACATAGTTCAGCAGCACAAAGTACCAAAACACCGACCCTGAGGGGAGGAGAGAGGAGAGAGGAGAGGGAGAGAGGGAGGAGAGAGAAAAAGAGAGGAGAGAGAGGGAGAGATACAGAGAAGGAAAGAGAGAGAAAGAAAGAGAGAAAGAAAGACAGGCGTTTCCATTTGGCTTCTTAAGAGTGCAACGCCACTTCCTTTCCAATCTGCAGGTCCTCACAAAGAGCCACTTGCTGAAAGCTGAAATGGGTTGAAATGAGCCAGTTACTCACCACCTGTGGCTGCTGCAGGCAAGTAAGGCATGTTGTCCAGCAGAGCCTTCAGTAGACTCATGCCAAAACCCTGCTGACTCGGGTCTCCTTTCCCATTGCTGTGGGGGCGGAAAACCACTCGCATCAGTCACGCCAACAGCCGTGCAAAGGGTCACGCAGCAATGATAGGAACATGCTTCAGATGGATATGGTTTAGTGTTGCGTTTGTTTGTGGCGTTTCTCACCTAATACAAAGTGCAAGAAAGCGGGCGCATTTGTGGGCTATGCTCCTTCCAGCCTCAAAAAAGCACACGCGGACGATATCCAGGAGCCTCTTCCTGGTTTTCGTCAACAAACCGTCTTTTCCTTCTCTCAAGCTGCGAGGACGAGAAACAGACAAACTGTTAATACAAGGCCATCGATCAAAACTCTTGAATCGGTCATTGATAACAAATAGCAAATGATGTTGAGGTCAACTGAAGTCAAGTAGGCGTGGCCCTTTAGCTAACAGCAGCTCCAGCAGTCTTCCAAGCATCAGGCTGGAAAACAGGACCTGGGTCACCTTCTCATAGGACCTGGGTCCCCTTCTCATAGGACCTGGGTCCCCTTCTCATAGCATCCGCATCTCCAGCCTCTTCTGTCTGTAACATCTACAGTCCTGTCCGTCTGATTGGTAGTTCTAGAAGCACTACGGCCTTGTTCTATTTTGTTTCCGTCTCATCTGTCTGTCTTTATTGTTGTTGTGTTCATAGTACATGATCTGTTGCCAAATGTATCTGTAATGAAGTGCCAGCTTGTCTCTTACCTTCATGTAAATCCACTAGTACATTTAAAAACCTCTTTAAATTTGAAACCAAAAGATAGCCCCCTCTCTTCTCCCTCCCTGTTCCCTCCCTCCTCATTCCCTCCCTCCCTGCCCTCTCCTCCCTGCCCCTTCCCTCCTCATTCCCTCCCTCCCTCCCCCCCATCTCTTCTCCCTCCCTGGTCTGTCCGAGGTGATTTAATTCGCAGATAGTGGTTGTCGCTTGCGTGACACACACTCGCGCTCGTCATGCCATGACAACCAGATCGCATTCAGTAGATATACATCACAACACACCCTTGTACGAGTCATAATATTTAGGACACATGGCTGAGCGTCCCGCACTAGTGCAGACTCTATTCCTCGTCTCGAAGGTTTCAAACTGCAAGCTTTAACCTGGTATCGTCGCTCTCTCTAGACAGTTGCTGTGTTCTTAAAGTCGCTCGCAACTAGTCGACGCCGCCGAGTGTTATTGCTTTTCTCTGCTCCTGTAGACCCAGCACTTCTCCTCACAATGTGTGTGTGTTAGTGTGGTTTGTGTGTTAGTGTGGTGTCCGCTGGTGTGCTGCTGTGCCGCCGACCTGCTGGATACTTCTACGTAGATCTCACCATGGTCCTCGTGGCTCCGTTCGCCTGGTTTCGTCTGTCGTGTTGGCGCTGTAGACTGAAGACTATGCGTGTTGCTACGGTGTGGAGAGAGCAGCATCAACCTCCACGGCAGACACAGCCTTAGCACAGGGATGATCTGCAGGACCTCGCACGCGCTCGGATTGGGGAGCGTGCTCGGAGCCTGGCCCCTCCTCCGCCCGCTTACACAGGCCACTCAGCAGCTTCTCATGGAAGTCCAGGAACTGCAGCATGGCACAGCGCTGGACTCTGGAGAGGGGAGGAGCCGGTTAGGGAGAGGAGTCAGAGGTCAAGACAGTCTGCTGGTAGGGTGATCTTGATTCATTTCCATCTTACACATTTCAACATCAGTTTATATCAGCAGAGAAGAAGAAGACACAGATATTTTTAAGCTACAACTGCTGAATAGCTAAGCGATTTCTGGTTCCATTGTTTATAAGGATTCTTGTTGACACAGATGTACATATTCAGTACAGTCTTGATGCTCTTCCAGGTCTGTAGGCATTGGGGTGACAGTCTCACCCAGGGACCCAGACACAGGCTCTCACCTCTCTTTGGGTATGGAGGTCTTCTTGAACCTTCTGATTGTGACGGACACCTCCTGGAGCAGGTCACAGCCTCGGAGGTTGTCAGGCTTCTTGGATGATGTGGGCGGGTCAGCTTTGGAAGTGGAGGCCTTTTCCTGACACAGACAAAACAGGACATCAGTTATTGGCTATCTGACAAGGCAGTTATAGATCAAAAAATTTAAAAACAGCTACTTAAGAAGTTACAGTTGTAGGTTAAAAAAAATCAAAAATACAATTTAATTTTAAAAATCGGCCCAAAGATAAATTAGAAAATGTACACAAAAAAAGTATTTAAAATACTTAAATAATTTCCAAAGCTAAATGTACACTTTCACAAAAGGTCCTTCCCCAGTTGTGGCAGTACCACCGCTCCCCCAGAGGGTGGAGACAAAGGAAAGACCACATGGATATGACGCTTAAAAAAACAAAACAATAGAAAAATGAATTAAAATGCGTCATAAGAGGCGCTGTCCATTTGATTAGAGACAGCACCATCAAGACTGTTTGAGCACTTCCATCCTGAATATGAAGGCATTCCTCAGACCACAACACAGTCCTGGGGGGGAGGGGGGGTGTCAGCGGAGGAGGAGGGGGGGTGTAGGGGCGCACCTTGGAGGCCTGGGCCCTCTGCAGCAGGGTGGAGAGGGAGTGGGCCTTGGCGCTCTGGGGCTTGGCGGCGGGCATGCGCACCACGGGTCGCGGGCTGTCCTCCATGCCCTTGTCGCTCACTGTCTTGATGTGCACCAGGAAGGAGCGGTACTTCCCCCCTGCCATGCCTGCAGGGAGACACACCAGCAGAGAGCCGCACTGAGAGAACGCACAACGGTTACACACGCTCACACACAGGGGGGGCGGGGGGAGGGCTGCGAGCGGGCTGGCTGGTTCGCCGTCGCTGGTGTCACTCAAAAAAGGCCGGACAGAAAGAGAATTCACATCTAAACTATTCAGAATACCAACAGGGTTGCAGATATGAACAATCATGGACAAACAACAAACAACATGTGATTGATACTACTTCTTTCGTGTTGATGGTTACCTTTGACTAGTTTGGGGCTGGTGAGGCTAAGCATGCCCGCGTGTCCTGATAGGTCCAGCCCACTGGCCAACCACACAGGCCCGCACAGGATGTCCTCCTTGTGGTCCTCTAGAAAGCTGCACAGCCTGGACCCTGTGGACGAGAGGACAGATTAGGGACAGACAGCAGTATACTTCAGATCCTTACCAAGGGCAGCAGCGAGGTTTCTCACGTTCGAAACCTGGCAACCCAATCTGCCACTAATGGGTCCTAATACAGTGGGGAGTTTGAGGGGGGAGGGAGACGGGGGACGGGGGAGTATAATCGGCCGTTCTACCCCAGGACTTCTTCCATCACCTGTCACCCTGAACCAGCCCTCCAGCCCCAACACAGTCCCTGATCAGAGGCCAGGCTCTGAGTCTGTTACCTGGCGTCTCCTCGATGTCCATGAACTGGATGTCCTCGGCAAAGTCGTGCAGGAGGGGCTGGCCGTTCCTCTCGCCGTTGGCGTGGTGGACGTGGGACAGTGGGAAGGAGATCTGTCTGTCAACGGCTGTCTCTGCACACGAGGGGGGGGGGGGACAGTTTGTGATGTAGTCCACTTTCGTGTGTGTGAGTGTGAGTGTGAGTGTGAGTGTGTGTGTGTGTGTGTGTGACATCCTCACCATTGACCTTGCCCAGCCCTGGGGCCTTGTTCTTGAGGAGGGTGACCTGGATCTGAGGAATGTTAGTGATGTTGGCATTCATGACGAACTTGAAGTCCACATGGCCCACCATGCAGGCCTTGGGGAGCACCAGCTCAAACACGTGCTCGTCCCAGCTGGAGCTGCAGCCACACACAGGAGGGACAGGGGCGTTACTGCCGGGAACCGGGAGGATTCTACAACTTTCAGGAATAGGAGCTCATCCACAGCTGGTATCCATAAGGATTGCCCAGTCCGGTGAGCTTCGAATACACCAGTCAGCATCACATAACACACCTACATCGCCTTTGGTATTTCCCTCGTATCCAACACACAATGCTCAGCCCCTCCTCCCCCCCCTTCCTTTCACCCCACAAGCTGACCTGTCTGTCTGCAGCTTCCAGGTGCGTGTGTGCTGGGCGGCGTCGCCGTGGTGCTGCTGGTGCAGGTGCTGCGGGTGGCGGCGCTGCTGCTGCTCCTGCTGCACCTCCACCCAGCACGGCGGCACCGTGGCCGAGAAGCGCGGGGTCAGCGTCTCGAAGCGCGTCAGCTCCACCAGCGACGTCAGACTCTCCGGGGCCAACGCTTGGTCCACCAGGAGGTCAACTCCTGGGGAGAGGAGGAGAGGAGGAGGGAGGGTGGAGAGGTGGGGGGAAGGTGGAGAGGAGGGGGGATGTTGACAGGAAGGGGGGGAGGAGGAGGGAAGGTGGAGAGGAGTGGGAGAGGAGGAGGGAGAGGGTCGGAAGAGGGAGAGAGGGTGAAGAGAAGGAGGGAGGATGGAGAGGAGGGAAGCGGAGCAGGGCAAGAGTCGAGAGGAGGGGGAGAGGGTCGAGAGGAGGGAGAGAGGGTGAAGAAGAGGGAGAGAGTCAAGAAGAGGGAGAGATGGTGAAGAGAGGAGGAGGGAGGGTGGAGAGAGGAAGAGGGAGGGGGAAGAGAAGGAAAAAAGGTGGAGAGAAGGACGGAGGCATATTCAGAACCTCCATCTTGAGGCTACCACACTCACTGTGCTTGTCTCCCCTCAGCAGTGTGTCTAAATATCTTAAACGTAGGCTTTATACTGAAAGGGTACCAGGAAGTCAAAGTTCAGGACACAGTTACATATTATCAAGTCTGAAGCTGAAAATACATTATGTTGGCTTTTCTCACGGTCCCGAGTGGACAAAACCATGTCAGACCAGCATGTGACTCACAGAGAAGAGTTTAGTTACATCCCATCTTGACTTCTAATCACACAATGTGAGTGGAGAGAACTGGGCATCAGACATACTCTCTTTTGGAGAGAGGAGGAGGAGGTGAACAGCAGACATGAGAAGCTATGGATCTTAATAGAAGGTGTAGAGAGGTGGTGATTGGACGACTGCTCCAAGTCCCGCCTACCTGTGATCCCTGGACTTGAGGGGTTGGAGGAGGGCTTGGTCCCCTCCAATAGCTGTTCCACCCCTTTAGAAAGGGGGCCGTCGACGAAAATGTCGCCGTCATCTATATCGTCACACACACCTCCAATTTGAAGGAAATGAAGCTCTCCACCTTGAAACAGGGAGCCACTGTTAGCCAACAACACATGTTTACCATCACCTTTCCTAGTACCAATATTACATTCGCTTTCATCCGACGTGAAATGCAGTTTTTCCGCCATCTAAGTCGTGTACCAAGGGGCCAAGTGGATAGCAGCAGCCCAGATTAGACCAAAGAACGTTCCAGAAACACTTTGCTTTGTGGGGTTTTCCCTTCAGCTCGCTTCCTTTCTAACACGCAGAAAAGGCCGGCCGGGTTCGATTACAGCTTGTGTTGCTGTTGCGTCGTCTTTGAAAGTTCGCCTGGAGCTGGGAACTGGAAAACGGCTGGCAGGCTAGGCCTCGCATTTTCACTCACGCACGCGCGCACACACACACACACACACGCGCACGGCCTTGTGACATCTGCTCTCACAGACAGCAGCTTTGACCCTCGCCAGACGCAGTGACACCACAGAACACACCAGCAAGGATTTGCTTGTCGGTTCATATTGTGCTGTGGTCTCGTTGCGTAATCAGAGAACACCGGATGGGAATATATTACACTAACACCAAAGACTATTTGGGTTTCGCTCTGGGCGCTCTAGGAAACAGAAAATCATGATGCTGCTACTAATTCCCCCACCGCCGCCGTGCCAAAACATTTCCGTCTGCGCCCCAAACCACATGACCGGTGTCGGAGGGCTGCGCTCACCTTTCGTGCAGGCGCACAGGCGGTCCGTCCCGGAGCAGTAGGTGACCGAGACAAAGGGGTCTGTCTCCTCCGCGGAGCCCTCCTTCTTGGGGGGCTCCACCTTTGCCAGGACCTCCAGCGTGGACAGGTCCAAGATCATGATGTACCCAGCCTGCGTGGTCACCACCAGGTGGCCCAGTCCAGTCACGTCAGGCCTCGGTTTCTCCTTGGCGCCGAAAGCGCCTCCTGCCGTCCCTCCGCTGCTGCTGGTGCTGTTGGTGTTTGCAGTGGTACCTAGTCCACAACCAGCCCCAGAGCAGGACCCAGTCCCGGCACCGTTTTTAAGCCCACATTGAGGCGCTTCCTCCGGGCTCTCTTCGCTGTCATCCTCCCTCCCGTCCAGCACATCCGGAGGGAGCAGGATGAGGGAGGTGACGGCGTCGCGAGAGTCCCGGATGTGCTGCACCTTGACGGGCTCCTCCTCCAGCGTGACGATGCGGGTGGAGTAGTTGAGCTTGTAGAGGGCCAGGTAGCCCCCTCCTCCACCCCCCAACCCTCCGATGGATCTGGCCTGGTGCTGCTGCTGCTGGTCGGGCGGGGGCAGGATGAGAGGGGTCTGGGGCGGAGAGTTCGCTGGGTGGGCCTCCAGGCCGTTGGCGAGCGTGGGCAGAGGGTGGAGCTCCCCCTTGCTCCGGCTGCAGAGGGCGGAGTGGAGGCGGTTGAGGTTGTTGAGCGCCTCCACCTGGTTGATGGCGCTCAGCGACTCCACGCTGCAGGGCTGCAGCACCACTAGCAGGTGCACGCCGTCGGAGCACGGCGTGATGGAGTCCACGTATAGGTTCTCCTCCTCCAGCTGCCGCGGCAGACGCAGGCACTGGACCAGAGCGCCGGGCCGCGGCGCCAGAGAGCTCCACTTGTCGGCGCCGTCCAAAGACGCTAGGTTAGCGGCGGCGTCGGCGAACTGCTGAATGTAGGTGATGGGCGGGTCCTGCAGGAGAAGCTGCTCGTGGGTGTCGAACTCCATCTCGATGATCTGCGGCACTGTGAAGGCCTCCTCGTGGAGGCCCTTGCTCATCAGGTTGTTCATCTGGGCAAACACCTTGCCTGAGGACTTGTCGTCCGCCTCTTTGATGCTGTACAGCAGCAGCACGGGCATAGTCCTGCGCACGGCCGGCCCCGGGGCCGGCAGGGGGAGGGGGATGGGGAGGGGGCCAGCCAGGGTGGGGGAGTCCAGATCCGGGGGGGCGCTGGGGATGTTGCAGGTGTCTATCTCCATGGGGCCCTGGTCGGGCCCCGTGTGCGCAAGCTCGAGGCCCTGAGTCCTAAGGGGGCCGTCCATAGCACGGCGGGAGGGGGCGGGGGGCGGGCCGGCCAGGGGGGTGCTGGCTGCTGAGCGGTAGCTGAGCAGTCCTCCAGCCAGGAGGCAGGGGAAGGGAATGTTGTGGTGCTCCATGGGCTTGTCCTTGGCCTTGTCTTGGGCCTTGGCCTGGGCCAGAGAGGGGTTCTGGCCCAGCTCCTCCAGGTCCTTGACCGTGTCCTCCAGCACACTGGCCACCACCTCCCACTGGAGCTTGTCCGGCTGCTGCAGCACGCTGAGAGCCGTCACCCCCAGGTTCACCTCCATGCTCTCCCTCTGGGACGGCTGGCCTGAACACAACAAAGACACACACACACACAGCGCTTACAGGGATGCCATGTTGACACAGCGTCCATGCTAGCACTAAAGGCATAACTGTTTCCCATGGCATTGTACCGTGACATACCAAAGCGTGTGACCGTGCATAAAACAAACAGTCTTACCTGTCACTGACTCTGATCTGGAATGCTCCTCGCTGTCTGAGTCCTCCAGCTGATCGTCACTGGAGCAACAGACAGAAAGAACAAGGGACCATTTTAATCCTGCTAATAAAATCATTGAGACCTTTGAGTTGAACTGACCTCTCATCTACCTGCTTTATGTTTCATATATGTTCTGTGTTTGCACTTCCCTGCCACAGTCAATTCTGTGCTTGTATATCTTGCATGGCGAATAAAACCGATTCTGATTCGGTCGAAACGAGGATGTTGTGTGAGGCTGCGACACAAAGCGCAAGCGTGTATGTGTGTGTGTGCACGTGCATGTGTTTGCATGCGCGTGTGCACGTGTGTGTGCATGTGCATGTGTGCATGCGCGTGTGCACGTGTGTGTGCGCGTGGTACCTGTCTCCCTCTAGCTTGGGGATGTCGGAGCAGCTGGACTCCTCCTCCAGCCAGGCCAGCAGGGGTCGTCTGGCCTCTGACCCCAGGCTGGGCTGCTCGCTCCCAGACAGGATGAGCTGGCGCAGGATGGCCGGGTCATACGGGTTGATCTCGAACTTCAGATGCACCTGAAGAGAGACACAAAGACAAGCGTTGAGTCCAGCTAATCACCTCCAGCTATGACCTCCTTCATGACTCTTACACAACCATTTCTGAGTTCTTGATATTTTCCTCATCTTGCCATCTTGCTCTCTTAAATTTAAAGAGCTCTCATGAGCTCTCTTTTCAGACACTCTCTACAAATACAACCTTTTCAGGAATTGTTCTCGTACAAAATAGTACACACTCTATACCTTTTCAGACGCTCTCTTGCATAATGCACACCAATTCAATTAATGTTTGGGCTTAGTTACTAATGACGTTTTGTTTTCAATGGGAAGACTGTGAAAAAGACCAAGAGTGGATTTAGTATGTACGTTTTTGACAATGAAAAATTCATAAGTCAAGGTGTTAGTGCTGTTGGGCATAAAAAATATAAGAGGTTTTTGGCTAACTAATAAATGTTACAGTGGGTTAGTATGACGTTTTTTGATGCAATAAACGTAAGGGGTTAGTATGACGTTTTGACGAGCTCCTCCAGGATGCCACCCTTTGCGCTTGAAGCAAGAGACGCTCCACGCTCCTTCCACACACACAGAACAGGGATCTGCTACCTTCATCATGCTTGGAAGACGTCCCAGAAAGTGCAAGAATCTTTGCCCCTAAGGCTGGGTGGCGGACTGCGGCCCTAGTGAGATTGAGGGCAGGCTGCGAGGCCAGAAACGTTTTTTGAATGTCGGACAGGCGATCTATTCCGAAATAGCCGTTCTGGGCTGGGGGAACTGGGCGGGGGTCTTTGTGGCCAGCCGTCACACGGACTGCTAGCAGCGTTTCTGGAGTGTGCTCGCCGTGTTTCACAATACTGGCGCAGTGTGGGGAATGCAGCTTCGCTGTGCTCAGCACATAACGTTCTGGGGGTTGGGTTGGGAAGGGGGGAGTGGAAGGGATATAAGGACAGGTTGAACTTATTCTTAACACACTAGGGCCTATGCAGACAGGGATTTGAGTCGAGAACGCTTAACAGATGCCTTGCGGCCCGAAAATTGGATTGTCGAACAAAGAGATGACATGTTTTTCTACAAGTCGTGTGGAATTGAGTTTTAGTGTGTGCTCCATATAAAAAATGAGGAGATCAGGAGAGAGAGGGTAGCGCGCAAGTGTGTGTGTGTGTGGATAGATGTGTGTATGGGTGTGTGTGTGTGTGTGTTGTTGTGTGTGAGTGTGACTGGTGTGTGGTGTGTGTGTGTCTGCGGTGTGCGACGTGGGGCTGTGTGTAGCTGTGCGTTTCTTCAGCCAATGGTTCGTACGTTTTTGAGAGCTCTGAACAAGTACGTACGGTCGAGGGGGGAGCTTCCCCGCTAGTACTCAGGCGACAAGAGATCGATCTCAGCAGCTGCAGGTGAAGCACATGGCCCTGTCGTCACCTGTGGAGGCAGGCTGCAGGAGAAGGAAAGAGGAGAGGAGAGGGAAGGAGAAGGGAGGAGAGGAGAAAGTGGAGGAAGGAGAAGGGAGGGGAGGGAAGGAGAAGGAAGGAGAGGGGAGAGAGTGGAGGAAGGAGAAGGGAGACAAGTAGAGATCATTGTTTCAAACAGGTGTACCAACCACTGTAACATGGCAGCAAGCTGTGATTAGAAGCAAATTGGAACGCCTGAGCTTGGCATTTTTGGAATAGTTCTGCACGGACAAACACGACTCACGGAATAACGCTGTGACGGTCTTGAGAATGAAATGTGAACACACTTGGTGTTCAGGAATCAATGCACAAGCCTCAACTCCACTCCCATGCGGTTGGCATGACAACAGAGCACACCAGCAAGAAGGAGTGGCGGCGTTACCGTGGTTACGGGCTCTTATCAATCACATTGGCCGCACCAGCGAAAGTGAAAGCACCTCCGTGTTTGGACTGAGATGGTGGGGGTGGGGGTGTGTGTGTGTGTGTGAGTGTGTGTAGAGGGGGGACCAAATGAGACGTAACAACTGATCGTGCCCAGGTAGGTGGGCACTGGGCTGTTTGTCATGTTGACTGATATCTGCCCTGTCCTTTTTTCCTGTCACGCAACAACAGCAGAAAACAAAGCTGACTTCTGCTGTTGTCTGTTCTGGTCTCATGGTGGCTTGAACAGAACGGTTACAGCAAAGCAGAAAGGCTAGCTAGCTGCTTCCTACAGCAATAACGCAATACTTGGAATTAGGATAACGTTTTGGATCATATATTTATCTGCTTAGAGGTAATCATAGTCAATCTTCACAGTCCTTTACTTTCAAAACAGACTCGTTGGGAGATATACCTTTTTGTTCATTTTCATATACTTCATAAAGCCCTGATTCTTTTTGTCCCACACATGACCCAGTGCCACAAACCGACACAAGACTGCATGACTCCTGGAGCGGAGTAGCAGAGCCCCGCTGGCAGAGAAGGTTTGAGGTGCAGATATGAGCATACTACCTAATGCTTCCATCCAACACAAAGTAGCTGTTTGCTGAGACTCTTTGCACCCCATTATTGACAGTGATCACACACACATAAACATGTATGAATGTGAGATGAGGGAATCCATCTGATAGAGCCCTGTAGAGACAGCGCATGTGTGTGTGCGTGCACGCATGTGTGTGTGTGTGTGTGTGTGTGTGTGTGTGTGTGTGTGTGTGTGTGTAGGGATCCTTACACTGCCTACCTGGTGGTAGAATCCTGCCTGGGCCATGGGGTCAGGCTGTGCCCACCTGTACCCAGCATGGGGCCACGACATGAACGTCTCCCTCCTGTTGGCCTCGCTGTACATCAACGACCTGCAAGGCCACAAACACGCGCCACCTCAATCCAAATCTAAAGTTGTTTCGGTGCTGTATGTATGTGTGTGTGTGTGTGTGTGCGTGTGTGTGTGTGTGTGTGTGCTCCCAGCAGCCCTGGTGCCTCACCTGTCCACCGAGCGGCCAGGCCCCACCCCCAGCTCCGGACGAGCGCTGGGTAAGAGGTAGGAGAGGCGGTCCATGATGGACGAGCCTACGGACAAGGCGGCGACGTTCTGGTTGATCTTCTTCAGCTCGTTAACGATGGCGCTGGCCACAAGCTTTAGCACGTGGTGGGGGAGGTGGAACGTCACCGTCGCCCACTTGAGGGAAGAGAGGGGGAGGAGGGGAGAGAGAGAGACAGAGAGAGAGAGAGAGAGAGAGACAGAGAGAGAGAAAGACAGAGAGAGAGAGAGACAGAGACAGAGTTAGAGCATGAGCGTGAGAGAGTGAAAGGGACAGAGAGAGAGAGAGACAGAGAGATGTGCACGAGATTAGTCAATTGTCTGGGCAGGCCTACAGCTGACTCCTAAAAAGGTTGCGTAACGCACAGGCTTCCTATCATGTCGTCTGAATCATGTGCATCTAAAGCACAACAGAAACCCTTTCCCTCTTGGTTCCCAAACAACAGGAAGCGAGTTGGAAAGCAGGCCCCTATCTGTGCTTACGTCACATAACACACACACACACACACACACACACACACACACACACACACACACACACACACACACACACACACACAGACACACACACACACACAGGGAAACGCTCACTGGAGAATCCATCACCAGCACACCCACAGACTGTCGGAGCTGGGCCAAGGGGAAAAGAGGTGGAGAAAATGCCTAAGTTGGCACTGCGAGCCTGATGTTGGACTTGAAGCATTAAAAGAACGCACAGGAAGTATAAACAAAAAAACGCTTTCTAGGCTTGTTGTGGTGTCCACAAAGTGGAACAATGGCTACTGCTGAACGTAGAATGAAATGGGACGAGAGAGTGTGTGTGCAAATGTGTACGTGCGTGTAAAGTGAGCGAGCGAGCGTTCGGATTGGACAGCCCTCCCCATTGACCAGTGGAGCGGTGTTGCTCTCTGAGCGAGTGTTGGGGCACGTGCATGAGTACACATCTGGGACAGTAAAAGAGAGAGAGAGGGGGGGGGGTGAACACAACAACCCACAGCGAGATGCACTCAGAGGTTAGTGTACGCGTGGCCACATTGGACTTCCTGCCGTGCTGCTCACACGGCTTTTCTTCATTCTGAATTAGCGAGTGGGAGGGGAATGAGAACGGGAGGTTTGAGAAAGCAGCGGCTGCGAGCGGCGTGTTGAGACAGCCATCATCTGTCCGGGCTGTAAACACCTTTTATTTCCCCACGCGTCGGGCCTGGCTGGGAAACTGAGCCTGTTAGGAATTAGCAGGACTTAAATACCTAAGGTGTTTGGGGAAAAAAAGAAGAATAAATACCTTTTCGTATTTTGCGTAGAAACCAGACTTATCTGCATCCTATTTTTGCTTTATGTAAAACTTCTCGTTTTGGCCATCAGCTCCTTCAAATGCTGCAGCTCCCAGCTCAGAACCTGCTGTGCTAGGAGCAGGGGGGGTGGGGGGAGGGACCCAGCAGCCCATGGAGAAGAATGCTGCTTTCAGGCTGCTTTTTAGATTAGGGCATAACTTTGCTGATTCAGGAAATTTCGACCGAGCCGGAAGCTTCTCATCTGATTGGCTCAAAAATTCCAAAGTGTCAAATTCAAAAGCAGCAGCCGGAAGGTTGGACGGATCCACTGTTGTGAAACTGCAGCTGAGCATGCCCGAGCGCCAACGATCGAACGGCCAATCGGACGCCGCCCCCCCCCCCCCCCCCCCCCCTCCAAAGCCCCACCCCCATTCTGACTGAGAAGGTGCTGATGTCCACAAACCGAGTCTAGCTTCCTGTAGTCTGGGCCAGATGTAGTCTGGACTGAAATAACAGCTCCCAAAGTCATGTGAGAGAGAAAGGCCTTAATTCGCTCACATCAAGGTGTGTCTGAGGTGTTTATGGAGCTCAGCCAAAGGGCGTATGTTGTGCCATGTGGCAGGAACACAACTGCTTTACATCAAGGACTACAACAACCGACTGCCATGGAAATTCCACCAAACCCGACTTCACCCACATCCATCGACGACTACCTTTAGCGCACAGAAGTCGCCGGCTACTCCGGTGGACCCGACGATACACCTTCCGCACACGGACAGACGCAGGATCTTCTAATGCATCGGCCATCTTTAGGATGTGTTTTAGCCAACAGGATCAATCAGAGTGTAGTGTGGGCACTGGGACAAGAGTGCTGCTTGTTCCCTCTGCCTGCCCCGGGCTATTAATATGCCGATGAGGTCTGCAGAGTGGGCTCCCTGTGTGTGTCGCACACTGCAGTCCAACCAGCAACACAAAAGGCAGCCCAAATGCAATGTCATCTCCGCAATACACCGAGAGAGGACCTTGTCCCATATGCTACGATGATACGGAATTTTCCACGTGTGTTTTTGCGTGTGTACGTGAGAAAGGGAGGCCGAGAGAGAGAGAGCGAGAGCGAGCCTACGAAAAAGACAGACCCACCCAGCTGTGTATTAAGTGAGCTGAGCAAATCTATCGGTCGATCGCCCGATTGCTACGACAAGGTTTTTGCGCGACAGCATCTCAAGCCCATCTAAAGCAGCATCACCTTCAGTCTCCTCTGTCTTCACACTGCTAACAGCTATTTAGCCTCCCTGGGGCAGCTGCAACAGAGCAGCTTGGATGTGAGCAACACCTCAGTCAGCCAGCGACGACAGGGAGCGCGTGAGCACACGCGCACGCACGCGTGCACACACAGCAACAGCAGCATACACTGCTGCATCAGCTCCCAGAGCCTGACCTACTGATTAGATTGAAACGTCATCTTTGGGGCAACGTTATACTTTTACCTGATTGCATTCTCTGGTGAGCAGCAGGCCGACCGCAGCGCGAGGTCAGCATACCAAGTAGCACGAAACAACGTGCTACTGACTGGCAGGACGCTCAGAGGCGGCAGGTTTGGAATGATTGAGGGGAATTGACCAAACAAGGTTGGGGCTGCATGGTCACTGGTTACAGTTGGACTTGAACTTGTGTGGTAATATCACAGCGTAAGCAAAAATAGATTGTGTACTGCAACTTAAGATAACGTATCAGTTACAGTAGACAGGCATGGAGCTTAGATCCACTCCTTTCGGTTTTGTTTAGAGCTAGGCTTTTTCCACGGGGTCAGTGAGCTTTGTAACTGCTTAGAAACGTGACTTCCATGAAGGGTAACCGCCGTAGAGCTACGCTAGCATATCTAAATGCGACACGATTCGCCTCTTTGAGGACATGTGACTCACCTTGGCCACTTTGTGGTTGGCTGCTGTCTCATGTGAGGTATTCTTGAGTCCTTCTTTGAGCTGGGTGATGAACAGGTCGTAGCCTTCTGTGTTGGACACGTCCACCTTCTCCTGACAGGCCGACAGCATCTGCTGGGCCTGGGAACGGACACACACACACAAACACAATGAAGGTAGTGCGGCGCATGCTCTCGCGCCCAACAAACAGATGCGACACACACAGTTGTGTACGCATCCACACACAGCTCCAGCCCCTCCCACACATCACTGTCAGTTTGTCTGTTGTGGACACTAAAAATACGATGATCTAATTCAGCTGACTGAGTCGTTTGATTGGATTAGTCCGTTTTAAGTCACAATCTGGACGCCAAAACAGCTATAGGCCCAACATGGCTAGAGCTGTGGTCAACCGCGTGGTCAGACTCCACTCTCAGCTCATCAGATGTTTTTAGACATGCGGTGGGAGAGGCAGCGATTAAGTCTGCTGCAGGAGAGAGGAACTACGAGAGGAGGCTGCCAATCAATACAGGTCAGCAGCGCAAAGTACACACAGGCAGCCACACCCACTGAAGACTCAGACGGTCATGAGCAGGCGTCCACACGCAGGCTGGGCCCGTTCTTGTGACAGAGGGTGTGTCTGAGGGACGTGGAAGGGGAGCCCTACGCAGACTCGCTGCTCGGTGGACTGATGGTCCATGTGGACATCTCAGACGACAGTTGGAATCCACCTTTTTTAAGGGAGAAGACAATGGACTTTAACTAGACTGAGGCTTTCTGCAAATGTGGTGGTCAAGCTCACGCAGAAATGCATTGTACTTATTCAGCCAGGCGAGCACGAACAACTGGCACTGCCAGCCTGGTCTTAACGGGCATCTGTGTGGGGATGTTCTGCACACCTCTCCTGGGTTAGGAACCCTTCAGTTCTGGGCAAGTGGCCCACAGCTGTCGTGGATTTGACTTTATTTCTAACAAGGATCGCAAAACTGCCATGTACTTGTACAATTGTGACGTTAGGGGGTTCTTCAGGTGACCTGGATGACTGGTTTCATCCTGGAGATATGTGAGAACTCTGTGCCAGAACTGACTGCGTGGACTTCCAAAGTGTTGGAGGAAGAAGCGTGCGTCTAGCGGTTTACAGCCCTCCGGAAAACAACAAGTCTGGACAATAAGCTCCAGGCTTCTGATGGGCTGATAATGACACAGGAACCCGACTCAACAGCACAGTTCAGAAGGACAAAGGACAATCCCTGAGAAAGGCCCGTTTCCATCATTCCCAAGACAAGCACTTCACTGTAATGGTTGGAAATATTGTACGGATGGATTCACAAGTTATTACATTGATCCTCACTAAAATGCCCCCAACAACTGACACCGAGAGCGCTACAAGTAGCAGTTTGACAAGCTCGGTTGGTCCATCACATGGGCAAAGCTGGGCAAACAGAACGAGACAAGCTGAAGCTGTAGGTCATCGATCAGCTGATCAAATAAGTCTCACTTTAAAGAGTGTTAATGTGTAACCCAGCATTATAGATACTATAGGCGGCGACAGATAACAATGGCCCAGATTACAAGGACAGGGTGATAGAGAGCCGTTCTGTATTGTCCAGGGTGGTAAATGTACAGTACAGGAACGCTCTTTATGCAGGAAACTTGAAAGGTTTCACGCAGATCCTCCACTGCCATCAAATGACAATGATGGCGGTCTACGTTACAAGCTCCACCCCAGCTGTTGGTTTAACCACAGCCTTGTCCTCCTCCTCCTCCTCCAGTCTTAGATGGAGGGGAGGGTGGATTCCCCACAGACCTGGCGATGCGTGGACCAGTTTGTCTGCATTGCAAACACTCCTCAAGTGATGGATGTACGTCCTGAAGTGAATTCACACCTACAGTAGATTACAGGCTTATTGTCATCTGCATACCATCATAAACCAAACTCACAATAACAACATTTTTCCATTTTGCCCACGTACTAGCCAGCACAATCAGGGTGTGTGATTGGTTTGGCCAGCTCCAGCAACAGGCTTGTCTTCTGACCACTGCCGTGTGCGCCTGCGTCTAGACGCCCGCAGTCTTACCTCAGTGACGGGCAGCTCCAGCTGGACCATGTCCTCAGGTTTGGCCACAGGGGCCTGCAGGGCCGTGTCCAGCAGCAGGATGCCGTTGAGGTCCTTCCTGCAGCCGACCGCATAGTCATCCACAAACAGGACCTTGTCCACAGACGGGAAGTACTGACACCTGACGCGGCCCCCTGGTTTAGCTGGTGAGGAACAGAACCAGAGGGAGCACATGGAGGTAGGTGTTAAAGATCGTTCACATGAGCCTGGTTGAGGCTACAGTCTCGGAAGCTGCTTGGAAATCTGGCTGGTTTAGGAAATACAATTTCAAAGCGTTGGATCAGCATAGAGTAAAGATTTTCTTTTTTTAGTCATAGGACATTTTGGATGAAGTTGTTGCCTGTGTGTATATCATTGGTTATACAAGCATAATGAGCAACCGGAGACAAACGCTGACAAGTATCAGCAAGTTTTCATAGCCTTTATATTAGCATGTATAGCACGTTTGATAAATCTGTTGGTTTTTTTCCCCCGGCGTCTTACTGGGCCATAATAACCCTCTTACAGCCATGTGTCCATGGCATGCTACTCCACCCTAAGTGTTTGCAGGACAGTGTGGGGCTTTAAGCTGTCCACCTACAGACAGGTATCTCAGGTGGGACCAGGCTGCAGAAGCCTAACACTTTCAAACTGAAAGTCTCAATTAGCGGCCTCTGGTCATTCGATCGAAAGACAAGATATCCTTTTTCCAAAAGGTCTGGTTTCCGACAGAGGCTGTGTTTGTCTGTGACTCGATTCTTTCCAAAGCAGGGAAGATGTCTAAAAAGAACAAGCAGCCTCAGAACATGCAAAGTTTCCCCACAGCCTAATTTCTGCAGCATTTGTGTTGAGTCACATTGTTGACTGTCAATATCCCATTGTGTAAGCAAGGCTGCAGCGCATGGCCTTTAGAAGGAGTCAACAAACGCCTTTGTTAGACGATGGAATTAGTCTACTTCCTTTTGCACCCCATCAGAATTGATCACTCGGAATTTAGATTTGGTCAAACAGTACAGTTTATTAATTGATTATAAGGACTGAACAGAGCCAAACTTGGTGTGCGATATGTACATGTTATGCAGTTGCCGATCATATCAGTTTGTTGACAAACAGGCAAAGGCTATTCAACTGATGAACCAGGAACTTTATTTCACTGAGTAACTAGGTGAGAGGGGCTACAATAGAAGAGAAATTGCAGCAGAAACTACAATACTCTCCAGCCATTTAAAAGTAGGAGCAAGAAAGGTTATGCCTTAATGAAAATTGCAGTCTGATGCATGTGGTCACCTTTGTTACAGGTCTGATGTGAACGATAGAGGATGTGTGCTGATAGCAGTTTACTGGATTCAGTATCCATCTCTCCTATTGAGAGGAATGTCAGCATCTATGTTGCAAGCACCAAATGAATGAAAAGTGTATAGATGCATTTGCTGAACCAGGACGTCAACAGTCGGTCCGCAGTTGCATCTCACCTTATGAGTAAGCCTTAAAAACACAAGACTTTGTTTCGAGTGAGACCATTTCTCAAGAATCCACATACACACTAAGATTTATGAAATATATATATAATGATTAATTAGGAACTATGTGAACTCCGTTAGCTAAGAACAAAGCACAGCCTTTACACAGCCTACATGGCAGGTTCGGCTCTAACCGCAAGAGCGTTACCGGTTTTGAGAGAATACAGTTGCTGTCCTTGTCAGGTATAACATTTTAGGTTACTATGTTGTGTCAAGCTGCCATTTTAAATAGTGACTATTGTCCCTATGTTGGCCTAGGCGTAAGTACGGTTTGATGCAGCTAGACTCGCTACACAGCAAGTCACCACCACGTAACGAAGCTAGCTAACACATTAGCAAGCAGCACCGACAATCACTCGTAATAACAAGCTTGGTAACGAGCTTGGTTAGGTTGAGTAATGTTAACCCTAATACTGAGGGCAAAGTCAAAGTATAAAACGGAAGGTCTGGCTTTACTCAACGTGAACTTGATTGTGTGTTTTAAATGACAAAACATTCCGCACGATTAACCTCCACTCAGTACTTAGCAATTTGAAGAGCTCCAAACGCTCGTCCGTTTTAAACCATTGGTTGCAGACGTAAGACAGTATGGTTTAATTGGGTAGGCGAAGCAAGCGCTAACGAATCGCTGGCGCTATCACGCCTTAACCGTTTGCTAGCTCCTTAGCTAAACCCAGGCAAATAGCAAAGCCAATTTAATCAGATTAAACAACGACGATGAATGCATGACTATAATTTTGAATGTTTGTCTATTCCTAGGTACACACTTACAACGGCATGCGCTGACAGGGCAAAGCTATATGTTTGATGTCCAGCTAGACCTAGCACCACTGCTAACAGTAGGCTGGGCTCACTCCCACCTTCTATACGCTAGCTAGCTAACTTTTTATGATTAACGTTTTGGTAATTTATTGAGGCTCTTTTTAGATACAATTGCGTTGACTAGACTATTTATTTAATTAGAGATGCTAAAATTACTCAAACCTTTTTCACTCGGTTAATATTGTTCTATCTATTACAGTACTGTAGTCATCCTTTGCCATTACTGTTGCAGGCGTTTGAAACACGCAACCCTCTCAAGTACAGTATAGTCAGTAGCCCATAATACACAGTAGCTCGACAGCTCGCTACCTAACAACAACAACAGCCTTTTTGACAGTGAATAAGTTTAAAAGATCACAGGGCAACGTCTAAAAGCTATCCAGACACATTTGACCT
Source organism: Plecoglossus altivelis (assembly GCA_036571765.1). Taxonomy (NCBI): domain Eukaryota; kingdom Metazoa; phylum Chordata; class Actinopteri; order Osmeriformes; family Plecoglossidae; genus Plecoglossus; species Plecoglossus altivelis. The sequence continues at coordinate 7,195,896 of BROE01000016.1, read as the reverse complement.
TATTGCTACACTAGGTGAATCGTAACATATACTTTTCGGTCAGGTTTGAAGTTACTACTAGCTAGCTAAACCTTGGCTAATGTAGAGCTAAGCTAAACAGGCTTGTGTTAGCCTAGCAGGCCCATGTTTTGACAAGTAGCTAAGTATCAGCCTGTCATCTACGTTAGCCAGCAAGCTAATGTTAGCTGGCTAACATTAGCGAATAGTTATTTGAATCAGGTGATTGCCAGAACTATAAGCTAGCTAGTTGGCTAAACAGAAAGTAAACTAGCCGTCATAACAGCCTAACTGATATTTAAGAAGTTGAACTTACCATGCAAAGCCGAGGCCTGTAGAATGGCGCCTGACGTGCCATCGATGACTTTGATACTGCCCCGGCTAGTGACGGCCAGGATAGCATTCAGGGCCGGGTGATAGGAAAGGCTTCGCAGGCCCTCCTCGTCGCAACGCAGGCAACCGTCTCTCAGTACAATCCAGTCTGAGGAGGTAGACGAGCAGGAGCCCGGCGAGGCCGCGGCCGCCATCTTTCCTTATTTTTCCCTTCCCTTCTATATCTTTTTAGGGTGCTCCGTTGATAAGAGTAAGATTGATAAATTCAAAAGCTGATCCCCAAACTACCGCTCCTCTACCACTGCTGACTCTCCTTCTGCGGCTTCTGCTCCTCCGCCTGTTAACGCAACAGTAGCTATTCACCATCAGTACTGAGAAGGCTACGAGCTCCGCTCTCTGTCAGATGGATGTCAGGTAAACGGAACTAGCGTAGCAGTTTTGCCATCTCACGCGATACCAGTGGGTGCACTACGATGTTTACGTTCGTAGATGTCAATTTCAGCGGCTCGGCACGTTATATCAGCCTGACATTGTTTATTAATATATACTTCATTTATCATGCATTTGGTCTTAATTGGACTTGTTTGGCATTGTGTATTATTTTCCGTTATGTCCCCTCTTCCAGGCAAATATAAATCTCCAAACCGATCTTTAAACCAAAGATGTTGAGCGCATACAAGTCTTTACCATATGCAGTTGGTCTGGTCCCGTGGACGCGTCAAACAAAGGGTTGTGAGAACATCTACATCGAAACTGTGCAAGACCAATCACTCATTTGATTTCCAATCTATTAGTCTACTCAAGTTAGCCTGAATAATTATCAGACATGGCCTGAAGAAATTGAACTTCTATGGAGTTTCCAAACCAATAAATAGTTTTCCACATATATTTTCCATATTTATTCATCTGGGTCATCCAGTTATATTAGTTTCGACATCTATATACATGGAAACTCTTGCAACTGAAGATTTGGGATGCAAACTACCATGCATCCTTTTCATTTGTTTGTTAGGCTTCACCACCTCCCAACGCATTTTGCTTTGGATCATACTTATTTTTCACAAATGTATACGGTCTGCTACTATGAAACAATACAAAGTTATATACAGTAGAGAGTACAGAGCAAATACAATACAAGCACCTGACAAGTCCAATCGATAAAAGATTTTCACTAGTGTAAACTAATCAAACACACCAAATTTATTCAACATTTTATTTCACGCAAACTGCCCATCTATCCCCTCACCCAGAATGTAACTTATAAGTTAGGAAATAAAAGTTTTTATAAAAATGCTTGGATGGCCAATGAATGCACAACTGTTCCTGGCAATACATTGCATGTTACATAATGCCAAAACCTTCCACTTACAAAATAAACAGAAACTTCAAACAATATTGGCGTCTCCATTTTTTTACTCCAAATTCAACTTCTGAACATTTGATGTTTGGCACGACATTCTTCATTTGAACATTATCAGGCTAACTCGATAACGAAGTGAGGCCTTTCTTATTACTTACACGGTTTTATTGTTATGCTAATAATGAAGGCATGAGTTCTACTGTTGAATAGAATAGATCTAAACGCAAAGCATTCCTAAAATCGAGTGCATTTTATTTAGTACATGATTACATCAGAGATACATCAATCCACTGATGTAAGTTACACCTCATGTCCCCATTATCTAATGTAAGGTTGTAAACAGGGTTAAAAGAGGAGAAGAAAAAGACATTTGGAAAATCTTCCAAAAACTTATTTTCATTGTGGAATGAATTATTCTGTGTCTTTTCACTGTGTTTTGTGTATGTATCCAAACAAAAGTTAGTAAGTGGCCATGTGTCCAATCAGACTCCGGTATATAGCGACAGGAAATAGATATACAAAAGGAAAATGGGGTATATGAGAAGTGGCTTCTTGGTTTTGAATTCATCCCCAACAAGCAGCGAAGCAGCACTGTAGGCAGCCCAGAAAACACCACAAAGCTAAACGGAAAAACAAACAAACAAACAAAATAGGAAATGATTCACAACAATTAGATATAGCAGTAAGTATACAACTACCTCTACATATCATACAGTAATCTATGTATATAACATTGATGTTTTAAAATGTTCTAAATTGAAATGCTGTTTTTCCAAATAGTCCAGCATCAACATTGCAGAACAAGAGCTGACCGCAAAGATTTACCTTTATTAGTGTAGAAAAAATGTCGAACGCCCCAATGACCAAAAGCAATGGGGCTATTACAATGAGCGGGAGAAGGGAGTACCCGATCACTCCAAGGACTTGTCCATACGACACCTATTTCAAATGAAAGGTTTTTTTATGAATAGCAAAATAGCATTCTTAACTATACATAGAGATTAGTTAACTTTAAGACAATAAGACACTTTAAAACCTACTAGTAAAGCCTTAGAAAAGCACACAACCGACTTTTTGTATGTTAACGTCTATGAACCTTACCTCACCACCAAGCACACGGGCGAGCAAAAAGATTGTTAAAGATCCAAATATCCAGATGGTGATAATCCAAGACACAACCTTAAAAAAGACAGGGGAACAGATTAGACGCACGAACCATTCTGCTAACATGGTATCAAAGAATGTTACGTCCATTTCAGTTTTACTTTGTGTATTGAGTCGCATGGTGTAATGCTAGGAGACTCGTCTATAGTTTGAATTCAAAGGCTTCGTTTTAGACCCTTAGTTGCTTTCATCAGCTCCAATACAAGTTACAGAAGACAAAAATAAATCATATTTGGCTGCTAAATTGTGTGTTACTAGAAGAAAAGTCTATCAGTGTTTTCATTACCAATGTCACCAACTCATAATTACATAGTTTAACATAACCAAGGGTACAATGATGGGGGTCAGACTAGAAAGTATAAGTCATTCTTACCCTGAACTGGCCATAGATGGAGATCATCGAGAACAGGAGAACCACAGCCAGTGGACCCCAGAAGTCAGGGTTGTCCCGCACAACCTGCCGGTTGAAGCCGAGTGAGGGCATCGGCATCAGCACACATCGGACCTTGTAGTAGATGTCCTTCAGATCGATGTCCAGCTCCTCCCTAATTCATCGGAACGATACAAGAGATATCGGTGGCATTTTAGTCGGTAGAAATCCAAATCAGCCATCAGTCTCACCACTATCCATACGAAGCAAAAACAAAACGCATTGTTTAAGTACTCACAAAAGAGGCTTGTTGTCTTCTGTTTCATCCTCCTCTACTTCCAGTAACCAGCCATAGCCTCGTTGCCTCAGGAACGTAGTTGCATAGGGGTCTTTTGCACTGTCACTGCCGATATTCAGTTTGATATCCGGTGCATCGATGGTACCGCTCAGCTCTATAGGACGATAATACATGCAATTAGATCATCGCAAATCTAGCTGCAAGGAAGCCCATTACAATATACCTTTTATCGCAACTTGAGTAATAATTGATTTCCGCAGTTTGTTCAAAGGCTTACGACATTTTGACTGAAGCAAAAACTTCTAGGTTCATGTTGTATTCGTCACTGGAAATGATACAACTGTAGTTTGTTTCAGCTCATTCCGATAAAAATCTGTCTCTTGCTGAAATGCCATCATTAAATCAGTCATCATCTATTAGCTATACTATTAATCCCATGAAATGTCTACCTTCAGTAACAACATGAAGTGTTGCAGCCTACAGTATCGACTAACCAGCTGTTAAGTGTTAAATCTCACTGAGTAGCCTTGCAGCTAGCACTGCCTACATTCTGGAAAACACGTCTCTCACTAAATGAAATATACATTTCTCGCGAGTTATACTATTCGAAAACGATAAATCAGTATGACGTATGTGTGTATGCCGACACAGTGTGACTCAGATGAAGAGAAATAGCGGGGTAAACAAAGAGGCACCTGACTTTTCCGGGCCTGCTACGTGCTAACACTTACCCTCGCCGTCAGTCGATGAGACGAAGGTAAAATCTCCGTTTGTGGGAGAGAACTGCATTGTTGATGTTGTCCCCACAAGTCTTCAAGTTCGAGCAACTGACATTTACATGAGATGTTTCATTAACTCGCTTGAAACAAACTAGGCGAACGCTGTCATTAATCGTGTTTCACGATATTTAGTTAGATTTCGATTCCATTCTGTTGCTCTGATGGCTCTCCATAACACAGCAGCTACAAGCAGGAAGTGCAGGGCAACCTGGGAAAGAGGACACGTCAAATCCCTCATGCAGGGGAGATAACGGCGCCATCTAGTGTTTCATCGAGTTTGTTGACGACTAGATCAACTTAAAAGTTAAATGAAGGATTTGTATGTGCCTGTTTTTCCTACAAGCGTTCAACTTTGAGCATACACTGCGCATGCGATATCTTTGTAAACATCGAACTCGTATAATATACCTAATTTTACGCAGGTGTAGGTTACTTTGCCTTTATGTTCTTACTTTTTGCACCTTAACATGAAAGCAGAAGTTGACACAACTGGTAGAAGTAGCCTACGTTTTCCAAACCAATAAAACTTAACTTGGAGTTTCTCGATGGCGAATCAACCATGTGTTATATTACTCCCATCTCGTATTATCTTCTGTTGAATTATAGTTGCATTCTCATATTAATTTAACAAACATTAATGCAACTGCAATCTTGTAAAGTACAATGTGTAAGATTTATTCAGTAAAAACATGTCCCATGTAAAACATGTTGCATAAGATGATAAACCGTCGGAGAGTTGTTAAGTAACACTGAAAGCACAGTGCCAGTGGAATGTCAATTTGTATTTTATTTTTTTGAAGCGTCCCAATTCTTTCCTCTCAATCCTGTTCCAGACAATCTCCTTTGACAAGGCGGTCTTTCTCCTAAAACCACTGTCAAATGAGCTGAAAGAAACGCGGGGAGCTCTGATAAGTGAGAGGTGAAACGAGCACACGGTGGTGCTGTTTATCATATTTGTATGTATTTATTATGTTACATTTAGCAGTTTCACCTTGTAAGGACCATTTCTGAACAGTAGGGGTCAGATCTGCATGACCCAAGCCCTCTTTGCCTCTTTACCGCTGCTCAAGACATCATATCCAGGCTAACATCAGTCGTGATGATCCACAAAGCCCTATCATTTGAGACACCATACAAAACACAGTTTATTCTTTCATAGTTTATTGACGTATGTTAATAAAATTATTTTTGCTGTCTCAGAGTAATGTTACATCTGTTATGTGCGCTTTAATAAATTAATTTCAAAGAAATAAGAATGTTAACGTTATCAAGCATCTAAGGCCATTTGTGCAATAAATTACTGTAAGGGTGGTAGAGAATAAACAACTGTAACATTAGGTCGCAAGAGGGTGAGTTATGTTTATTGTATCTAATTATCCTAGAAAATCAGGCCTACTACAATTGGAGTCTGATTAGGAGCACCTACATACAATAAGCAGGCCAATGAGGAAATGAAATAACTATGATGAAATGCACAAAAGGCACCATTAAGTATTCAAAGAAACACAAGTTAAAATGGAAAATAAATAATTCTGTGAAGGGAATATGACACTTCTGCATATCAACAGACTCCCCCAGAACACACCTAAAATATACTCAATGCTCAGTCCTGCTTCCAATGGAGTTATCTGCCGTGTAAGTCACTGCTCTCAGAACAGTGTCTTCACTATGTTTCTGAGAGAAGCTTCGTAGCTGAGCAAAACCACCGGTCACATTAGCAGGTTCCTTAACATCTTCACAAATTGTGCTTTCAAGTTGTTACATCATACCATCCACATCCCTCCTACACAGGCCATTTCCATGCAAGATCCCTTGTAAAACAACTACAGTATGAATATTTTTCAGGTCACATATAAAGACAAATCATACACGTTACATTCTACGCAATATTATGAACTGGCTAAGCAAATGTACCATGAAAATGAAAAAGTACAAACAAAGTAGGTTCAATGAAAACTGTCATCATCAAAGTCCTTTAAGACTCCTCTGCCCATTCCAACATCAATAACAAGGTGCAACAAGAGAAAACAAAGATGGCTGACAGTACTTGTGCATATTTCTCATTTAAGAGAAGTCATTTGTGTTCGGGCAGGGTGGCAACAACAGTGCTTCTGCCCCAGGGCAGGGGACATCGAAATGAAAGACCGAAATGACATTCAGCGATCGTTGACCTCAAACATGACAGAAACATACAGTATTTGCACACTGTTGTCAACAAGGCAGACTTCTGACTGATTGTAATACGATGGGTATGATTTGTGAGAAGTATAGTGGTTGGACAATGGGCGTTAAGCCCCTTGTGGCCATTAGTTGGGCATCACAACGATGTGTCACCTCTATAAAGGGTAAGAGAGGACAACCTAAATAATGATGAAACACAACCCAGGTTTATGTATCGTTATCCAGTTGCTAAATCTTGCTCGTAAAGACACCATCATTGATTCTACTATCAACTTGTCCTACTTCAGTCATGCGTGACGTTATTCTTAAGCCTTTGTTATCTTATCCTAATAACTCAATCAAATAATATAACATTGGCACAGATAGATTTGAGCATCCAATCAATCTATTGGATTTGTCATTGATGTGGAATTGCCTGACAAGATCCCCATGAATTAGCACATTTGAACAACTTAGTATGTTCTAGTAAATTAATGCAGTCGGGTTAGGTTAACAACCTTGTTAATGTATCCATGATCATTTTGTTAGGGGGGTGGGGTTACTAGGAGTGTTCTTACACTTGGCTTTCACCACTCTTCAGTTTTGAGGGCATACAACTTCAACATCCAGGCAAGCAGTGGCTGTTTATGATTTTATGATTCTTGGCCAGTGTTGAAAACAAGACAGTATAGTGTTGTTGTTGTTGTTGTTGTTGTTGTCGGCTGGGCTGCTGTGGAGGTTTGGATGGTAAGAATTGGACTGGGCGACAAAACCCTTCAGGCATGCAGTGTTTCATGCACGGCTGAGAGGAGGCAAAGTCTCTTGACTGTTCACCTTTATTCTCTTCTTCTCTCACCACTCCCATCTCACCATCCCATCAACTTATACCACCTGATCTCTACACACAAGCTGCTTTCTATGTCTTTATTCAGGACATACTATCACTCCATACATGCCCTGGAGAAGCAGACATCAATATCTGAGTTTCATTCGTCCAGTAAGATAAATGTTGGTACTGTGTCGTTGATTGTGTGTACGTGTGTTAAAGGTTGGTAGCTTTCTAAACCAGGAATCTGGTCAATCTTTCTACTGGTCATTTTAGCCTTATGTGGGGGGGCTGGTTGAGGGATTCGTCACTGCCTGTGGTAGGAGTCTGTGGGCCTGCCAGGCTGCTAGACGAGCCCCCCTCAGTTTGCAGGTCAGAGAATTTGTTGATGCCCGATTTGGGATGACACAGGAAGTCAGTATCTTGGGACAGGAAGTCAAAGCATTCCTCAGCCGGCTCCAGCTCAGTATCACCAATGAAGAGTTCCGTTTCACCCCAGGTTTTGCAACCACCAACAGAGTTGCCCTGGGAACCATCTCTGCTGCTACTGTTGCTCTTGTTAAGAAGTGAGGACATACAAGAGGAGCGGTCTGCGAAGGTCTGGGTGAGGTTGTGGGCAGAAAGGGACTTGCCCAGGCCTGCTCCGCTGTCTGAGGTCCTCTCATCTGGGCAGGAGGAGAGCAGCAGCAGAGGGTCTACCTCTAGGCTCAGGTGCCGTCTCCAGGAACCTTCTTCTCTCAGACTGGGTTTCCCCCTCAGACGCACCCCGATCTGGGCACACGCTGCCTCGCCGTCCTCATCCTCCACAGGGGTTCCCGGATTCTCCCCCATGTCTCCTGTCGGAGGAGCATCCAAGACTAGGCCCTCTGGGCGTCTGACACGGGGGGCAATCACAGGGGGCAGCTGGAGGGTGGTCGTCAGCCCCACCCCTGCTGAGGGCAGGTCAGGGATGTGTGCCTGCCGGGGCGGGGCTGGGAAGCTGTTGGGCGTGGTTAGTGCCGGATAGGGGCTGTCTGGGGGCAGCAAGGGCGAGGGGGTGAGAGAGGCAGTGGAGGGTGGGTAGGAGGGTGGCTCACTGTCTGGGGGGAGTTCATTGGAGGGCGCCAAGATAAGGCGAAGGCCCCGCGGATGGTTGGATTTGAGTGAGCGGGTCAAGCCCCCACCACCTCCGACCCCATCGCAGACACCGCCCTGGGGGTTTGGTGAGCAGTTGAACATGGAGCTCTGGTAGGCAGAGGTTCGGTGATGATCCAGCTCAAAGAGAGGCAGCGAGGAGAGGGTGAGGGCGGATGAACCTTTCTGCAGAGCCTGCCGGTAAACGTCCAGCAGGGAGTCGAGTTTAGACTCGATGGATGTCACCTGGGAGGGAGGGAGGGAGGGAGGGAGGGAGGGAGGGAGAAGCAGAGAGAAAGAATGGACCGTTAGATTAATAGCAAGAGCAAAATAGATAGAGAGAAATGAAATGTCACTTTTTACAAGCTAAAAACATGAATACATGAAAAACCATTCAATTCAATTTAAAACAACGTGGAATGTTGGGGGGTCTCATCAGGCAAACACCTGCACACACAAACTCACCTGCCTCTCTACCTTACACACGCGACCCAACATACTCATGTCCTCTAGCTGGTCCCCATCAGACTGAAGCTTGTCTTTGATTTTCTTGTCCATGGATATCTGGCCTTTGCCAAGTATCTGGTCCACCCTGTCTCACACACACATACAGACACTAGTGTTAATCACATACAGAGGGAAAGTCTGTTGTTTAAGAGGGTGTAGAAGCCTCTTTGTAGGAATACTCCACAGCAGCCAACACACCTACTTCTAATAACAAGCATGTTAGTGTTAGGATTGGGACAAAGACCAAAACAACATGATATGGTTATTTTTTTTAAATCCACACAATAAGGTCAATCGCAATCATTCATTCAGTGGTTCTACACTACAGTTATCTTGATTCCCACTACATCATGTGTCATCTAGAGAATTTAGCATGTACAGTGTGTGACAATAAGATCTTTGCTTAGTTTCAATTCCGAGTGAGCAGGATGTTTCATCTGTTAAATACTGAAGTAAATCCCAAACATGCAAAAGTTGAGTTTGAAGCACACAAACACACACACGCACAACCTTTTCTACCACGCACTCAGGGAGAGAGGAACGTTTACACACAACCGAAACGTTTGCCACTTTTGTGAAAACATTTCCAGACACCTAAATCTGCATAGCTAGGATCTAACCCCTGGCCCGAGGGCTTCCTCTTGGTCTGGCTGTAATATAAGTGCAGGGCGGGGGAAGACATGTTCCTGGGCCTGCTGCTCAGGCTGGCCTGTTGGTGACCTCCCAGTCCAGAGGCCAGTCTGTGTGGGAAAGACACGGGGGGGTCAGATAGAGTGGAGTCACACACACACACACACACACACACACACACACACACACATAACCAGACACACGTAAACACACATACTTAAACATGCACACACACACACAATCGCAAACATTTTCAGAGGTGGAAACATTTTAAGGGAATATTCAAGACACTATTTTTAACGAATGTATTTTTCATGGCAAAAGTAGCCATTAACTATGAATCGTGATAATATAGGTCTATATGTCAAGATTTGATGAGAATACATTATAAATGCAAGTGCAGATCAGAAATCAGATATTGAACATGTGGTATAGGGAATACTGTAACAGTATATTTAGTGAAGACCTGTTCAGTGTTTGCACTTAAATGCCATGTTACTGAATTCCCATTAGATGGGGCTATTTTCACTATGCCACAGTCAGTTTAAGATAACACAAATGACCTTTTGTGGGTTTTGTAGTTCACTGTTCTAATTACAACGCTATTTCATTCCTTGCTTATTGAATAATGTTGAATAAATGAAAAATGAATAAATAAGCTGTATTTTGACATTAGAAATTCCCACAGGCTTTTTGCGGACTCGTCCCTTGCCGTACATACACACTCCACTGCACATGCTCAAACCAGTCCAGCTGAATATCCTCACCGCATGTACACACACATACACACCCACTCACACAGTACTCTACACCCAAGATCCCACATCCCTCTACAGCTTTTGATAGTAGCGGTAGGTTAGTTCCAGAGAAAGTAGATGTCATGCGAGAAATGTCCGAAAGACATTTAGGTTGAGATTTCTGCTAAAGGAAGCAAATGCTAAGGATGTCGCTTCCAAACTACCCCAAGTGTTTGAGGAGCCAAACGTTGTCTTTGTATCTTATACACAAGTCATAATAGGTTGTTTGGGATCATCGTCAAGCGCAACACGAAATTGATCAAGGTAAGACAAGTGAGACTGGTGCTATATGATGACAAACAAGGTACTTAGTAGTTGAATAGAATAATGCACAATTCAGCTCTGGACTCCCATTGGACCCTGCATGAGGTAGATGAAATATAGAAATAACTTGATATGGAAAGAAATATGGAGTATGGTTTGGTGAAAGTGTAGTAAAGCATGCGCTTTCATGTGTGTCATGTTTGTGTGTGGTTGACTGTGTGTGTGTGTGTGTGTGTGTGTGTGTGTGTGTGTGTGTGTGTGTGTGTGTGTGTGTGTGTGTGGTGTCTGTATTGTATGTGGTCTAACCCCGGGGCGGACTGCTTCCTGGTGGCTTGGCTGTAATAGAGCTGCAGGGAGGGGGAGGAAAAAGTCTTGACTCTGCTGCTGAGGGGCTGTTGTGGACGACCCACTATTGTGTCCAGCCTGGGTGGGGAGAGGGCACACGCTCGTCACGTAACACACACTCGCAGAACACCAAACACGCTTACACGATCTTACAGAGTGGAGGATTCCCATGTTGATCTATGCATTCCAAGAAAACAGACGGACCCACAGGTGTGCGTGTGCGTGTGTGTGTGTGCGTGTGTTCTGATGTTTTTCCTGTCAGCAGATGAGTTTGTGTGTGAACTGTGGTGGCAGAGTCCCTGTGTGTTAAGAAATGCATCTCACCTGGTCTGGAGACTCTTGATTCGACACAGCATGTCCAGATGTCCAGCAGAGTACTGTTCGATCACGTCTTTCACATCGTAGGGCCGAAGGGTCTCCTTGAACTTTTTCTTTGCTACATGAAATTTCATTATTCTGAATGAGAAGAAACCAGACACAGTATACTTGTCGTTAGGTCATGTTCAAGGAAGGACTTTCAACTTCTTTTAAATCAGTTGATTTGCGATTTTCAAAAGGTCCATATTTTAAACACCAGAGGGCGGTGAAAGGCTATAAAACATCCTGGTTGATGTGTTCAAGAATTTCAGTTGAGTTGTGGCTCATCACTTCTTGCTGAGCCAACGAAATGGTACCGAAATAGAACACACAAGCATGAACTCCAACCGTGTTTTTGCTCAAATAGCCTGAGCCGAAGAGTCATCATTTTGGAGAAAACAAGTGTGTCCATGAGTACCTGATGCACCCGACTACCCAAATAAATCACCCAAAGCCAAAACACGCGATCTGACTATTGATTCACATATATCACTAGATTTTGTGGCCCTTAGAAAAGGACCTAAAATAACCTAAGAAAATAAAAAGACAACTCTCTAAAAAACCCACTTACAATAAATGGGGATTGGACTGGAAATGACAGACCAGTAAACTGAAGGTAATCTTCCTGACTTCGAAACATACGCTTTAGAGTAAGAGGGCCCCCTCACCAGTGCCAGACAAAATTACCTCTCCAAACTGATTAGAGCCAACAAACACAACCTTAAATTCTTATTTGTAACCGTTTCTAACCTCACAAAGAAAAGTACACACTGCGTCAGTTATCCAGCTATCTCGCTGCAATTGCACATCAATGGAAGCATTCCTCGAACTAACGAAATTATCGAAGTCCTCAAGCTGCCATCCTAACTCCTTTCCTGCCAAACTTTGCATACAACTCCTCCCTTTTATCGGACCACCCGTGCTGTATATTATTAATGGATCAATATGGTGAAACAGCACTCACTTGATTACTGAAACAACACTTGCCAAAGCAGTCACTGACTAACATTTGGCCTCTGATGCAGGTTCTATCTCAGTCCTGTGTCTCCTGGATCTGAGTGCCGCCCCCTGAAAATGTCCATCATCGAATTCTCTTCAAGCATATCAAGAACAGTGCGAGGATTGCTGGCACGACACTGTGATGATTTCAAGCTTTTGTATCGGACAGATCGCGATTGGTCCGCTTTGGTGGTCGGTCATTGGTGGAAGTTGTCGGATTCGGTGTGAGGCAGGTCTCTGCTGTCGTCGCTTCCCTTGTCTTCCTTTCTACATGCTGTTTTTAGGGTCATCGTTCGAAACTCTCGATTCACCTTTCGCTGTTATGCAAGTGATACCCAGCTATGCAGCTCCCTGAAGTCTGGACGCTAACCAGATGTTCTGGAAATGTGTCTCTGCTATAAGGACATGGATGACTTTGTCCTTTCGACTCTGGTAAAACTGAGGTGCTAATTATGGGATGACAAACCACAGGGAGTAGCTTTTTACCGTGACTACAGTGTTTGACGACATCTTCAGAAGTCAACTTCGAGTCACAACAATGCCCCACCTCTCATATGAATGCCACATGACCGAAACAGTTTTGTCTCCATCTATTTCACATTGCCAACATAAGACCATTTCTCCCACAGGATGATGCCTCAAAACAAATACATGCATTTGTTACATCTCAACTGGAATAGTGCCGTCAGATCGCTCACTAGAACCAAAGAACACAATAGGACACTTCTGTCTGGGGGTTTCCAACATTGAGAAGAAAACTGAGGGGGGGCTGGCCGTTCTCGTGAAGACCTCCTGTCCTCTGGAACGCTCATCCAGTGTCAATCAGAGATGGATTCTGCGTGTACCGTGGTGGTGTGGCACTGCGAGTCATGACGTTTCATGACATTGTCTGTGTTGTACTGCTGATGGGGAAATCGTAAATATAAAAGCAAACTTGCAACATGGTTGAGATGTTAAACCACGAGTGCTGTATGGTTGTTGAAGTTTGTTATTGTGAGTTCCAAGCACCTCCCCCCCCCCCTTATTCTTTGCTATGGGGAGTCTGAGCGCTCAACATCTGCCAGGTAACTGGTCTGCCAAAATTTGGACCTTGATAACGATGGAAAACTGGTCTATAATGCTCTTTCATAGACCACACAGACCTCCCGGTTCCTACGTGACCATCTTGTGGTCCTAGTCATCCTACACTGCTATGAGAACCTCGGCAGCAATGTGGACACTGTTCTCTAATGGTCTCCTAAGGACCACGCAGAGTCCTTGGTCTCCTGGCCATCCTGTGATGTCATCCTGTCCTGTCCTTTAGCTTGTGTACTTTACTTTTGATTCTTATGGCCTGCTTGTATTCAGCCTGTGGTCTGTCCCTCTATAAATCACAATCAATTTCTGGAAGAAGGAATCCCGGGTTAAATTAAACCAAGATAAACAAAATAAAAATGTTTTCCTGGAAGTTCTTCATGGTCTTCTTAGAGGGGTTTAGGTTGATTAAAAGTGCAGTACTATGAGCATCTGTGAAAACCCCTGTGACACTGCTTGTTAAAGGGCGATGCAAATGCTGCTTGGTTTGGAGCTGACAGTATTGTTGAAGGGGAAAATACCCATTTCCATTCAAATGAACCTTGTATAAAACAATAGCCACATAACTACTGCCGTCACATAATTCCAAAATGTCCTCTCTGTTTTGGTCTTTACCTTACATTTTTCAGAAGAGGAACGACTGCTGAGGAGGATAATATTGATCCAGGTAAATGGATCTCTACAGTTGGATCCAACATGGCCCCTAATGGCTGTGCCAGTTGCTCGTTTCACTCACTGTCTAGGTATAAGCCCTGGTGACAGATGAGCCTCTGTAATAACAGCTCTGATTGAGAGCGTGTCAACCCGACACCCTGGGAAAGCCAAGGGCATGTCTTTGCTCCCACTACCCAGGGAGGAGGCCTGCTGGGGGGGCCAGCGGGGTGGCGTGAGAGGGGGTCCACTGGAGCAACAGCCTCGGGATGGGAAAGGTAGGGGAGGTCATGTTAGGCTAAACAATCCCAGCAGGACTCGGACGGGGGCTGAGGGGAAGCTGGGAGGACGAGGAGAAGCTAGGCACAGGGGGGAGAGAGATGGACGGATTCGAGAAGGTAAAGAGATGGAAATGAGGAGACATACAGCAGACAGGAGGGATGAATACAAGAAGGAGTAAGAGGAGTCGGAAAACGACCGAAAGGGCGAGAGACTGATACCGTGAGAAGGAGAGCGAATGAAGGAATCCGATGAATGAAACCCATTCAGACACGAATGAGAGCGGGTCAGAGGATATTGTGAGAAAGTTCGATGTGAAAAAGACAGAGGAGGGAGTGAGAGATGGAGACGCAGGAATGAAGTGAGAGAAACAGAGAATAAGCAGAGAAGAGGTAAAAGATGCCAAGTGAGTAAACACTTAAACCCAGGAAGCAGGTGCCAGCTGGACTCCAGAACGCCAGTGAACCCCCCGGAACAATCTATCACCCTCTCTGATGGAGGAAGAGAGTAACCAGTCACACAGCAAAGCCTTTAAAGCACTGGGCTGAAGACCTGCAAATGGGTAGATACCTGTTATTGAGAAAGACTGCTTTTCAGTCTGGCACAGGTTGGTTATTCACATGAGATAACACACGGCTTGAATGACACTTTCTGGGGAAAGAATTATAGACTCTGAATGGTTTGGAAACGTGGTTCTGACTGAAGTTTGAACTCTTTTGCATTTGAACTGCAAATAAGCCACAGAAACCCCCCTTCCCCCTACTGTACTGATTAGTCATCTGCATATTGACAAAGGTTTTTAAAAAGCTTTTATACTATTTACTCAGTTCATTTAAATAATGCCATTTGATGCCATATGCAGAGATTGGAGGCTTTACACTATTCATGTAGTCATAAAGTGCCAAGATTTTAAATTGTCATACTAGGGTATGACGTCCAAAGCATCCGACAAATGGTTTATGTCAAGTCCCATTCTAGGATGTGAGACGTCTGAAAAGGGCAAGTAAATGTTCCGGACCATTGTTGATGGAAATGGACCGCAACGACCGTCAATAGAACATGTGATTGATGACATTGATCGTCTGCCCAACCTGACAGCTCTGATGACCGCTTTCAGCGGCGCGGACAGGTCCTCCACGGTGACATCACAGTGACAGCCCCTCTCGTCGAAGCCGTCCTCGCTCCCTGGCGTGTCCACTGCAGGGCAGCAAGCAGGTGTGTTAGAAACTGCAAAAAGCTCTGTGACCCAGCGCTAAATCATCTCCTATTTATGAGCACCTTTTAACTTTTATACTGATACTATTGGAAACATAAATTCTCTATGGATCTACCTGCCTTAAGCTTTTCAGGGTCTTATCAAGACAGATTTTATAGTTGCGTCAATGGATTTCTTTGAAAAGGATCGAGAATTACTGTGCTCGCTCAGCTGTGTGCAGAGAAACAGAGAGTGATAGAGAGATAGATGAGAGAGAGAGATAGTGAGAGAGATATAAAGAGAGAGAGAGAGAGAGAGAGAGAAGAGAAGAGAAGAGAAGAGAAGAGAAGAGAGAAAAATCCATACACATCTCTTTGATTTACTGTCAATAGGACAGGTGAGATGAAAAGAGGAGATAAAGGGACCACAAGGCCTGGGAATATGAACAGATCTCTGCTCAAGTCAAGTTCTCTAGAGAACACACATCCACATTGGACCAACCCCATATCATGTATTCAATCCAGCTTTGTGAGCTCATCTAGCACAACCTCAAACCATTATAGTGCTTATTATAGTAATAGTGCTCAGGAACACAGCTTTCTAATGTCCAAAACGGAATAACTAAAAAATCATTTAAACCTATTCATTCACTCTCTCTCTCACACACACACACACACACACACACTCAGACACTCAAACACAAACACTCACACACACTCAGCCACTCACTCACACACACACACACACACACACACTCACAGACACTCAGACACTCTCTCACACACGCACACACACACACACACACACATACATACACACACTCACAGACACTCACACACACACTCACACACACACACACACACACACACTCATAGACACACACACACACACACAGCCACTCACCATCAGGTGTTGCCGTGCGGGTCTGGCTCTTGAGCCTCAGTGAGGGCCGGAAGCGGGTGCGGTCATTAAAGCTCCAGCTCTTCTGCACCTTAGCAGGGCTGCTGGTCGTCTCTGCCACGGGCACGTCGTTACCCGGGGAACAGCGGCGCTCGTTGACGGATGTCTGCCGACTCTTCATGCTCTGACCACGGGGGCTGGCCATTCGCACGCGCTCCTTGAAACTCAATTTCTGACTGGAGGGAGAGAAGGGGAGATTGTTATTATGCGTTTGACACGCTGAGCAAGAGAGGAATGATGCAGAGCACAGTCACTGGGTAGCACATCTCCATAACACATGCTTTCTCCCATTCATGAGACCTCTACATCTACCATAGTGACAGGACAGAACACTACAAAACAACAAACGTGTGTGACCCTTCTCTAACTTCAGCTAGCAGAAACATGTAAGTGTGAAACTGTGCATTTAACCTGACCTTTATACTGTCCAGCTCTAAGTGAAGTGTTAACTGAGGAATCAGGGGGCAATGTCTCTCTCACTAGCTGAATATCAAACATGAGTCTGCTTTGTGTGGCTGGCAAGAAACATACTTAAATGATACCCGGGGAGGGTGAGGGGGCGATCGAGGAGAGGGGCGGGGTTCCACAGAGCCTGTACCTCTGACACATCCTAAAGACCTCTGCTGCCACGGCAACAAGACAAGCATGCAAGCCAGCGGACGGATGGTCGGTGGCGTTTTGAGAAAGAGCACGGCAGGCAGGAGGAACAGGGAGTCATGGGAGCCAATCATCTGAGAGCCTGAGCGGGAGAGTTCTGTCAGGACACCACGTTCTCTTGGAACACAGTTAAGTCTGCTAATGGGCAATTCTTGTAGTTTTTTATAGCAATGATTAGAGAAGGAAAGGTAAGTAAGAGGGCCAAGGGTCGTTTGAGGCAGCACGGGGTCATGCAGGGGTTAGGGTTCGTTTGGACAAGCAGCAACAATGTAACAGTGTACTAGAGATTGGCAGGAACCAGCACACATATTTCAAGGTATGGAATGTAGACACGGGTAAAGATACATTAGAACTATAGGGTGCCAAGAACAGTGTGTGGAAAGCAAGGATCGGTTGGGGGAGTGTAGAAGGGGGGAGGTTTGGTCTTAAAGTCAAGGCAGGCCACATTCAACAGGCAGATTACAGAAACCCGACCATATGTGGAGAGGAAGGATGCACAGTGCTGTGTGTGTATATGTGTGAGTGTATGTGTGTGTGTGGGGGGGTACTCAGAGGGGGGTGGGGCTTCTCTATTACTTCTCCATGCACTTGGCAGGTAGTCAGGGGCATTCCCACAGATCATGTGACTGAGGCAGAGAGGATGCTGGGGTGGAGGGTGGTGGAGTGGTACCTCCTATATTTCCGTGCGTTATACCTTCTGAAGAACCCCCTTTTTCTATGACCCCTACTCGAGCGAAGGATGGAGGGAGGGAGACAGATAGAGGAGGAAGGGGTTAATGGGGTAAGGAATGAGTTTAGGCAGCGAGGACAGAAGTCTGTCTCGTCAAAGCTAAAGCAAGATAAGCACGTTAGATTCTCTCGATGGGTTTCCTTCTGACAGAAGGGGCATATTCAAACTTTAAGCAGGGGTCGACCTCGAGATCACAACTGCGTATAGACATACTTCTAATCATAGCGATGACATGGCAGTTTCGTGCGGACACACATACACACACGCACGCACGCACGTACAACGTTCAATGGTCTCACCAATCAGTATAGCATTTTTGTATTGAGGAGGGAGAGGAAATGAAGGAACCAAGATTAAGGCTCATAATTGCTTTAGGGCCAGAAGTTCCATCCAAAACAGCTTTGAAACGCTCACAAACGACCCTTCAGAAAACAGGTCTGTTTGGAACCCTGTTGGGTTTGGAGTTTTCACCATTTGAGCTTCTTCTGGTGCTTGTTAACAAGACATTGGGATTAAGGACACTTCAATTGCTCCATTAATTGGTGGAATTAACTTGAGCACATGTAAAGGCTGCATGTAATTAGGATTTCATTCACTCAGCTAATTGGGTTTGCCACAACAGAGGTTTATATGAGGCTCATTAAGGCATATGAAACTTCGAAGAGTTAATGATAGCTGTTTCGGGTCTCATGTGTGTGCTGTTGCAAGTATGAAAGTCTTTGATAGAGTACGTTTAGCAGTGTGTTTGTGAGTGTCTTTGAAAGTGAATTTGCCTTAGTGTTTGTGTGTGTGTGTGTGTGTGTGTGCGTGTGTGTGTGTCTACGTGGTCTTCTCTACATCTTCAACTCCAAAAAGCTGCCCTGGCATAGCAAGAAGAACCCCAGATGTTGAAGCACTGCAGGCCTACTGTAAAAACAATAACCTAAACCATAATTAAAGTCACAAATCTATTTGTCTCTCCCTTTATCCCTCCTTCTCTTTTTCCTTCTCTCCCTCCATCTCCGTCTGCTGACCCAGACGGGTGTTTGATGAGTTATATAAATACCGTCCCAATGGAAAAAGCACGTCATGGTGCAGACATGGTACAGGCTCCTGTCCGAGCAGTGTGCGCACACACACGCACGCACAAACGCACCCACACACACAGATACACACACATAGAAACAAATGATCCAAGCTCCTGTTTGCTTGGAAAGCATCAAGATATACTAGAGAGGGGCACAGAGCCAAAAGGCTAAAGAGAGAGGGGGGAAAGAGAGAGAGAGGGAGAGAGAGATACACAGAGGGGGAGAGACAGAGAGAGAGAGAGAGAGAGAGAGAGAGAGAAAGAGAGAGAGAGAGAGAGAGAGAGAGAGAGAGAGAGAGAAAGGGGAACGGTGGGGGTACAATAAAGAACACTGAGCGTTCCGAACAGGTCTCATAGTATTTATGAGAGACACTTAACTGCAGTGAACAGGTACAAGATAAAAACAGGTCAAATCCTCATTAAGCTTTCCAGCGTCTCAGAACACAACCTCCAGAGACTTCAACTCCTGCCCTTTTTGTGAGGACAGCACAACCTCAAATGACCCTACGGGTCCACATGTCCTCCCCTATCTCATTGGTTATAACTGACTGGTGGGATTCACCTGTTCAGGAAGTGTTTGTGAGTGGAGAAAGCAAGTGTACAAACCTGCTTGTCGTCTCTCCCTGTTCTTTCCTTCATGTTAGTGAACGAAGAGGGGAAGACAAAGATGGAGAGGTCAGTACACCAGTTAACAGACCCGCAGAGTGTTTCAGAGACGACGCCGTTCGAACGAACCATCGGGCAAAACAACGAGCAAATCACTAAAGGTCGAAGCAGACGAACTGTGAGCTGGGTGTCAGAATGTTAGGGCCGGTTTCAGCTCGTACGCATGCAAGCGGAGGCCAGTCATGCTGCGAGGGGAAGAGCTCCGCTTTGTAGGCGAGAGATGGAGGGTGATGTACAGACAAGCTGACAAGCTGGCGCTTCCTGTGCTTGCTTTACTATGGTCTAGGGAAGGTGTTTGCGTGCGTGCTTGTGCATCTGTGCGCGTCTGTGCATTTGCACGTGTGTGTGTGTGTGTCTGCGTGTGTGTTTGTGTGTGTGTGAGATGTGAAAGCGGTGGATACACCTAACATTTCCGGGCTCATATTTCCTCAATGTAAGTGCCTCAATTGGCCTCAGCTGCAGTCTTCAGCCAAGTCTTTCCTAAGCATTCATTACATGTACCGTAAAATAATGACTTCTCTTCGAATCCATGAATGCTCTGACCTTCAGTTTGTGTCAGACTGCAGTGCAGACCAAGGCAGCATTTTATTGAGCCTCAGGCCATATCTATCCTATTAATGTTATCTACATTTATGTCGAATTTGAAAAACCAAACATGCGCACTCTTTTTGGATCGTCTGATATCAATCGATAAGTTCCGAAAGAGACATGGAGAGTTTTGGTGAGGCTTCCCAATAAAACAAGAAAACTGTAAACACTATTCTAACAATAATTTGGACCATCTCTATATTAATCACACAGTGTTGTATTTCAAACAACGCTGTCTCCCAGAATCTCACATCTCCGAAGCCCTTGCTCATTGTCTGCACAAGCCTGGAAATATTAGACTAATTAATGACAGCGAGCTTCTCCGTCAACAGAATATACAGTGTGTGTTGATGCAAAAAGCCCCACAGTTCCCCAAACTATACAAATGTATGACTCGACCGAAAATACATGTATACTGAGGACATACCATCCACTAAAATAGCACAGAAGAAGATGAGAAAAGGGAAAAAAACTAGGCGTTGTAGCTACAGGCGCACCAATGAAGAAGACAGCGGGGCAGAGCAGCGGCCATGACTGTAGTTTGTTACCTACTTTGCAGGACTGCAGGTATGCAACGCCTTCAAATGAGGCTTCCAGGTAGCTATGGAAACCGAGTTCTCATCAGCAGCATAACTACGCCAGACACACTACGTGCAGAGTCGACAGAACACAAAGTCAAAAGGAACAAGGTGGGAAGAAAAGTGGCGGGAAGGAACCAGGAAGGAGAAACCAGAAACAAATCGGGAAACAAGGCAAGGAGGGAGGGGAGGATTGGGAGAGAGAAGGAAGGAGGAGGGGGGGGGGCGAGAAACAGAATAGGAAGACAACAAAAGAAAAGAAAGAAAACGGTGATTAGTATAACCGGTAGTTGTTGTTGTTTCAAGGCGTCGTGGGGGGCGGGGTCTGGAGGGGGAGGAGGGAGGGGGGGGGGCGGGCTGGCGTTGGCAGGGAAGGGGTCAAGGATACATGCCTGAGGGGGGAGAGGGCGCTTTGGTAGTGGCGCCAGGTGGCACTGAGGTAGGGACGGCCACTGTCGGTGGTGTAGAGACGCCAAGCTGCCTAGGGTGGGAGGGCAGAGATAGACGCGCACTCACACACACGTATACACACGCACGTATACACACACACACATAAACGCGCACACACGTACACGTACACATATACACGCATGCACACGCACACACAGTCATACACATACACAACAGCGATGGCACAGACATGGTGAGGAAATGGAAGGGTTTATGTGCAGTCACTCTCAGTTGCACGTGCACAATCCTTCAAACAATTCACACAGACGATTGCTGGGTCCATACTAGGCTCATCTGCAAAGAAAAATAATTCATTAAGAAAAAGATCGTTAGAACAATATTATAGGACATTTCAGCATCTTCTGCCTAACATGCATCATTGACCGTACATTATCTAGCAGTAAAATCAAGTTCTTTATAGGAAATCGTGCTATTTGACTGTAAACCAAATGACACAGAGACTGTCCGAGCATTTAGTTTGTACTATGAAGATATGGTTTTCAGTGACCCAGTGGTCATTGTACTTCACTGTGGTACAATTGTGCATTTAGGATATTCACTAAGCACCCTACAACCCCTGAAGTAGACAGATTTGGTCCAAAATCTGCTACATGTTATGCGCAATAAATGACCGAAAAAACATTTAAAAGCGTAGACTAAAATGTGCCATCAATCTTTTTTCCTACTTTTATCTCTCTTGAAAACCCCCATTATGTCAACAATAAACGAACGCTCACAGACATGCACATGTGCGTTGTGTTTGTAGAGATTTCATTCAAAAGTAATAATCCTGATCCATTTGGGTGAGCTATGGCGCAGCCTTAAATCCACAGTGAGAATACCTTGCATGGAAACAGCTCGTAAATAGCAGTGCTTTGTGTTTCCTTTGGACCGCGGATGGGACAGACAGTCTCAGGCACATTTAGGCATCACTCACTCACTAAAACCAAAAACACACGCGTACGAAAGCGTGCACTCGCATACATGGGGCACACGTGCACACGCGTGCACACAGTCCCGCTCGCACCTACGCGCACATGACAGTAATACACAGGAGCAGAGGGAGAGGTGGTGGAGTTGATACAGCAAGCGGGACTCTTCCTGAGGAAAGCTGTTACACTCACAGGTCTCAGTATTTGTGTGTGTGTTGGCAGCGAATGAGTGTGCGAATGTGAGTGTTTGTTTGCATGCGTGTTTGTGTGTGTGTGCTTTGGTGTGTAGGTGTGTGTGTATCTATGTACACCATTGTGCATGTGTGTCTTGTATCTGTGTGCTTATGTGAGTGAGAGTGTGAATGTGTATGTGTTTGTGTGTTTGTAAGTGTGTGTGTGTGTGTGAGTGTGAGTGTGTTGAGTGTGTGAGTGTGTTTGTGTGAGTGTATGTGTGTAAGTGTGTATGCATGTGTGTTTGTGAGTGTATGTGTGTGTGTGTGCGTGTGTGTGCGAGTGTGTGTGAGTGTGTGTGTGTGTGTGTGTGTTTGTGTGTGTGTGAGTGAGTGTTTGTGGGAGTGTGTGTGTGAGTGTTTGTGGGAGTGTGTGTTTGTGTGTGAGTGTGTGTGTGTCTGTGTGTGAGTGTGTGTGTGTGAGTGTTCGAGTGTGTGTTTGTGTGTGTGTGAGTGAGTGAGTGTTTGTGGGAGTGTGTGTATGAGTGTTTGTGGGAGTGTGTGTGTGTGTGTGAGTGAGTGTGTGTGTCTGTGTGTGAGTGTGTGTGTGTGAGTGTGCGAGTGTGTGTGTGTGTGTGAGTGTGTGTGTGTGAGTGTGTGTTTGTGTGTGTGTGAGTGGGAATGTGTTTGTCCGTGTGTGTGTCTGTGTGTGTGTGTGTGTGTGTGTGTGAGTCTGTGTGTGTGAGTGTGTGTGTGTGTGTGTGTGAGAGAGAGAGAGAGAGAGAGAGAGAGAGAGTATGTGTGTGTGTGTGTGTGTGTGAGAGAGTGTGTGTGTGTGTGTGTGTGTGAGCACTTTTACCTGGATGAGGCTGGCGGCTGGGTTTCTTCTCTTCTCAAAGTGTTTCTGTCTGTGTTGCTCCTGCACCTTGAGAGCAAACCCAGAGCCCAGTATGCCCTGTAGACACACAACACACACCTCATGACTGTGTGTCTATATGCAGGTATCTGTATGACTGTGGGTGTGCGCAGAATGCATGTGTTTGTGTGTGTACGTACATGCGTGTGTTTGTAGGTGTTTGTGTGTGTATGTACATATATGTGTTTGTAGGTGCTTGGGTGCATGTATGTGTGCAAATGCCTACTGAACAAATGTCTGTCTGTGTGTGTGCTTGGGTCTGTGTGTGTGTGTATGTCTGTGTGTGTGTCTGTGTGTGTGTGTATGTGTGTGTGTGTGACTCACAGCAGGCAGGGCAAAGAAGGAGATCCCCAGCAGAGCGAAGCCAGCCGACAGCAGGCGACCCGTCCACGTCTGAGGAGTCTTGTCCCCATAACCAATGGTCGTCAAGGTGATCTGGTGACACAGGTCACACGCGGGAGGTGAAAGGTCACACAAAAGTCACGTTGGCTGCAAGGATCTGCAAGAGCAGCTGCAGTAAACAAGCGTTGGATGGCTGAACAAACGTAGGTCTGCTAGTGGGGAAGTGTGTGTGTGTGGGAGAGTGTGGGAGAGTGAGACAACATGTGTGTTTGAGACGGTGGGTCTGCGACCCTGAGAGCCCCCATGTGAGTTTGAGGCCACAGAGAGAGACAGCGTGCGTGGGACAGTATGCGTGGGACAGCATGCGTGGGACAGCGTGTGTGGGAAAGCTTAAGGTGGGCAGCATGTGTGAGGTAGCGTGCGTGGGACAGCGTGTATGAGACAGCGTTTGTGGGACAGCGTGCGTGGGACAGCTTGCGTGGGACAGCGTACATGGGACAGCATGCACGAGGGAGACTTGTAAGAGCGACAGGATGTGCGTGTGCTGTGTTGTGTTCAGTGACCCCCTTTCTCTCTCCTTCCCTGTCTCCAGTCACACGTCTAATAGCCTGGTCTCGCCTGACAGCCATGGGAAATTACATCCATCGATTTGGTCATTTTTCTTTGCCCTTCCATGTCTGATTTGAGGTCCAGAGTGTGTAGTGGGTCAGGTGAGCAGTGGTCACCATGTTCAGGAGGATATTTAATGGCCCAGCCAAGCATCCCCTCACAGCTCTGTCATGTCACTGTGTCATTAAGGTATCGTTAGAACACCGTTAATGTCATTTTAAGAGTTATGAACTAGGGGGAGGGGTTCTTCTTCAAGGTTCACAAAACGATGCCGCACGCTTTTTGCCTCGTGGGTTGTGTTGTGGTCGGCAACAGACGACGTGGAAATGTACAAGTTTGTGCGTGTCTCTGCTGCTGAATGAGTGTGTGTTGTGTGTACGTGTGGGTCTACTTACTGTGCCCCACCAAAGGGCATCTGCGTAAGTGGCAAACTCTTTGTTGAACTCCTTCTCCACGAGGTAGACCAAGAATGAGGAGAAGATGAGCACAAGGAAACCAATGTACCAGGCTGTCACCAGCTCCTACAGGAAACAGAAACATGCATCTTAGAAGGCAGCAGGACAGGGAAGGCCTGTCATTCATTTTCAGTCAAACGCCTACACATTGTACCTTGCTGTGTGCATAAACTACAGATCCCAGCAGCTTCCAGGTGCCTCCTCTGCGGTCCATGCGCACCATGCGCAGGATCTGCAGGAAACGAAGGCTACGCAGTGCTGAAGTTGCGAAGATGTTGCCCTGGCTACCAGCTGATACCACGGCAACGGAAGCGATGAGTACAATAATATCTGGGGAGAGCAGGGCAACAAATGTATTTTGAATGATAAGAAAATGGAAAACATCTCTTTTTCTCAAACACCAAGTCATATTTGGCTTGGGAAATGTGTGAGACATTATGGTAAGAGCGATACTCTGATTGTAATTTGGGTGAACTGTCCCATTGGTGGCTGCTGACACACTGGGTCAGGGTAGAGGTCTAAGACTTTACACTGCGTCCTGAACAGAGACGCCAGCGACAGGGAACAAATGACGAGTCTATGTGAATAAGATACAGCAGCAGAGCTACGCAGAGAGAAACATGTGTGAGAGAAAAAAGATACTGTAGACAGAGAGGAAGCGAGTAAGAGAGCTAGAGAACAAAGTGTGTGAGATTGACAGAGAGACAGAAAGGCAGAGAGACAGAGACACAGAGAGAGGAGAGAGGGGGAGAGTGAGAGAAAGACGGGGGGGAGAGAGAGATGGGAGGGCGGGAGAGAGAGATAGAGAGAGAGGGGGGAGAAAGAGAAGGAGGGTGGGAGAGAGAGAGAGAGAGAGAGAGGAGAGAGGGGGAGAGTGAGAGAGAGAGAGGGAGGGCGGGCGGGAGAGACAGAGAGAGAGAGAGAGAGAGAGAGAGAGAGGGAGGGAGGGAGGGGGAGGGCAGGAGAGAGAGAGAGAGAGAGAGAGAGAGAAGGAGAGGGGGTGGGAGGGTGAGAGATGGGAGATGACACCCAGCTAGAACAGGGTTCCTCCAGAAGTGTCTTCCTCTAGAGAGCCCCAGCAGGAGTCTCTGCCTCACATTCAACACCAGCAGGGCTGCTGGACAGGAATAATATTGTGCTTCCATCCAAAGTCACGCCGATCTCTTTCGGCAAACACATACTTCTCTCTAATATTTCAACTTCTGTTGATTTTGTCTTTCTGAATAGAGAAAAGAAACAGATCGTGATCTCTCTTACTGGAAACTGGACTTGTTTCTTTCTTTAAGAAACGTATCCATAGCCACCGCACAGCCTCTGTGGTTTGAGATGCCGGTGTCTGACGGTCAGAAATGTCCTCCCCATCTCTGACGCGCTTTGAAGCACGCTCCCAAACAGGCAACGGCATACAGACACACGCGCACAGTTACTGGTGCCCTTGACACCCAAACACGCGCACTTACCGATGACACAGAAGGGTTTCCTGGCAAAGCGGAGGCGGCCCTGCCAGCCTCTGTATCTACAGCAGCAGCCAGCGCTCCAGATCCTGATGATGTACTCCAGTCCAAACACCACGATCATCACAAACTCCTGCAACACACACACACACACACACACACACACACAGGCAGGATTTATACACACAGTTCACTCAGGGAACTCTGAGTTAAGCTTCTGTGGCAGAAGAAGACACAGAAGACTCCTTGGATTCCACATGAAAGATTGATGAAGACGTCTATCGTCAATAAGGCAGACGCAGTCAAAAGGCGTCCGAACAAGCTGTCGATACGCACTTAACTGACCAACCGCTCAAGAACCATCAGCAATGATCAAGAAGGCATTCGTGACACTACGATACGCAATTTGCTAATTCAGAGAAAACCTTTCATACTAAATAACAATGGATTCACTGACGCATTCACTGCAGTTTGACACAAATATCAATTACAAAATTACCCCTTAGACTATTGAGTGGCTATGAGTGATCATATCTGTTGGCAGTGACTGTGGTAAAGAAGGAAAATGGAGAATGTATTGCTGAGTTTTCATTTCCTGTAACTGCTGACAAATATCGAGGGAGCAATTACAGGGATTAGCATGCATCTGGGCAGAGCATGTCTGCCATAAACACATTGCTATGAAACAAATCTGCATACACACACACATCTATTTGCTCACCCCACTTTGGAACAAACCAAGTTCATGCAATGAGTAGTCTGTAATTCATCAATTATGCAGAGCAGAACACACATTAACACACACACACACACAGACAAGGATACTGCACAGTGCTCACGCACAATCATAGTCCCTTCTATCCTGAAGTGCTGCTATGGCAGGGCAGACATAAAGAGCAGGCATGTGTGAGGCCAGGATGGGGACAGAGGGGGGTGGGGTCCTTACCAGGATTAGCAGACAGTGGGAGGACAACTCAGCCTGGTCTGGGATGGTGGACAGCACTGACAGCACCAGACAGCCAAACACCAGGATGAACCTGCGTGGGAGAAACACCCATCACAATCCATTTACATATCATGCCATTCAGTGTTAACCTGCTGTAACACACGCACAGAGGCACACACACACGGGCCTCCTTCACAGAGGAGCGAGTGTGTCGGAGGGTTGTCGCACAGCTCATGGCAACATATGGAAAAAAAGGGGATGGAAAAAAAATCAAATTAATTTGGGGAAGATAGGAGGGAGAGGAGAAGGGCAAGTGAGTAGAGATGGACGATGGACAGAGAGAGAAAGAAGGAGAGAGCGGAAGAAATAGAGAGAGCTGGCCTCAAATCCCTACACCATCCCCTCCCCTCCCTCTCTCCTGGCGCCTAACCCGGTCCTTTCCTCCCCTCCTCCCAAGAGCCAGTGATTCATAACATCATCTATTTTCCATCGGATTATGGTGAAATATGAAGGTGAGTAAAGCTCTGTCTGGAGGCCCCAGCTCCTGGCCCCGGCCCCAGCCCCGGCCCCGGCCCAGGCCCCTACCTAAGAGGGTTGAAAGGGGGAGGGAGCAGGGGGAGGGGGGGTGAGTTACGGGGTGGTGAGGGCCTACCGGCCCGCCACCATCTGGGTTTGATTCTAGAGCAGACACTAATAGGCATTTACTGTCAGGCGGATGGACAGACGGACAGATGGGCGGAGCAAGGACCTCTGATTTACACTCGGCTGCTGCTGCTGCTCCGCCTGACTGCTGCTGGCAAGGGAGAATTTCCTACCGAACTGAGGTTAAACATCAGGTCTGTGTGCGTGCCTGTGGATGTGCACGTGGACATACCTATATGTGTGTGGGTGGATAAGTGGATGTGTATGTGTGGATAGGTGCTAGTGTGCAGGTTCAGGTGTGTGTGAGTGTTGATATGTGTGTGAGTATGGATGTGTGGGTGCATGTGCGTGCGTGCAGGTGTGTCAGAGCATTATTTCATTGAGAGTCAGTTGTGTATTTATAGAGCCCAGGGAATCCATTTTGGGGACTGGCCCTCACTCACTCAAGAATAGTAGGACAGAGGTCCAGGTCTATATATCTCTTAACCCTCCTCCCTTTCCTTCCTTGGACAGTTGGGATAGATGTCGTTCCCCTGGTTACAGACACCCAGATCCCTCTAGAGGAGGCCAAGTGGCAGGACAAGGACAGCCTGGTGAAACACGACAGGTGACACCTCTCAAGTCAATACATGAAGACTATAATAACATGTCAGTCCTGAAGGGATGGAGGGACAGAGGGATGAGGGGATGGAGAGATGGAGGGATGGAGAGATGGAGAGATAGAGGTGTGGAGGGATGAGGGATAGAGGGATGGAGGAATGGAGGGATGGAGGGATGGAGGGACAGAGGGATGGAGAGATGGAGGGATGGAGGTATGGAGGGATGAGGGATAGAGGGATGGAGGGTTGGAGGGATGGAGGGATATAGGGATGGAGGGATAAAGGGATGGAGAAATGGAGGGATGGAGAGATGGAGGGATAGAGGTATGGAGGTATGGAAGGATAAAGGGATGGAGGGATGGAGGGATGGAGAGATGGAGGGATGGAGGTATGGAGGGATATAGGGATGCAGGGATAAAGGGATGGAGGGATGGAGGGATGGAGAGATGGAGAGATAGAGGTATGGAGGTATGGAAGGATAAAGGGATGGAGGGATGGAGGGATGGAGAGATGGAGGGACGGAGAGATGGAGGGATAGAGGGATGGACGTACGGAGGGACAGAGGGATAGACAGATGGAGGGATTGATTGAGGGATGAAGGGATGCATGGGGTGGTTTGGTCAGTGTCACACTGGTGAAATGACCCACTCTCCAGTCGGTTTGAACGATGACGTATTCCTTGTAATGCTCATGACCACATCACAAATAGTGACCTTGGGGTGGATGTTTGAAGGAGCACCCACTTTTTAAGTGAACCCGAGAGAGGTATATCAGAGAGATGAAGAGAGACAAAAAGAGAGAGAGAGAGAGAGAGAGAAAAAAAAGAAAGAGAGAGAGAGAGAGAGAGAGAGAGAAAGAGAGAAAGAAATAGAGAAAAAGAGAGAGAGGAATTGAGTGAAACAGAGGCCCAGCTGTCGTCCTCTCTTCATGATGTATGCTCTGAAGAGCACAGACAAAACCATATACAGACACCAAGTCCCTCTAACCATAGACTCAGTTAATGGAATGGAACAATGTGTGCGTGTGTCTGTGTGTGTGTATATTTGTTTGAGGGAATATGCCTATTTGCACCTGGGCTGTGTGTGTGACTCCTCTAGCTATCACAATTCCAGTAATATTCTTGGAAACGTGGGCTATAGGGATCCAATTAAGTGTGTGTGAATGTGTATGTGATGGGCGCTATACTAGATGTGTTGCTATCCTTGTAACCTTTTATGGCATCTCTTCTGGTCCATATGCTTTGTGACTTAACCACACACACACATTGACGAAAGCACGCACACACAAAAACATTTTACCATCCTGTTTCATCTGGGCTGTAAATTTCCCAACAGCAGACTCATCCAAGTAGCGGAAGATTTGTGTGTGTGACTAGGTTTGCGCGCGCGTGTGCAAGTGTGTGTGTGTGTGTGTGTGTGACGGATCAGCTACGTGAGAGGTCAGTGTTTTCCACACCATGCTGCCTGGTATCATTATCTATTTCCTTCTTTCTTTCTGTGCCAGCCATGCATTCCCCTTCAATCAGACTGTGATGGGGGGAGAGAGAGAGAGAGACAGAGAGGAGAGAGAGAGACAGAGAGAGAGAGCAAACGAGAGAGAGAGAAAGAAGAGAGAGAGAATAATGAAGTGTATATACATGAAAGTCCATGCTTCACATACAGCAATCTCTGGGCCAGCCTTACCTTACCTAAACCTGAGGTAGCTACCTCAGATACCAGCAGATCGTTTCTGATCGTGCTCAAATGTTACTCTATACAAACCCAACACGGGGCTGCTCTGAGGAGACTTGTGCACACAGACAGGCAAACACTCCAACAGATACAAGCTCACCAAATGACAGATGTACATGTATCGAGTACGTAAAACAAGGTTTAATATAGGTTGAATCATTTTGGATGTTCTGCATGTATTGCATGTTCTTGTCTTTAAGCTGAGGCTTGGCTCACAGTCCACTAACTTGAATTGAGCAGGAATGAGAGCAAGAATGAGAGAGAGAGAAAGACTCAGAGGGGGATAGAGAGAGAGAGAGAGAGAGAGGAAGAGAGAGAGAGGGAGAGAGGGAGAGGGAGAGGGAGAGAGGGAGAGAGAGAGAGAGGAGACAGAAAAGCGCAAGAGCAGTAGGAGAAATGACAGATAGCGCCCAGAGGTAGAACAAAGAGCGAAGAAGAAAGAGGAGAGAGCGAGAGACGGTGGAGGAGGAGGGTGAGACACAGACAGCCAGCGTCCACGCCAAGAGTCTATTAGCTAATCCCCATGTTTACAAAGTGTAGTGCAGTATCTTACTCGCTGATGGGGGCGATAAAACACCAGGTTTTATGTCTAAGCAACTACTTCACAAAACAGTCCGGGGGGGGAAGGTGTAAGAGATTAAGAAGAGTAAGACGTGGGGAGGAGGTGAGACATTCGCTGGACAGCCAGCGCCAGCCGAAGAGTCTAAGCTATTTCTCATGTTTTACGTTAAGAGTTTGTAGTGCAAGGTTATCTTAACTCGCCTGATGGGGCGCGGGGATAAAAGACACATCTGTTGATCATGCGTGTAGAGAGTGGACTCGTCTATTTTTACATTGTTTCTCTCGCTCAAACCACCTCAGCTCTTGTTTCATAGAGTCTAGTCAAATACTGTGAATGGTTCTCCTGCTCTGTCCTTTGTGCTTTTTTTTTTTTTTTTTTTTTTTGCTTTTTTTTTTGTTTTTGTGTTTTTTTGCCTTATTTCTATGACTACTCGTTGCTCTTCTTGCCAGGTCACTGTGAATAAGGCGGACATTACGTGACTAGAACGCGTCGGGGCGTTGGCTTGTGTGACAGTCCGGGGGGGCAAAGGTGGGGTGTGAAGCGGTGCGGGGGGGGGGGGTGGGGGGTTCAGCGGGCTAGCACTCACGCTAAACGCCGTCTGGCATAGTAGGCCACAGCGACAGCCAACTCCAATCCTGTTGTCATCGTATTTTTAGAGGTCAAACTGAACAGTAGAAAGAAGCATAGTCCAAGCGGGGAGTATTTGGCTGCGGCAACCCGCGCAAGTTTCACGAAGACGAGTACAAGAGTGGCACATACGGGTTAAAGATTTTGCTGTCGCTGTACGTGCGGCACACTGGAAGAAAATAGCACTGTGACACGGGAAGTGATAATTCCTCGTTAACAGACATCATGCTCCATCATTGGGTCGTAGAAAAGACAGACTGGAGGGAGAGCAGAGCTGACCGGGTTGACAACGGACAAGCTCACTTGAATCTTGACGAATCACCACTGTACACAATCGACTGCGAGAGCTTGCAGAACACATGCCAGGTGGCGACGAACATACACGTAGCTCTTCGGATCTGCGGTCACTTTCTTAAGGCAGTTCTGTGGGCTCGGCTCCAAGGCTTCAATTGCTCTGTGTCGGCTCCAAGCCTCCTGTTCAACACGGCGCTGTCGAGCAGGTGTGTGACAGAGGGTTAGCAATACAGAGAACAAGTCAAGAGATAGGGAAAGAGAGCCAGAGTGACCGTGACAGAGACAGAGAGAAAGATAGAGTACCGAGTTAAGTGTGTATCATATCATCAGCCCGTGTTTTCATTGAAAGAGAGAGACGGGGAGTGTGAAAGTGTGTGTGATCCCAAAGTCAGTGCACGGGTTTACTCAAGCGGTTTACCCAAGATCTTTTTTGAGTTTGTCCAGAAGCCCTCCTCGTCTCAAAAAAAAACCTCCAAAAAGAATTTCTCACAACGCACTGACTTGTTTGACGTTGCACAGTAGTCAGGACAGACAGACAAAGGGCAAGGAGGAAATTAAACACTAGCGTAATCTCTCCTATAAAACCTCACTGTAAAAGTTAGGGTTATCTGCCATTTAGTAAACTCTTTCCTGACAGTCTAAACGACTGGGACATATTAGACCATTCCTAATCCTGTTCCGAGGGTAGCTATCGCAAGCTCTGACTCTGCATTTTACCACTGTACATCCTGGAAATCCACGGGGCATACTGTGAAGGAATGATTAATACTACTCAATAATGCCACCGTGGTTCTTTGCTATGTACTGGTACGTCATTAAGACTTGAGGGAGAACTGATGGAATGAACATCATATCCAGCAAGCTTGTATTATGTCTAAACAGACCCTGTAAAGTTAGCTCCAGTTTGCAGACTGAGTGGTTCTTTAAGTTGGATTCAATTTGGCAAGAACAAAAGGGATTCTTCTCATTGTGAGTCTGATGCTTCAGTTTTGATATCAAAGATGTACTGTAAAACACAGGCTTCTTAATGGCATGGGTTACAGACACAGCCTTCTCAATGGCATGGGTTACAGACACAGGCTTCTTAATGGCATGGGTTACAGACACAGCCTTCGTAATGGCATGGGTTACAGACACAGCCTTCTTAATGGCATGGGTTACAGACACAGCCTTCTTAATGGCATGGGCTACAGACTCAGGCTTCTTAATGGCATGGGTTACAGACCCAGCCTTCTTAATGGCATGGGTTACAGACACCGACCTTCTTAATGGCATGGGTTACAGACCCAGCCTTCTTAATGGCATGGGTTACAGACACCGACCTTCTTAATGGCATGGGTTAGAGACACAGCTTTCTTAATGGCATGGGTTACAGACACAGCCTTCTCAATGGCATGGGTTACAGACACAGCCTTCTCAATGGCATGGGTTACAGACACAGGCTTCAACATCCAAGTATCCAAAGGGGAAAGTCGAAAAGAAGACCATTTACAGCCATGATGCTTGGATCGCAGAGGAGGGTATTGTCAATAACAAGGCACTTTCTGTTCTCTGGTCTGTCAAGTGTTCCGGAGGACAGACACACAAGAGAGACGCTGAACAGACTTAAGAACAGCACAGTACGGTGCTCCTGCCACAAGGGGAGATCTGATTGCACAACAAACGGCTGCCTCATTCATCCTCTGTGTGAGTTAGGTGGAGGGAGGTAGTCTTGGAGCTACAGGACCAGGCTGCTTGTGTATGTGGGGGAGAGGGAGGATGGAAGACCTGTGGCTGAAAGTATAGGTAGTGAGGGTCAGAGTCGGGGGTGTATGTGTATAAGGATGTTAGTAAGGAAGGAGGGACAGAGAGTTATCTTTGCTCTTGTGTGTGTGTGTGCCAGCTATTAGGTATTCAGTAAGGACCAGACGTTTTTGGGGCAAAATGTCTTGATCTTTTGTTATGTGCAATTTCTTGAATTTCTGTTGGGGGGGAGGGGGGGGGGGGTTATGGGTAGAGGGTTAGGGGTCAGGGGTTAGAGAATATAGTATTATTAATGAGACTGAATTATGAGTCCCAACAACAATATCCATCTGTTACTCCACACTCTCCCCAGACACGCGCGCGCAAACAGATGTTATCAAACACTACAGCTGACTGGTGGTCCGGGAGGGTGGGAGATAGAAAGGCTAGATGGAAAAACAGAGAGGGAGAGAAAGAGAGAGGGAGAGAGAGAGAGGGAGAGAGAGAGAGAGAGAGAGAGAGAGAGAGAGAGATGGGGCGACAGGGCGAGAGAAGATGAACTACAGAGGCACCAGAGGTAGCTTATTTATCTCCCCCCTGCAGGCTGACGGTGTCCTACTTCCTTTAACAGGGAAATATGGAGCTCTTCATCCCTCCTCCTTGCCCTTAATGTTGTTTTCTCGTTCGTCCCTCCCTCTCTCCGTGCCCAACTCCTACCTCAATCCACCAAGAACGTGACCATGGATCACGCAGACAGGGCGTAAAAAACCCTCCGTACTGCATCCGATTCTGCCTTCCCAAACTCTCCACACAGGTCAAACGTTTTCGTATTTTGACATTTTTCAGAAGCAGAAATGAGAGACGCTGCCAGCGTCCTGCCAGCACTCCACGGTCATTCATCCTGTCTGCGTTGTGTGAAAACGGTGTTCAATGATTCCGTGATCGCAAGCGCAGGCTGCTCAGACTCTCACGGGCACAACCGAACACGCGTTTCCCCCCGTGTGTGTGTGCGATCCCGCCGGCGCAGGAGATCCTTGGGAGAGATCAAGAAGGGGTCTCGGAGTGCTCGAGTAATCACCAGCCCCTTTTCTCTGGCAGACTTACAGACTGATAAGCTTGACAGCTCCGTGGCCAGGCTGCGCTCCTCTGCCGGCCTGCTGGAGAGCTTGGAGACAGGGTACGAGAACGACCCATGACGAGGTGGCCTCCCGCCCTAATAGCTAACGGGGAAGGTTTCGCAACTTGCTGAAAAAGGCTCTCTTTCGCAATAAAGACGTGCATCGCATGAGGCACTAATGTGGTCGTGGTCAAACTATAGTTTCATAAAGAATGGTACATAAGTCATGAGCTTGGGATATCAATAAGACTGACAACAGCCTGATGTCACATGAGAGAGGTCTGAGCGTTAGAAACGGCCAATCTGCTGACTCCAGGTCTGCGTTTGCAAAATAAAATGGCAGGGGTGGACCATAAACTAGTGAAAATATAGTGCTTCTTATCCTGAGTGGGCAAGAAGGTTTACCTCTTCTCTATATATCTGAGGCTATATTGGCTGTTCAGTAAAATATGTTGCGCATGGTGGTGCTGACGGGACCTTCTGGTAGCCTGGCCTGTCGGTCAGTGTTGAACAGTGGGCATGGCGTTCACAAATGAAACTGCTCATCAATACACACGTACACATGCTGTAAATAGACTATGATATTGTCTATTCATTAGCTGAAATGGTCTAGGGAGCGTATAGACCAGTTCCTGAACCTGTAATCAGCCCAGGAATAGAATAGAACTAAACTCAACAGCACTTAACTAGTCGCCCAGCTTGTTCACAGATGCCATCGAAAAAACGCTTATCCCAAAAATTCCTCCTCCAGGAAACATCAAACCAACGACATGTATTGTATAATGTATGCATTCTGTCAGCCGTATAACTAGGAATTTTCTGAATGTTCCAATCAGCCATGCTCTGAACTCCCAGTTAGGGGAAAAACTAACAGCAGGGACACTCACTGGCCTATTGTCCTGGTTCAGTATAAATAGTTGGGTGAAATGTGGCTCATGCTTTCTAAAGACACCACTCGAGGACATGTAAACACAGATGAGAACCTCTGGCACTGAACGCTGTGATTTGAGTATGAGCTTTGATTGGTATGAGAGGGGGATATTGAGTGTGTGTATATGCAGGGGGAAAGGGGGAATGTGCGTGGGTGATCGGGGGACTGCTGGTGTGTGTTTGTCTTTGCGTTGTCGACCCTTGCGCATACTCTGTCTGTCTGTCTGTCTGTCTGTCTGTCTGTCTGTCTGTCTGTCTGTCTGTCTGCCTGCCTGCCTGCCTGCCTGCATGTGTGTCTGTGTTCCTATGTGTGTATGTATGTGTCTGTTGCCTAGTGTGTCTGAATAGAGAAGTCCTCAATTGTCATACACACACATAGACATACACACACACACAGACACACACACACACACACAGACACATACACACAGACACACACACACACAGACACATACACAGAGACACCCACACACAGACACACACACACAGACACACACACACACACACACACACACACACAGGGAGGTAGAACTACAGGCCTTGATCAAAAACATTTCTGGCTGGAGTAGATGTCCTTTGATGCCTGTGGCTGGCCCAGACACATGCAGCCCTATCACAGCACAAACATTATTCCAGCTGATTACTGCCTGATTCCCATCAATATCAGTTCAGTCAGCTCTGGTGCTGATTAACATGACTAGGATCTGGCTCTCAGTCACATTCTATGCGTGCGTGTGTGTGTGTGTGTGCGAGAGAGAGCAGACTTGATTATTAACGTGAAAAGTCAGCAATGATGAGGTCAATGTCAATCATCACGTTTTAGGAGATGATGGGAAAGATGAGAGGAGAAGAGAGGAGGGGACAGGAGAGGAGGGGTGAGAGGAGAAGAGAGAAGGGGACAGGAGAGGAGGGGTGAGAGGAGAAGAGAGGACAGGAGAGGAGGGGTGAGAAGAGAACAACAGTTGGCTCCATGTGCGTGCGCACAAACACACACAGGAGCTGTGTAGAGGAGATCTGGGTGGCTGCAGTACATGCCTTTACACTTGCGTAGAATGTAAGCTGTGCCCAGCTGTTGCAAACTGACAGGCCTGTAGCCAACACAGAGAGAAAGAGTGTGTGTGTGTGGGTGGGTGTGTGTGTGTGTTGGGGTTTGTATGTGTGAGTATGTGTGCATTTCTGTGTCTGGGTGTGTGCACAGAACTATACTGTTTCTTGAGGACTCAAACTCAGCTGCCTTCCACAAGATCTTCTCAACCTTTCTCATGAACGATGTGCATCCCCCTATGCTGTTTGGATGACAGATCAAGGTGATGTTGAGGGTGGAAACCTAAACCACCTCCGTACGTTTAGGCCACACCCTTGGCTCGTTAAAAGGAAGTTTAGTGTCAGACCACAGCGACAATGCGGGAACACAACTAATGAGAGCAGCTTCATGATGTCACCCTGCTTTCACAGCAGAATTAAGATCTTGTAAAAGAGAGAGACTCACACTGTGTCTAGGATGAATGCACAGCGGACAACTGTGTGTGTGTGAGAGAGAGTGTGTTACTGTGTGTGTGTGTGTGTGTGTCTGATCCACACGTCTTCCTCATGCCTAATTGATGGCTTTTTCTATAAATACATGGTCGTAGTTTCAAGCTAATCCTGCCTACCTGTGCCTCGGTTTCTGCTCCAGTACGCAGCAATTTGCTGACACGCACACACACACACACACACACATACACACAAACACACCTAGAGCCGCACATCCATCTCACACACACCCTTCACCGCACACCTCCAGTAGAAAATTCTGTACACTTATGCAACAACGTAGTAATCTCAGAGCGCATGTAAGACTGTAAAG
This sequence comes from Plecoglossus altivelis, assembly GCA_036571765.1. Lineage (NCBI taxonomy): Eukaryota > Metazoa > Chordata > Actinopteri > Osmeriformes > Plecoglossidae > Plecoglossus > Plecoglossus altivelis. Next base: position 7,158,810 of record BROE01000016.1, on the reverse strand, counting down.
TATGATAATACACCCTTTTTACCATCCAAGAAGTGGATCGTCGCAGCTTTTGACTAAACATTTGGAGAAAAAAAAAACGTTTCAAAGGTGCCTCTCCCCTTCATGGGTCTGCCAAGAAGGTATCCCATAAAATCAACGGACACTTGGAGCACACACACGCCCTTCGACAAAACTTCCACACTGGTCTTCGCTCGTCGGAGTGTACGGTCCCATATAAAACACTGAACCCTCTTCAAACACACACACACACATACAACACACACACACGCACACTCGCACTCACACACTTAGTTTCGATCGAACTTCCTCCGAAAAACCTTCTGTTCCAAAACAACACAGACCAGCCTTGCCAACGTCACGTCTGCACGTGTGTCCCTTTTCACCCCCCCATTAAAACAAACCAGGCAACGCAGACAAGTGCTGCATGAACCTGTTCATCCGACAGTGCTAATATAAGAGGTGATAGTCCACATCTGACAGAGACTAAAACTCAATAAATATTTAACACAACGTGTCTATTTGTGTGCGTTTGTGTGAGTGTGCGTTTGCGCGGGGGAGGGTCCACGGTTCAGAGCATCACAGAGCATCACAGAGCATCGCAGAGCATTACAGAGCCTTACGGAGCGTTCAAGTCTCCGTTTTCAGTTGACCTGAACGTCTACGCTTTGATCATTCTTACGCAAAAATGCCCCCGGGCCTTTGTTAAAACTGTACGGAGTAAGGCAAAGTGCAGGGAGTGTGTGTGTGTGTGTGTGTGTGGGGGGGGGGGGGGGGGGGAAGAGAGGGAGGGGGTAGGGGAGGGGTGGGGGGGGGCAGACAGCAGGAGAAGAGATACATCTCAAGGGGTTGTGTATGGGGCCTTTTGTCTTGTGTCATAGTGTGCAGAGAGATTTTCCGTCCATTAGTATGGCTGCGCTCCCGGCCGCGTGTACGCACACAGACACACACACACGCACATCCTCGCACATACACAAGAGGTTATGCACAGACAGTTTTAATCAAATTTTCCACAACTGCTCTTAGCTGTAGTTCATAACCACTGTGGCCATGAAAGAAGGGCATCAGTGTGTGTATGTGTTTGTGTGTTTGGCGGAGAGATGGGGGGGGGGTAGACAGGGGTGTAATAAACTACATTATGTGCAACATAATTGACCTGTATAAGTACTGGAGTTGGTGTCAAAGTACATCCTAACCACAGGCTATTTGATGACATTGATGGTGTATGTTGAGTTATTGATGTGCGATGTGTTCATTCATCTCTCTGCTGGATATCCTCTGTACAATGTTGTTGAGTGGAGGAATTCTTGATAAACAACTCTCTCCTCAATTATGTTGTTTGTAGCATTGAGTAATATTATAGAACGTTGTGAAAACTGAAAATAATAAAACAATAGTGTATTATGTGACAGTAGGATGTCAGATCATTACTTGTTGGCCATCTGGCTAGACTTCTATGATAAACGTTTACCTGTCAAAACTAGGGTAAAGTTACACAGGCCAAGATTGAAAAAGTGTGCAGTTAATGTGTGTGTTTGATCTTAAGAACCTTGACATGCAGTAGTTCTGTTGTGGAAAGTGACAGTAGCACTACGTAATGGAATCTTTGTAAGTCTCGTGTCTGGCTTACAAGCTGTGTCTCATCGTTTCACACGCACATACACACACACACATACGCACACACACACACACGCACACACGCACGCACACACACACACGCACAAACTGTCTATAAACTCTTGTGTGGCTTTGAGTCTGGACGTCTGGACAAAATCATTCACTGTGTCTGAGCCTAACAGGATTCAATCTCTCTCTGTCATTTCTCTCTCTCTCTCTCTCTCTCTCTCTCTCTCACACACACACACAAACACACACACTGGGGTAGTCAATAATAAACACAGTTTAATGATGAAAGCGTTGTCAAGAGTGTGAACACTGTCATTACAACAGGGTGAAAGGCGCAACAGTGGCTAATGCACTGATGTTAGGAGGCTGACCTCTCTCACACACACACACGCGCGCACACACACACTAGTACACGCGCACACACACGCGCATTTTCATACCTATGGTGTGACAAGTCCAAAATGAGCCAGCGTGTTCTATAACAGTAAATCATTAGCTCAAAATAACCACCGGAACGCCATAAAGCATTCATCTGTCTATCATTAACTCATGAGGCCTTAAAACAACACTGAGTACGTTATGCTGATCATGTTCCCCTCGCGCAGTCTTCTTCCTGTGCTTCAATGGCTCCACATCAGTGGACTCATCATTGAAACGACATGATCGAAGAAATGTCCTACAGACGTTTATCATAACCGCCACACCTTGACAAGCCCATGTAAGCCTGATGAAATGTACGTAATGGAAGTATGACACAAAGGACAATCATCCTTCAAATGAGAGATGAATTGTGAAAATGAAATGAAAAGTGAATAGGGAAATCGAACATTTGTTAAGCTCGGGTATGTGAAGGTGAGAAGGGGTTGATCTTCATTGGTCCAGTCTAGGCCGGACCTGTCTGGTTATACTGTATCATCAGGAAGTGTGGGTCCAAGTCACCTGGAACTATGCATGTGTTAATGGTTACCTTGGTCTGCTTCATGGCCTGTTTGAGAGTTTATCTATATCTGCTGATTCATTCAATAAGTACTTTCACTTATTTGTCTCCCTCTACCTCCCTCCCTCTACCCTCCCTCCCTCTCTCTCTACTTGCCAGTCAAGCAGCCAGACAGCTAACCATCCAGTCCACCTGTCTGTCTGTCTGTCTGTCTGTGTGTCTCTCTCTGGTGTCTGTGGAGCAGTGGGGAGGGTCAGGGTGGGTTAACGAGGAGTGTACGTGTTTATGTGGGAGTTTATGTGTATATGTGCGTGTGAGAGCGAAAACGTGAAAGACATTGAAATGGAAAAGGGACTGTGTTCCGAATCTGCCTTCCGAATGAGGGTACATGTGACTGTTTCATCAGCGTTTTGGAAACTGTCAGCTCTGCAGTATGAAGAGCTAACAGGAACAGTCCTTCAACCGAAGTCCAGCGTCCTTAATTGTCCTTAACGGTTGCTGACTAACAACCTGGGTGTCACCATGAATAGGCAGTTATGCATCAGCTAATTGAGAAACGAAAAAAAGATCGCCAGCCATTTTCTTTTATTACCCCCCCCCCCCCCCCCCCCCCGACCTCCCCATGGCTCCCGTCTGTCAGGCTGGTGAATGATGCTGCTTGACCTCTCTCTCTGAGCCCCGCCTCTGGGGTTCTGTTTCTCGGGAGCCCACACCGGCTGAGCTTGGTGTGGTGGATAGCTTACCCCGGCCGACCGCATCTGGAATGTGTTCCCACTTTTCACCCCCACTTTCATGGAATTCCCATCAGCGAGGCCCCATCCACCTCCACCAGAACACCACTGCTTTCCCCTCCTGCTCTAAAGAGCCCCTGGAGACAGAGTCTGGCCTTAAACAGGGCAAATGCAACGGTTTGCCCCCACAATCAGTTACTAGGCCGCCTGCCGCTTTGGGGTTATGCTCCTCTTTACCAGCCAACAGAGACGAGTGAAAAACTCCAAGGTAATCTGAGATGAAGGGGCCACTTAGGTTGCCAGGTTAGCGTTGGGCCATCCCTCCTTAAATCCAGGTGCTTGTAACCTGCAAAGGTTGAAGGTGAAAGCATACCACGCCAGTCAACATGACTGAGGAGATGGGACGGAGGAAAGTCCGCCATCTTGTTTCTCTCATGTAGTGCGCCACCCAACAGTAAACGAGGGGTTATTTTCTATAATGAGCTCCTACTGAACCATAAATGATGAAGTACATGGATATTAAGTGTGCCGTAAACAGCTGTTACCCTGCCGCAAAACTGTTTGCAGCCATGTCGAAATTATTGTTCGCAGTCACTTTAGAACTCTTTTAAAGACCGCAGTATGACGGTGCGAAGACCGTCCATCTTGGATATTTGCTGCCGAAGGCAGTAAAGCACAAAGCTGAAGGCTTAGAGAGGAAATCAGTGCAGTTTCAGGGGTTAGCGCTCGTTAGCGCTTCTTTCAATTATAACTACCAGCATGTTATGTTAATTAGGCTAGGTGCTGGATCTTGTTTTCAGATCGGCACCATGGCACCCTAGAACATCATCTGTAAGTATACTGATTATGGACAGTATATCTCTAATGCATAACTGCTATTAGCACTAGCAGCTAACGTTGGACTTTTTATTCAGCCTCAAATGAAAAATCACGACATAACAAACATGAATGGTTTGATTTGAGAAACCACAATGCCAAGCAGGTATGAATGTATGATGTGTCACCAAAACAAAAAAAAGCAGCGAGCTGAGGGGAAGTGTCAACAAAGCAGTGACTCAAAACAGTTGTGCGTCTCCAGAGCTGGGCTGGGGCTTATTAAATGACTGTGGACTTGCACTGCCGTGAGACATGTGGAGGGGTATCTGTTTTCAAACATGCTTGATTAAGCTGATTTGGAGTGTAGCTCGCCTTGCTCTTCAGACGGCACGTCTGTCTGACTAAGTCTGTCTTGGTTTGTATTCCACTTTTTTTTTTTTTTTGTCTTGATGGGCCTCGCTGAACTCCCGATAACCCCTCAGGATGGGCGAAGGATAAACACAGAACTTCGTTCTGTCAACACAACTGTTTGTTTTTGTCTCTTTCGGCAGATTTGGCCCATTAAAGTTTAATACCCACCACCAAGTGAAGTAGGGAGTCTGGCAAGGAAGTTTGTCAGAGGAAGTGAGGTTGTATAATGGGCGTGTAGACACTTATATGTGACTTCACTTACTACTGTATCACCTAAATAGGGTAGGAATTATGGTCCCATTCGTCCCAAATGAATTTAAGCCTCAATTTGTATCCTGCAGTCCTCATTTAAAAGGTTTGCTGTGGTAACGGAGATACATTCTGCATGATGTAATAAATAGCATGAACATGTTCCATTCGCAATGCAAACCTGTTGGAAATTCTTCATTTATTCCTGAAAGTCTGTGTTTGGGGTTGTCAAAACGAAATCACAGTTCCGATTGCGAAGTCGGTGAGTTACTTCCTGATGGGTCTAGGCTACTTAGTCAGTAGGTGAGTCACCATTCGAGGCAGCACGCACACAACACACTGTTTGTGTTATGGCTACTCTTACTTTTTACATGAACTTACTGTAGGTCAACTTACTCCTTACCTTCTTGCGATAAACTAAAAGTACAGTACTGCGGAACCACCCAAACGTCTGCCTCAGTATCTGTTTGAAGAATGATTCCTGACAAGCATGGGCAATGTATGGTTTGGATGTTATGGGGGGAATTTGATTTGGCAATTGTTTTGCAATTTGGCTTCTGCTGGGAGAGGGCGGGGGGGGGGGTTGCTATTTCAGACCTGACGCTGAATTGTCTGTTAGGGTCTCTTTAATAACTTTCAGTCTAGTCAAGTCAACTTCATTGGAACATCTATACGCTGACCAATATCATGCAAAAATGCCCCCTGGTTTTTAAAAAACGGCACAAAGTAAAGCAGACCGCAGTATTGTCGTTACTGCTAGAGAGGAATGCGTTGCGTTGGAATGTCAACCATTCCATCACCCTTCACCTACACATTGTGGATTTCTTCTCACTGAATAAGACATGTTTCACATTAATTAATCATTTAATTTGTAACTGCATTTTTCATTAAGGTGAAACAAATTGAAGTTGACATCAAGAAACTACAAAGGCATACCTATAATAACATGGTTACATAGAAACTGCTGGGCAGTTACTCTTCATTACAGTTCAGCGTTACAAGTTATATAACTTGATATGTGGAAGGTTTGGTTTTCTAGGGGTAAGTTTTGGTTACGAAACCTGCCCTGGTTACCAACTGCCCCACTTCTATTTACCCCGCACACCTTCTCCCACCCTACGCTTTCTAAAACTTGAGTTATTTAATACTGCAAACAGTTAACTCCCTTTAGCTCCATATACATTCCTATTCACCTACAATGCATTACGATATGCATTGCTATGTAGACATGTGGTAATGTATCTTTAATGTTAAGCGGTAACTACACTCTCTCTCCCTCGTGTCACCTAACATCACCTCATGTCTCCATCTCTCTTTATTTCTCTCTCTCTCTCTCTCTCGTGGTACTCAGTGTGTTAAATGTAGGTTGTCCGGTCATCCAATCGCCTTTGAGTGTGTCAGTGCCGTGACAAGGTTATTCTAAGCTCCCTGCTGAATGGAGTTAAATGTCATGTCGAAAACAAGAAAGCAATATCCCGCCGACAACTGTAAAGACCGATCAGCAAAAGGTGCTTGGTGTTGAGGAGCAAGCTGGCCCCCAGTGTGGTCAACCTCGCTGCCAATGTCATTGTGATCCTCCTCGTCGTCAGCATTGACTTCTTTAATATCCCAATTATCCTCATGGAAAAAATGACCAGAATGCCTCAACAGATGAAAGCGCCACAGCCAAATCCAAAACCATAGCCGAAAACACGTCTCAAGTGACATGAAAACCAGGGAGGACTTTAGTCCTCATGGTAAACAACCAGCAGCCCCTCGTGAGTCACACCAAATGAATGTGTGCTCCTCTATGAATGTTAAAGGCCAGCGCAGACAGGGGGAGGAACAGGGGGGCTGTCAAATGGTATACCTGGCAACCTAAAGGTCCTCACCTTTAGATTGCCTGAGGCATCAGCTCATTTTTGAAGCTCATTTTTGATGGGTGATCATCCAACTGTTGGACAGAAGGACTGTAGAAGAGCGCTCTTGAAGACCACGTAGATACTTGGTTATTCAACAGCATTATGAATAGCTTCGTGGTTAATGCCAGAATATATATTGGCCAGGAAGTCTCGGTATAGCCTCAGAGACTTGTGTATGCCAGATATGTACGAAGTTACTACCCAGGAAGACAGTCTTCCACTCTGCAGCTGTTCAAAGACCTCAGCCATCACAGAGACTGCATGTGGCCACTCTCTCTCTCTCTCTCTCTCTCTCTCTCTCTCTCTCTCTCTCTCTCTCACATACGCACAGCCGGGCGTGAAGTGATGCCCAGCATATTGGCATTATATACACAGAAAGTACAAGTAAGATGACCAAAACAAGTGATTTAATTCCATGTACTTTCATGGTGTCTATTTCTGTCTCTTACTCTCTCTTGTTCACTCACGCCATCTCTGTCTGCCTCTTTTACTCACACACACACACACACATACACATGCACACACGCGCACACACTCACACACACACTCACACAAAGAGTAAACGGTGATCTCCCGATGGACCATGTATTATAACCCTGTGATGCCCTTTACTCTCTAAAAGGTGCTTTTCATTCCGCTCGGTAAAATGAAAGAGCTCTCCTCCAGGAATCCATTTCAATATTTCAACAGCCATTACATTAGAGCACACAGACACACGCACACAAACACATAAACACACACACACACACGCGCACACAGAGACACACTTAGACACATCACATGAATGCACCATAGCACAATAGATAACGTAAAGACCAGTTAATACAAGCGCACACACGGTGTGTAGCGAGTAAACCTATATCCACCGAATCACTCAGGCCACTGACTATAATCTGACAATAACCTCAGACAGTTGAGTCAACACTTTCTCATGATAAGCAGAGCAAAAAAGAGAAAAGGGGGGGGGGTGAATTCAAGGTTCAGGCAGGAATATTTCCTTCCCTTTCCAGCTGCTCACACATATTCATCAGCTCGGTAATTAGCTAATTAATCAACTCACACAATAGCCCCTAACGTCATTATCCTCTCTCACCCTCTCGCCCTCTTCTCACCCAAAATGCAGGCTTCTTCTCACCTCTTTGCTGTCTCCCTTCCTTCCCCCTCTTCGGTCCCTGTTCCCCCCTCCTCTCCTCTCTCGGCTACCATGGTCTCCTCCCCTCTTCCAGCTATTTTTCCCAGCCTCTCCTTCCCATGTTCCACCCTCTCCTGCCCCCATAAATCCTTTCCTCTAATCTGCTCTCCTCTATCTCTTCTCTTACCTCCCTCTCCTTCATTGGGGGTTCCCCTCCAAGTACATATAGTTTTGTCTCCTAGAGTTCCCACTCTGAAACCAGGGTTTGATGTGGCAATCTAATTCAATAGGGGTCCGTGCTGAGTGCTATGTAGATGTGAATATGTGTGTTGCCACTGAAACAGCACTTTCAGGTGCTGACATGGTTGTTTGTCTGTCTGTGTGTTTTGTCTCATCACCAGGGTTTGGTTACACACCATTAGTTCATGTCTGCTTGGACCCTTTGCCACAGTCCACAGGAGAAAACACACCACACACGTCCATGGTAACCAAAAAACACACAGATACAAAAACAGTCTATTTGGAGTGCATACGCACAGACACACAAATACACGCGCACACTCAATGTCAAATTAACATACCAAATTCCCCTCTCTCCCTCCTCCACTTGTACACACACTCATGCACACTCATACACACTTATACACACTCACTGTTGCCAGGACTAATAGTCTATCATATCCTTTCCATTTCAGAAGACAAGCAACAAAAGGCAACACAAAACAGGGCCTCAGATATTGTTACGTTTTTGTCACATTTATCCCTTAATCTTTGCCTATCTTCCTCGCTTCCTACCACTTGTCCTTCTGTCAAGAGGCCACTTCTTTTGGGCAAAATCCATCTGTCTGTCTCACCATTCCTCCCACACTGTCATTCTCCATCCCTGAGTCACAGTTTCTCAGGCCCCAGTGGCCCTCTGGGTAATTTTATATGACAGGTCCCATCTGAAAAGCTGATATGAGGATTAGACTTCTCATCCCCACAGTAACGTCCAGCGGCCACGCCACAAAGACCCTAAAGCCTGCCCATTCATTCTGGATAATCCCGACCCTGAGCGGGAGTGTGTGTGCCAGTATGGGGGATGGGGGGGGGGAGGGTATGTGTGTCAAACAAAACACGCACACACACGAGGTACAGCAAAGGAATATTGGTACATGCTTGGCATAGGAAGAATGGTCTTTGATCGTATTTTCAGCATTAGTGAAAGTATTGAGGACCTAACCTCTGACTGGATGGAAGGCGTGGCCTTCAGCAGGCCCATGTATCTGTCTGGCCTCTGTTTACTCAGGATTAGTCTAAGTGTGCTTGTGCCTGGCTGTTCATCGCCCAGCAGGGTAATGACATTCAAACACCGACGTAAGTGTGGGGAGCAAAGACCCATTAGAGAGTATCAGGCACAGACACACGCCATGCCAACACACACGCACACTCTCGTTTGCACCCTTTTCCTTCTCGCTCGCCTACGCACACACACGTGCATGAAGGGTGGTACACCCTTGTGTCAACTATACTTTGTTTAACAATATACGTTTGACTCCAGTTTTCCAAAAAGTAGCTTTTCCTGTCACGCCCACTATTCTGTTTTACACGATGCTGTGATTTATGTAACGGACTAAGATGCAACTGACACATCATGGGGATCTTGTTTGTGCCAAACATTTTTGGCATCCCCAAAGAAAACTACAATACCCAAAATTCAGCCTGTGCCATTGCTTCACAGCCACAGGGCTGATTTCAGCCGGCACGCATTCACGGAGACAGTAGGCAGGGAGGTTGAGGGACTTTAAAAGTCTAGTAAAAGATCTTTACAAGGCTTTGAGAACTTTAACACACTTTAGTCCACACTCAGTTTCCATTGTAAAACAGTTTTTGACAGAGACCAGAAGAAAGGCTGGAGAAACAAAGGAAGAGTGAAATGTGGAAAGTGGGGAGGAGAAGAGAACTGGGAAGAGAATAAATATTAAGATAGAAGGCAGTGAGATATACAATAAGCGAGAGAAGAGGGAAAGTTAATTATCGGCTGATGAACACCGGAGCGAGACAGAGAGAAAGATAGAGAACGACAAAGACAGATACAGTTTTAGAAAGACACAGAGAGAGAAACAAACTGAGACAAAAAGAGTGAGATAGAAAGACGGACAGACAGACAGAAACAGACAGACACAGCAGTTACACCAACATGGGTCAGAAGGGATTAAGCATAAGGGTGTGAGAACATCCGAGGTCACATGTTAAGTGCTAGGTAGGAGGAAGAGGAACGAAGAGAGAGAGAGAAGATCCCCTGACGCCTGCTCTCCTCAGCCAAACATATCCTGGAGATCAGGAGACCTCGCAACTCAATTTAGAACAACAAGAGTCCTTCAGCGAGGTCCATGGAGACATGCACCTATAGCTGGCCCAGGTATCAATCAATGTCAGTCTGAAATATTAAAGACGAGAGTACCAATGAGTTTAATGAAATGTGTCAGGCTTTGTTTTATTCCCTCCATGTCCAGGGTCTCATTGGCGGTGAAGTCTGACTTTGATTTGCCTTCATACCTGGGACACCTGTCGGTGCTCGCTCCAAATAGGTTCCACATCTACGGTTGCTTATTGGTATGTGCAGTAAAGACCACAAGGGAGCACACACACGCAAACAGTTCCACGCGCGCACACAAACACTCAGAAACGCACACACCGGCACGCACACACAAACACTCAGACAAGCATATGCGGACACGCACACGCAGACACGCACACGCAAACACGCAGACACGCACACGCAAACACTTCCACAAGCGCTCGCTTGCGCAAAGGCGCAGCCGTGCTGACACCAGCCAGTCATGCAGTGCACACATGTAAACGCACAGAGAAAGCACACACGCAACGCAGACACACAGACACATACACACACACAGGCTAACAAAGAAGAAGTTAAGACTGTGACTGAGGCTGAAACAAAGCTGTTATCCCCAGGAGAGAGTGAGAAGGAGGAAAAGACTACAAGAGAGAGATGGTGGACACGGGAAAGGAGAGAAACGTAGGCAGGAGAGTGAAAGCCCAAATACACCACTTAATGTCTGACACGAATGAACACATGGTATCTTTCGGTAGGCAGAGACACACACACACACTCCGTTGCCCTCTTCTTTGAAACTATTAATTAAAACGCCCACTTTTCGAAGGGCTAGGTCTTCCACCTGACATTTGCACACAGCGTACAGCATGGAAATACCATTCACAAACAGACCAAAACACCTTCTCTAAGACACAGACGCATCACATGAGCTTCATTAGGTTGTAGCGCAGGGTAAATAATTGCTTACTTCTCTGTGTCCCTGCTGGCTTGGTTAGACTGACTTCATTTGCTGAAAAAGGTCACTCTGCCAGGCTCCTAGTAATGATGAGAGAGGGTGCACACACACAGGTACTTTGTCTGCTCCTTCTGAATCCGACCTCTGGGTTCTTCCTCCTTGGATTGCATCTTTGATAATTAACATAATTGTGTGTTTCAAATTTTAAAAAAGAAATAGAAAACTTACAGTAGGCAACTCCCACCGGTGATACTATTAATAGAAAAGACTTCTGGTTGGTGGATACAGCCCTGCAGCGCATTCCCATACATTTCATTTCTAAAGGTTCCGAATTTACAGCGTTGAAACTTCTTAAATGCTAATGTCAAGGGACCATTGAAATGCGCCTGCCAATAGTAAGTGCCAGAGCAGGGCTAATGTTTCCATATAGGGTATTAAAATAAAAAATATGTTTGGTGTATGTTTGTTTAATGTCCAAATCAAACCTGTGCCCTGACAACAATTTAAAAAAAACGTTAGGATGCATCAGAGTTCAGTAGATGCATCAGGATTCCTGTTCTGTTTTAATGAATTGGGACATTGCTCTCACACATATGAATAACGGCAGACGTACACACAGACACACACACATACACACACGCGCGCACAAATGCACAGCTGACCAGAAGGACAGTCGAGTTATGTGTCGCTGTAAAAAGTGCTGGGCAAAGCATTGACAGATGTGATATTAACATTTAAAGAGGAGTCTCTTGAGGTCACTGAGAGAGTCAGAAATGAGCCTGGCAGTTCAAGCTGACCTTACACACACACACACACACACACACACAAACACATGTACACACAGACACACACACATGCGCTCAATGTGTACATGTGGTCTCATGCATGCAAACACACTTGAACACATTACCACAGACATGCCCTTATGCTATGTTGCACAGTCAGCTATCTTTGTCCCACACAGGAGAAGATGATATATGACACTTCCCAAACTGAGAGGCCATGAAAACAAAAGGAAGATTGGGATGCTGCTCCAACTACATTTGATCGGAGCATCCGGTACAGTTTGAGTGTTTTTACTTGACAAGGCTTGAGATCAAGCTGAACCAGGTTGCCTTTTTGTACTCTTGCTAAATATCTTTGAAAGGACATCAACACGTTTCATTTTCTAGATTGTGATGAGGCTGCTTACTGAGAGGTACGAGAGGAGGGATCTGATGGAGGTTAAGAAAAGGAGAGCTGATGTAGGTGTGTGTTCCCGTACGTCTGAGCCTCACCGAGAGTCTGTGTGTATGAGAGTATCCCTGTGTACGAGAGCATCCCTGTGTAGGAGAGCATCCCTGTGTACCAGAGCATCCCTGTGTACCAGAGCATCCCTGTGTACGAGAGCATCCCTGTGTACGAGTGCATCCCTGTGTACGAGAGCATCCCTGTGTAGGAGAGCGTCCCTGTGTAGGAGAGCATCCCTGTGTACGAGGGCATCCCTGTGTACGAGAGCATCCCTGTGTACGAGTGCATCCCTGTGTAGGAGAGCATCCCTGTGTACCAGAGCATCCCTGTGTACGAGAGCATCCCTGTGTAGGAGAGCATCCCTGTGTACGAGTGCATCCCTGTGTAGGAGAGCATCCCTGTGTATGAGTGCATCCCTGTGTATGAGTGCATCCCTGTGTAGGAGAGCATCCCTGTGTAGGAGAGCATCCCTGTGTATGAGTGCATCTGGGTGTATGTTTTCTGAAGGAAGTCTAACCCAGTAGTCTAATTCTCACTCAGGTGGAACAAACAAACCAACCAAGCAGTTAAACAAGGTCGTGCAAATGACACGACTGCTTTATCTCCCCTTGTCTGCAGTATTACAGTACACACAATACAACACACACACTCAGGCTAAAACATTCAAAAAATACAAGGGCACACAGAAACACACACATGGATACACACACACACACACATTTTCCTCAACAATAACAGTTGTTTTAAACCCCAAGGCTTAGAGGAGGAAATCCAGTGTTATGAATTGAGGACTAAGTCCCCCATCTCCCTCTTGTCTGCAAACAGACCAGAAACCTTATGAAACCCCCAGATACACACACACACACACACACCAATAACCCCAATTTTTCTCAATTTCATCAAGCGCAGAGACAACCTGGGATTCAAGCTCTACCCACGTCGAGGACTGGACATTGTGGGCCACCGTACCCGTCCACCGTATGTCCTCCCCACAATAGATCGAAGAGGAGGCTGAGGATGGCGGTTCGGATCCCAGAGGCCTCCTGGAAGTGGGGACTAAATCCTATAAATGTTTGATTTTGGCACTCTCCTCCTCTTCTCCCTCCCTCTCCCCCTCCCCATCCTGAGCAGGTGGGGGGACACCGCGTGAAGGAAGGTCACGCGTTCGGATGTTATGTTCTGTGACTCGATGTGATGGCACGCAATACCACGGGCTTCAATACCATCATCACCTGCACCTTCCTGATCACACCCTGATTTAATAGCAGGTGAGCACTCTAGGTCACTCACGCACAATCACACGTTAAACCCCTATTCGAATATGAAGGGGATTTAGTGCTCAACCTATGGTCAGCTAGGGAGGTGTGGCCATGTGGTTAGTCCCACACAGCCAACCGTGGAAAACATGGGTGTCATCCACAGTGATGATGTGGTGCACAAAGGTTATGGTTCAGAATGGAAGATTAGTATTATCACGTGGGTTATAGGATAGGACTGGGGGGGAGCAAAATGACATTTGTTTTTCAGGAGATTGGTGCCATTCTTACTCTCAGAAGGCTGTCATCCACCACCACCACCACCCCACACACACAAACACACACTTTTAGTTTCTCTGTTTGTACCAGAGTGCGTGTATGTATGTGTATGTATTTTCTAACCTGGTACTGTGGAATCTTCCATGCACCTATCACTATTTATATGTGTATAGATATGCATTAAAATATCCAAAAGGTGACTATTCAGACTTAATTGCAGCTCTCTCTTGTGTTAGCTAGCCAAGTATGATATCTGGGCACCCAGAGATCCTCCCATTGCCAGCATATTATACAGTTAGGCTTGGATGACATGCCTCAGGAGGTCTCTACTCTGAGTTCTCTCATAATTTCAGATTAATTTGCTTGAAGCTTTATGAACTTGGCAGAGTGGCATCAGCAGTCTCTCTGAAGTCAAACCGTCAGACGAAACACTGGAGCGGAAGACTGCAACTCAAGGGCTTGCTTGGTTTGCTTCAGCCGGTCTGCGTTGTGATGAGACTGACTGGTCTGGAGGACAGGAGCTTAGAGTAAGTGGGATCCAAGGAAGATTTCACTGTGTGGTTCCTGTTATTTCCCCTGTGTTCCCCTTCTGTACCTTTGCTCTCTGGTTGGCCATCATTTCTCTCGCTTGCTTTCTCTCTCCCTTTCGCTCCTTCTATCTGTTGCTGTATCATTCACTCCATCTCTTGTCTCAGGCATTTGTTAAACACACACACACACACACACACACACACAGACAGACAGACAAACATGTACATGCGCACAAAGACAAACACATTCATGCAAGAACACTCATACACCCACACACACCTCACTGCATTAGTGGGGTGGTGAATAATTGAGTTCCACCTCACAGAATTCGGAGGTTCTCCTCATCAGGGAGAGGCCAAGCCATCACTGTGGAAACTGCTGACGGGCAGGTCTGAAGAGGAGAGCGGTGGTGACGCCATGGCAACAGGGTGGGAGACACCCGTAGAAATGGACCCTTAAAGGTAAACTCCCTCTTTCTCGATCACTGTGTTTGTACTTGACGGGCCTGGAGGTACTCACACTTCCTCTCTCTCCATCCTCTTTCAAAAACCTCCTTGATACCTTCTCACTGCGTGCCAGAAAAAACGAAAAAAAAAAGTGAAAAGCATGGAGGGTTGGGGAAAGGAAGAGTGTGTGTCTTTGTAAAGAACACTGACTTTTGGCTCAAACCTCAATCTCTGCTATGGTGTCCAAGTCTTACTAGTACACAGGGAAGGGGACGTAAGGATGACTAGTGTGAACAGCTTTAGATGCAGGGAAGGGGAGGTAAGGAAGAGTTGTGCGAACAGCTTTAGACGCAGTCAAGGGGACGTAAGGATGACTAGTGTGAACAGCTTTAGACGCAGGGAAGGGGAGGTAAGGAAGACTAGTGCGAACAGCTTTAGGGCAACAATGCTTGAGGATGCTTTGATTTCGTCAACTCGTTTAGTTTAAATCCAATTCAATTTGAAATGGGATTACAAGCCAGCTGTAGCATTCAGAAATACACGAGGTGGTAGTTTGCTTTGTGTTATTACACTCATGTATTTTTTTATTATGAAACATAAAAGTGATTTGCACACATACATGATCTTTATGGTTGGCATGGCAAAAGACATAAAGGAATCCTAGTTTTATAGCCTACCCAGCACTATACTCAATAATTGCTTCAAGACCTCAGTATTCCAATTTTTCTTTTAATGCAAATAAACCCTTTTGTCACTGGTAAAGTCCCACAGCGCTACGAGGATATTGAAAAATAGCCCAATTGGAAATCACATAAAGTACACAAGACCCCCCACGAACACAAAACGCACACACATCTTTTAGGAGGCGACTGGTGGATGAATCATCTGGTTTGTTGTATGAGGGAGCATCTATGACGGTCCCACAGCTCGAAATCATACGCACTTTTAAATAGAACAAGAGAACGTGGATGCAGTGGATATTAACATTTCGAACGGTATTTCGCTAGTTGTCGTGCCCCCCCCCCCATACACACACGACAGTTCTGGTTGCCATATGATCACAATCGTTTCTACAGCATATTTCTGATTGTTGATCATCTGGTGCTCTTTCGACATACGGTATATTGCAAGTCGCTTTGCATAAAATTCTGCTAGATTTCCAGATATTCTGTTGACCACTGAATCAATTAACCATTTTGTGAGAAGCACATTGTTTTGAATAGACAACCATATTGATTTGCTTGGTCTGATTTACATTGTGTCCACCTCCTGGTGCTGGTGCAGCTAAGTCAATAGCCAGATGACGAAGAATCCTGCATGCACACACAAACACAAATGGACAGACACACACAGGCACACAGACCCGCACAGGCACTCAAATACACACAGGCACACAGACACGCACAGGCACACAAACACACAGACACACAAATGGACAGACACAGGTTCGTATACAATACACCAAATAGCAAGTTCCATACTCATGGAACTTAAAATACTGCGCCGCTGTGTGTGTGTGTGTGTGTGCGCGCGCGCGCGTGTGTGTGTGTGCATGTTTAAATGGCTTCCCATACAGCATATCCCGGCCCAGATGGTAGAGAAATATACGGAGAGCAACAAATAGCCTGGTAACATTCTATGCCCACACAAACCTGCCAAGAGACAGTCAAGGAGAGAGACAAGCAGAGAGAGCAGTGGACCGATAGAGAGAAGCCAACATCTATCTATTACCCAGATAAAAGCCTAAGGAATTCCATTATGGTATTTCCAGGAGTTTCTGTTGATTGGATTTAGATCTATTGCGTCAAATCAATCTATGACTGAGATCTGATCTGATTGGATTCAGGACGTATTCTTTAACCAATTAGGATCAATTGAACAGGGGCCTTTTAAAAAGACTCTAAGGCCAAAGGCATCCGATTACCATCTAAGTTCAGTTTGTATTTAAATCAATGGCTTAATCATTTTAACCTGATTCCAGTCAAGCCCAAATTCTTTATACTACAGTTACGCAACTCAATGCTTAGACAGTAGTACCCGTTAAGAACACATGCAGAGATGCCATCATGCTGCCTATGAGTACGATAGACACACAAGCACACATGTACGCACAAACACACACATGTACACACAAACACATGCGTGTTTGCACGAACACATACTGTGCTCACGCACAAGCACACATGTACGCACAAACACTTACTTTGATCACACACAAACACACACACGTACACAGAAACACGTACTATGCTCACACACAAGCACACATGTACGCACAAACACACACATGTACGCACAAACACATACTGTGCTCACGCACAAGCACACATGTACGCACAAACACGTACTGTGCTCGCACACAAGCACACATATATATTCAAACGCAATGTAAAGCAGGTATCTCATAGAGCCAAACATCCCACGGAGCATGAAATAACAGGAGCAACGATTGGGTTGGAGTGGGGAGGTGTTGTGGGGGATAAATAGAAGGGGTATCAGGAGAGAAGGATACTTATTCGGCAGTAAAGTAAATTCATATAGGCTGATGAATTTTCTCCCTCACGAATGTGACTGTAAACACACACGCCCCCACAGCACCCACAACTACCACTACCGCTGTCAAATGCCCATAAACCCATAACCCATCTATGTCAAAAGCCCTCGAAAACAGAAACGGGGGTCCTTGGTCTGACTTACAGCTGAGAAGAAGCCAAGTCTGGCTTCTGTCTCCTCACAGCTCTCGGTTCTAATGGACTCAATGTATCACTGACTTTTCCATAGACACTGCTCATGTCTCCTTTACCTCCGTCTCCCACGGGTCGTTGTATACAGTACCCTGTCTCTAAACGATAGAGCAAGTCCTGGTCCTCTCCTCCTTTCATCCCTCCTTTACTTAACAAGGGCAGGAGCTAGGGTGGAGGGGGGGGGGCGTTTGTCACCTTGCTGTCGTCGTAATGGGAGTCACAAGCTTTGTCGTGTGCGTGCGTGTACGAGCATGTGCCTGCGTTCATTAGTCGTTGAACTGGAAGGAGGAAAATAATGGAAAATCTATTGTGGTTATGATCTCGGGATGAGCTCATGTTGGACTGTGGATCAGTGTGTGTTAATATGCGTGCGTGTCTGTGTGTGTGTGTGTGTGTAGATAGAGGGCCTTCTCACTGTAAGATTATGACTAAAAAAATAGTTGTAAGTAAATAGCCTATAAAAGAATGCTACATTTTCCAATAAAGGCCCCAACAATGGTCAGTTTTCCGTCTCCTGCTAGAGTGCCTGGGACAATATCTTGCTCTCACACAAAGTTTTGAAATGTTCCCTTCTGTTTTCTACCTCAGCCCAGCCCAAGCAAATACAAACACAGTCGTCCTCCTCTTTCCAGAAAAAGAGTTTTTATGATAAGAAAGGGGGAAAAAAAGGCGTGGCAGAGGTAGAGAGGGGAGAGAGAGAGGGAGGGAGGGAGTGAGTGACAGTGTGAGAAATGTTGGAAAAGGGGGAGGGAAAAGTTTCAAGGACATGTAAAGAGAGAGAGGGAGAGAGACATAGAGAATGAGCTGGAAAAAGAAAAGAAGAGGGTGAGAGCCAAAGGTCTCAGCACTATAGCGTTCAGTGAGGAAGACGTCATCCCTGTGTCAAAACTGTATGAGCTTTATCCTCTGAACGTCATAACCAACATCAGACAGACAAACACACACACAGCGCCTTGTTTTTGAAACACCCAGCTGTCTTGTTGTGTCAAGCATGCTGGTCTGTTGGCTGGATTCCTTAGGGAAGGCTTACTCAGAGAAAACAGACCCTCAGAGTGCATTAGACTCCAGTCAATGGACTGGGCCCAAAGCCTGGATAACACACACACACATGCACAAACCTTGAAAACATAAAAACACACGTCTTTAAAACGCACCACACACCACACACACACACACTCCCGGCTACACTGGGCTTTTTGTCCAGTGTAATGTGAGTCACTGGCTTCTGGTGAGGACTTGGGTTGCCATGTCCACTTTGGGGAGAATTTAATATCTGTGGGGTCTCCTGGAATGTGTGAGTAGGGATGTAAAAGAGCTCTAGCATGCTCGTACACACAAGCACTCTTTCACCCACACGCTCTGAGCTTCTGTCACTGTGGAGGGCAGAGGGTTCAAAACAAGCACGCTTATCAGAGATTTGGTTTCATTTGCGCCTTTCCTCACTTATCATCTTCTCCTCTTCTTCACCTGCCAGCCACTGATCCAGTCAGGCCCAGAGCCTTTGGAAACACCACGGAACGAATTCTGACAAAATGCTGAAGGCAACCCTGATGGATTGGGAACAGATCCTGCCCACAGGATCCAAGTGGGACTCTTCTGAAGCCCTCTGAGACAAATGGAAAACCGTGCCTGCTTCAATTGATTTCATTAGGCGCCAACACATGTGCTGTGATTCCACACGCGCCGCACTTCAAAGGTCAATTGGAGCAGAGATGCCACAACAAAAGAGCCATCTTTAAACAGCAATAATGCAGCGCTCGCCCATGATTCAAGCCTCGTCTGATTTCCAACAGCTTGTGAAAAGCAAAGCGTGTGTATGTGTGTGTCAGCGACAGGGAGGAAGGAGAGAGGGGGAGAGAGAGAAAAAGAGAGGGGGGGGGAAGCGAACACTTAATATTTGATTACAGTCAAAAGTTAGCAGGACAAAGAGGCCCATCCCGTTAATGCACAACATATACATATTTTAGCAAGACTCACGACATGGGAAAGAATAGCCAGACAGTGGGTCAGGGGTCAATGCAGGAAACATCCCTGTTTACACCCACGAAACACCTTCCTCTCCTTCACTCCCATTGCTCTTCCGTTTCCTTATAGTACAGCAACACTGACATTTGATTACAGAACTAAGATTCCCTAAACCTTCATCCTCCTGGATACATGCTGTTTTTGTTCTATTGTGTTATTTGTCCATTACAAATGTGATGGAATTTTCTTAAGATAGTAAATGCTAACAGCTAAATGACAAGCAAGGGAGAGTCCTGTCTGGGGAAAGGAAGAGGCCTGCTGCTCTCTGTCAAAGGAATATTGATGAGTTCTCAGAGAGACAAATGCCAACATCGAAGACACAGTGTCGACATGAAGCAAACGCCTGAGAGAACTGTCACCCCCGCCCACACGTGCTACTTCAGAAACGTCCTTCAGTCTGTTCAGTTGACTCTCCTCTCCCCACTCGCCATCCTTTCCTTGTTACCTACTCTGATGAATGCTCCAGCTCTTGCTTCTGGCTTTCCTAAACGATGGATGGATGGATAGAGAGACAGACGGACGCTTAACCGCCGCCAGAGGAGAACTTTCCCTGTCGTGGGAGAAGTCAAAAAGGAGCAAGGGACAGAGCTTAACAAAAGCAAGTAGAAAGCTCACATGGAAACAATACAAGGGTACTATCATAAGTGTTCCGAAAAAAAAGGAAAGGAAAAAAAAGACCACAAAAAAAAAAAACAACATTATCATCATCTCACTCACTCGCACTTCCTCTTGTTATCCCCCCCCCTCCCCCCCCCCCTCCCCGAGTCATCCTTCCCACTACCTCAGCCTGTTTTTTTCTTCCTCTCAACTCCTTAACCTTTCCCCTCCTCCTGTCGCTCCTTCCTGCCAGGTGAGTCGGGGTAATAGGCATGACACTCAGCAGGTGGCATGAGAATTCTCCCGGGAGACATCTCCTTCCACTTGTGTCCACTACTTATTTTCAGGGCACAGCGCGTGACTTCTTGCTAAGTTGGACGGTCACAGCGGTTCATCCACAGACAATATCCCCCTTCTTTTCCCTTGTTTAGGCATTGGCGAATTTGGAGAGCAGATATGAATGTCTTAGGAGTGAATCAGCCTGAAGAGAGACTGGGAGTATGAGTGTGTGTGCGGGAGCGATGGGACGAGAGAGGTAGGGGAGAGAGGAAAGATACAGCAAAAAGGAAAAGGGGTGGGGGGAGTGGGAGTGGTCAGCACGACATATTTTTCATTTTCAAGATGAATGACCCCGGCCACAGTACCTTCCCAGCGGCTGTGTATCAGTCAGCTATGGAGTTTGTTTGTGTGCGTAAGAGATCGAGAAGGAGCACTTGAGAGAGTGAAAGAGAGAGTGAGAACATGCATGGTCGTTTAAGAAATGCCACTGGGAGAACACGCAAATATATTTCACTTTGTCAACAAGTGCGAATGGCGTTCGTTTCCTTCTCAGCTTGTCATTCTGTTCAAGAACGTTCACTACGTGGAACCATTTCGCAGCCATTTTCCACTCAGACTTTCCTGCTCGTCTGTCCAGAAGGTGAACAGTCACAGCTGTCTTTTTTTTGCCTAAAGAGGTTCAGTTAAACTGTACACCTGGACGATTGACTTATGAGCACCAGAAGATTCTCTTCCTCTCTCTTTTACTAATGCATGTCCATGCAAACCATGGAGAAACGTCCATGCCAATTTGGGGGAGGTGTATGGCATGATACGCCAAGCTTGTCATCGAGAAATGTACATGACTAACTGCAATCCTGCTCTCGCTATAGACTGGACGTGATGCTGCGTGTGGGTGTGCAGAATAAGAGCAAAAATAAGCCTGTATTGGTTAGCAACTCTCCAACACACTCACACATGCCAGCCACATGCCCTTAAATCCATAGCTTCCACTCTCTTGCTGGGTTAGAGATTGACACTTGACCTGATGGTGAGTCAGACTTTAGACCAGGAGCCCTGTCAGTCTGATGGCTCCAGAGCGCTGCTGGGCAGGAGAGCCCTGAGTAGCTCACCCCCAGCCCCGATGCACTTTGCGTGGGTAGAGAGCTCTCAGAGCAGAGGCTGTCTCCGTCAATCAGCTACACCGCAGAGAGAGCTTGCACCACACCTGATGGTGTGATCGAAAGTCAATCTGACTTCACACACAGAAGAACACACGTACTTTACAGCAAACCGAGATATATGCACACACACACACACACACACACACAACTCCCACATTGTGAGGACTATTGTCACAATTAATTTGTCATTGTGATCCACTTCAAAGTGAGGCCAGGCAAAGAAGACTGTGATGAACATTTTTACTATATCCAGTCATTTCGAAACTTATTTTACTAGATCTTCAATTTCATTTATCACACTGTTACTGATGGGAGCAGGAATCTTGTCTCGACATTCAAAATAGAAGTATGGTGAAACTGTGGTGTGGCAAAGAGTTAAGATTATTGTCATGATCCCAGCATACATATTCAACCTCTGTCTTCCTCTCTCTCGTACACACACACACACACACACACACACACACACACATGGACGAAGATTTCTCATCAACCTGCATTTCTACACAACATAACACAACCTGTGTCCATTCATACACAATAGAGCACAACCTACGTGCTCATTCATATACAATGGAGTACATCTTATGTGTCCATTCATACATAATGGAATACTGTATATCCTGGCACACATTCTGTTGATACATCTCTCCACACACACACGCAAACACACACACACACCAACCTATAAGTCTAGACTCAAGCTTTTTCCATTGGGTCTCAGCCAATGGTGGGCCTCCGGAGCACCTTGGTGTACGTTGGAAGCAAAACAAAATGGTTTATGCGTTTGGGTTTGCTGTTTGACACATAGGAAATGTTTATCGTATATCAAACGATTTGTGAAGTTAGGGTTCTATGAATAGCATCCAATGTAATTTAAGGTTGTAATAGATAGTTGGTGAACCACATAGCCACTCACGCCTACTGTGTATTTACTCATATATCTTTGTGATAGGGCATTATTGTCA
The DNA here is from genome assembly GCA_036571765.1 of Plecoglossus altivelis. NCBI lineage: Eukaryota > Metazoa > Chordata > Actinopteri > Osmeriformes > Plecoglossidae > Plecoglossus > Plecoglossus altivelis. The sequence continues at coordinate 7,136,202 of BROE01000016.1, read as the reverse complement.
TTCAAAGGTAGCAGCTATGGTTTCATCACCACTATTAGGCCTAATATGCTAACTTCTCATCTGGATTTCAAATTTGTGAAATTCTTGTTTGGTATTGGTTTATTGCAGTTGCTGGTGACCAAATGCTTTTTCGAAAAATCATAAGTGTCGTATTTTATTGAATGATTTATAAATGGGATTAAATGATCTTATGTTTGTGTTTTCCCATTACAACACAGACACACTTGTTAAATTCTAGGTTCAATACATGACTTTATCTTATCTAGTGTGCAATAGTCCAAGTAAAGCAAAGTGAAATGTCTGTCAGAAATGCTGTCACACATTTTCAACCCATCTAATACATATATGTGGAAATTGTTTGGTGCCTAAAGACTTTTATATTAAATTGTATTTTCACATGTGAACTACATATACTCATCTTTTATTAATACATCATATATCGGCTCTTCTATTTCACGTAAAGGAAGAAAGACGTATTTTTATTAATCAGATTATATTATCGTTCTATAATTCTATCATCATATATCCTCTTCCGCCTCAATCCTGACTAAACGTTTTTTTAAAGGAATCTGTTTTGAATCAGGACTTCTTCATCTTAGTCTAACCTCAGAACAGCTGATGTAGTGCAACCTGTCAATACAACCAATACAGCCTTCTGATTCAATTGCAATAACTCACCCAAAGCATGTGAGAGAGATGTTGTAATCCAGTTATTGTTCAATTTGCTTACACACCCACACACATACGCATACACTACCAGAGAGGAAAAGCAACCCCACATCCTCTGGAACAGCGCATGATGCAAATTGTGGTGAGGTCCCAGTTCAGCAAATGTGATTAGTCCAACACACGGCTGCGCATTACCAGATTGGGATCTTACAGTAATGCCAACATTGATTCAATTAGGGAGCACTATTTGGCAATCTGTGTGTGTCCGAGTTGCGTGAGAGCAGGGTCTGATATCAGTAAGTTAGGAGCAATCCTCAGCAACTCGGAGGGAGGAGTGTATGATGGAGTACTGCCTGCACTACACGCTGGCACGCTCAAGAAATCGCGGGCATATTCTTCAGAATGAGTGACTCATATAGAACAAACGTTCAGAGACAAAGGAATATTACCTTGGGTGGGTACAAAGTCACCGAAGGATTTGGCTTTCTTTCTAGATCACACTGCTGCCATTCTGAACTCTCATTCTGGTCAAGTGAAGGCAAAATACAGGCCCTACTCACAGCATCATCCCACATCAAACGTCATCATTTGGTCAACTGCACACCTTTACAGACAGACTAAGCTTGCTTAATACACAAAAATATCAAAGGAAGCACTTTTTCCTTTTTTTGTATGTCTGTGTGTATGTGTGCGCGCGCATGTGTACGTGCATGCGTGTGTGCATGTGTGTGTGCGTGTGCATGTGTGCGTATGCAAGCGTGCATGCGTGTGTGCATGTGTGTGTGTGTATGTGTGTGTGTGTGTGTGTGCGTGTGTGTGTGTGTGCGCGTATGCGTACGTGCATGCATGTGTGCATGTGTGTGTGTGTGTTAGCAGAACAACCTTGGAGCTGCTCTCACAATACTCAGCACTTGCGGCTGACTGGGAACCTCCCATTGGCGGGAACAACAACTGTACCAACACCACTGTGGCTTACTGACATGGTTTGGAGAAAATCCACTCACTCAGAACGAAGACATCAGACTGGAAAAACACAGCAAATGTTGGGTATACACACAACTGAATTGTCCCTAAAGTCGGATTCCTAAGGGATTGGGAGGTTAGTTCAGATTGAGATGTCGCTCACTCACTGTAAATGTGCACAACGTGACCCATAGAATGTGGACACGTGGCCATGACACCTTTTTGGAACTTATTGAACATTCCATTCCTAAAAAATGGCCATTCATTTGAAGCCTCACCCATTGTGACTATAACAGCTGCTTCTTCTGAGAAGCCTGTCTACAAGGTCTACAAGGTGTCTGTGGGACTTTGTATCCATTCACCCCCAAAGAGCATTAGTGATGTTGGGCACTGATGTTAGGTGATTAGACCTGGCTTGCAGACGGCATTAGAATCAATACCAATGTGTTTGATGGTGTTCAGGTCAGGGATCTGAGTAAGGCAAGTTCTTCCACACCAAATTCGGCCAGACTTTTCTGTATGAACCTCTCTATTTGCATGGAGACATTATCAAGCCCATTAACAAAAGGGGGTTGCTTTTCATGGGTTTGAGTTATCAAGATACTAGTGTAAAATATGGACAATTCTTTGCTTAAAATATTTTTTGAGGGGAAAAGCTTGTCCTGTTTTAGCATGTACTTAGTGAGGTTCGCACAGAAATGTTTCGTCTAGTATGGTGGGGGAAAACGTCTGGCCTGTACAGACACCTGATCGAATATAAAACATATTGATGAAACATCTCAGTTCAAAGACCATCAGCAAACTAAGTGTCATCACCCAACATCAGTGTCAAACCTTTCTAATGGTCCAGTGGCTGAACTTCTAGTGGCTGAAATCCTACATCAATCTTCCCATGTCTAAGTCTTCCCAGAAACATAGAGGGAATCAACGACATAAGAATTCCCATGATTTTTTAAGAGCGAGATTGAAAAAGCAGGTATCAATATACTTTAGTGACTTGTTGCTTAGGGGAATCTGGTGGGTTAGAATGTGCTTATAAAAACACAAGATACACTTCTTTTTACACCACCTAGAACAGTTGTTTGTGAACAGAATGAAATGTAGGTGCTTATAGACATCCTTAAATGACATCTAAATATAATGACCTTAATATTTACTATATCATGTATATTCATTCTGATATAGTGGTTGTCCATCTCCTACTTATTCTCCTCCCGCAGTGTGTAGCAGGGACCGTACAGTAGAGCAGACTGTAGTGTTTCAGTGTGCTTCTTAAACATTGGAAGTCACTGTAAGTAAGTACCTGCTATAATAGTCATTGAGTCATGGCAGCTTGTAACCACAAACCCTCAACACAAGAGAGGAGGTCGATATCTGGATAGGAAATAATTGACCGCACAGCTGCAGTCACATTAAGAAATTATGCATTTTTTCGTAAAGGTATGTTTCTTTCCCCCCCAGTAGGATGTCTGAAGCTAATTTCGACAAGGAGAACTTGAATTAGGTTTAGGTTAGAATGTGAAAATATACATGGATACAGTGATTGATATTGATCAAAGTGAAGCTCATTTTATTGGTATGATGAGGCCTTGTGTCAAGAGGCTCTCTCAAAGAGCTACTCAATATGGTTCTGTGCACACACCCATGCACGCTCATGCGCTGTGTACTAACAGTCCTTCACTCGTCAGTCCTGGGAGCTAGCAGTGCATTGTGGGATGCTGTGGTCAGTGCAGATGTAACAACTTAACCCCAGTGACCCTGCTGTCCCCTTTGAACAAATAAAACATCAACATCCTGCTTCACAGCCCCTCTGTGTCCCCCATCTTATACCCAACCTGACAGCTTCACTTCCTCCTTCACACAACACGGACGCTCTGAATGCATTCACTCCCCCCAAACTAAAAAGGACACGCAGTAAAAAAAAGAAAGAAAACGTGTGGCGCGAGACTGTGTGTGTCAATATTTGTTTGTATTATTATTACATCCTTGCTTCCAGCAAGAATTCGAGGAATAAAAACACATGCACAGTTGGAAAATATTCAATTTGGATTCAAACTAAATAGAGACAAGTTGCGAAAATGATATTCCAACTAATTTGTTCATTTACTCCTTGGGAGCGCCAAGGGAAAGAGCTCAACAGGTGATATGAGTAAACTGAGGCACTGTCAAAGGAGGACACTGTCACGCTGAAATTGATATGAACATGCTGTTCAAATACTTACACGAATGCATGGTAGATAAATGCCCATGCCCTCGGTCTCTCGAGCACATTGTAGAGGTAATTTTGGAGCCGCCGGTACCGCGCGTTCCTGCGCCCGCTCTGCGCACTGTAGGTAAGCGGCTTGCCGAGTAGACTCAACCGGGCACCCTGTTTTCGTCTCTCCGCACCCACTCCACCTGCCGAACCCGGGAGGAGCAGACCGTCACCGACTCGAATTGGATTATTCATCGTCTTCCGCCCAGACTCCACATCTTTCAAGCCGTGGTCTTGAGCCCGGCGTCCCGGAGAGGTCTTCATCCAGAGCCCTGTACCGGCCTCATCGCCGCTGTGGTTGCGGGGCATGGCATCACCAGCGCCGGCTGGGAGTGCGTAGCGAGTGCCGGGAACATGCACATACAAATTGTTTTGCTCTGAAAGGTGTTTGAGGCAACCTAAAGTAGTCTTTCTGGACTAATAAAAGCATACGGATATAATCTAATATTAATAAAAACTGTAATATAAATGACTGTTTCGGACATTCATCTATTTCGGTGTACGCGGTGTGGCAAGGTTCACATAACAATTCCGATGTTTGGAGGCGTCTTTGCCTGCGGCTCCTTAGCCATCTGCGCTAAACGCGGAGAGTGCGGGGTTATGAAGGAGTGACACCATCTCCAGGGCAGACATTTGGCGAGGGGAGGGAATCACCCGACACTCCTTGCGTGACTCTCTCTCTCTCTCTCTCTCTCTCTCTCTCTCTCTCTCTCTCTCTCTCTCTCTCTCTCTCTAGTGCGCGCGCTCTTTTGCTCTCACTCTTACCCTCTTCTCTTATTTTACTCCCTTACTTTACTTTCTCACGTTCCCCACACGTATACCCGCAGGGTGCGCTCAGATGTGCTAGAACACTGGTTTATTCCTTGTTGCACTACGTACCAGCGTTCATTGCGCACACTAAATGGCAACTGCAACAAAACATTACCGTAAGTGTATAGGAACCAATGGTCAGAAGACATTTAAAAAAAAACATTCAAATAAGTCTGACGATTGGCTTCGACTAGTTTCGACCAAATCTCTTTTTCCTTTTGGATTAAAATACAATTATCTCTATTTAATCAACATTTTGGTATATTAAGTAAAATAGTCCAATAGACTTGAAATATATTAATTGGTTTCTAGGGCGGGCTACACTGATGCACCCGGAGGGTGACAGACGTTGATCCACCGAATCCAGCTGCTTCGCCAGGTGACTAATTTGCGCCTGAGATGCATCCCACCTGGCGACGCACAGTACGAGAACCAATGGGTTTGTAAGATCTCATTTTACAAGTCATACATTTCAGGAACCCTTTCTGAAATAAACGTTTGAAGGAAGCCTATGGGCATTGCACTGCAGTCTGCGTGTAATTATTTGATATGATTTAGTTAGGGAATCCTAATATTAATAGCCTCTCATACAGTCAACATCCATCTAACCAGCTTGTTGGCATGGCACTTAACAAAATTGGATTACTTTCCTGCAACCACATCCAAAGGCAGGTGAACCATGTTACCGGTCTGGTCTAGACACCTGCGTTGACTGTCTAGCTATGAAATTGCTCCCCCTGGTGCTGACAAACTGGCATCAAATATTTTCAGAAGAATTTCTCTACTGGACAGATTCACACCTTCAGAGACGTATGGCCTAATACGCATACTAAAGGCGTATGAAATTGAGTGAGGTATAATTTATTAGCAGACACGAATAGTGCATTACTTAACGTTTCAAAATGAAAGAGACTGCAAAAGTCAGCATTCACAATCGTTCGTCGGTAAACTGAACTCCCTGAAACCTCGGTGCATGGCACGGATGTGAGCGATAGCGTGAGTCTAGACAAGGGCTCCGGTCCCATCCGCCGTTAAAATACTGAGGAGATTACACGCCTATCGGGATCAAGGCAGCGCCCAATGAGTAATGGGTCTTAAAACATTAGAGGTGGATGTGTCTGGGAGAAGGATACCAGTCTTGGTATGCTCCGCGGCATTTTTTGCGGGGCCTCGGTTATAAATCAATGCCCTTTTTGCCACACCATTGTATGTTCTGCTGGTTTAAGGTTATTCATTGAAGTCTACGCCCATTCAGTCTTGCATCAAGAAGATTTTAACGCATGCTAATTGGAATGCATGCGATACTATAACAGTGCTGTTTTTGGTGGTCGTGAATCACTGCACTAATTGGCCGTACCCTCTTTATCTTCGTTGCTGGACAGGAGCTGCCTGCAGTTCTACTCAAGTTCAAGTTCAAGTTCAATACTCCCCAACTTTGTGAAGTATGTCAACGACAGATATCAGTGGAACGTTTACATTTGGTACCACTGCAACAGGTCACTCAGAGAGGTGTGAGACACATCAAAGAAAAGCTTTTTCACTTTGATGTTGTCTTACGTTCTCTGGTTCAACAAAGCCTTGGTTGCAGTTCGACTGTGACGGTGAGCACAGACGCAACAATAGAATTGGCCCACTGAGTGCAAATCGAAATTCTCACCTCTCAACGCCGACAGCGTTTATCGCAAAACAACTCTCAAAGTTCTTCCCTTGTTGTCGACTATAAATATCATTCAAGATGTTAAAACACTTAGAATATTATCAGAGTTGAAGGTAAGTCTATTTAACTATTAACAATAAAAACAAGAAACCAGTCAAGTATTTTCAGAAATCACTGATGACCAAAAACAGGATTGCATATCGCACAGATTTCGTGTCTGATGTTGCACCTCATCAAATAGTTAGTCATTGTGATCCCTTAGAATGAAAAATAATGTATTGTCATTTTTCTCCATCAGTCAATAAATATGGTTAGTGTGTGTACCAATATAGACGTGATATTGACACGGTAAGTGAGTCTAATGTCCGCTGTGTGTTGGTTCCAGTCATGTCACGCCGTAGCACCCGCCTGGTTTCAGGTGGGTCCTACCAGTCTGATGACTCTGACAGCAGCTCTACCAGCCTCTCCTGTAGACAAAGCCCTTTCCACGAGTAAGTGTGTGTGTGTGTGTGTGTGTGTGTGTGTGTGTGTGTGTGTGTGTGTGTGTGTGTGTGTGTGTGTCACACCGGTGTGTGTGCTGGTGAAAGTGGGGGTTTGTATACTTTTATTTGAATACAGTTGCCATGGACAGGATTTACCTGTAGACACTCTTGAATATTTGTCAACTAACTCCCCCTCACCTCATGGACATCCACCCCTCCCCCAGGACAATCAGCAAAAGGAGGAATAGAGGCTATAAGACCTTCTCTGACTCTTTGAGCACCAGCTCATCCTACCCTGGCCCCTCCCACTCCCCCAACAAGCCAATCACAAACGGACAGCAATGCAGAGGTAGATGTTCACTGACAGCTGACATTCTGATGACCACCACCACCACCACTTCCTGTCCCCTTTGACCTGCTTCCCTGTCTGTCCCGTCAGGCATGGCTGGAGCACAGAGTCCGGCCTCTGGTGGCTCCTGCGCCCCTGCGTTCGTCCGGACCCCTGTCTCAGCCATGACCCCTCACTGCCTCTCCAGCTCTTCTGGCCCCAGCAGTACCTCCACCTCCAGCAGCAACAGCAGCTGTGAGTAGAGTTGTACAGGAGGAGCACTGTGTGGGGCCAGTGTGTGTGTGTTCACCTGCACTGTATGTTAGCATTTCAGGCAGAGACCTCAAAGCAAGGAGAGTTTACGGTGTCTCCTCCTCCCTGTTCTGTGTTTAGATGGGAGCTTACCTGGGCCGTGCCTCACCAGGCTTCCTGTGGGTGCAGCTGTCAGCAAAGCTCTTCTGGACCTCCTGCTTGTCTCCTCATTCACTATTGGTCAGTGGAACCCTCAGCCTCTACAATCTTCACTGACAGGCAGTGGTGGATGTTTCATTATTCATCCCACTTTTTGAAAATGGCAAATCCCCCCCCCCCCCACATACACACAGTTTTTATTATTTTATTAAAGTATAGTGAAGGGCTGCATACATACATACATCCTATGGCTAATCCATATTGAATCTTGCATCAATGTACTTACACATTAGATTGAATTCAACACTTCCCTCCTCTCTCCCTCAACATCAGGATTGTGGTACATGTACCCAGTACTAACTTCTCTGTTTACTCTACCTCTAAAGATCATGGTAAGTCCAGATAGAGGCATGGTAGGAGCTCTGTTCCAAGTTTTCTATGGTTCTCCCACCCTCCAGATTGGAAGATAAATGTACCTTCTCCCAACAGGATACAACTATCTCTACAAATCTCCCTGATACTGATTCCACTTTAGAAAACAAACTCACCAACGTTCTGGTGAGGGCAGACTCCACGACACATAGGAGAAACTCAGGATAGATGTGACAGACTTCCATATAGCTTGTTTACTTGTCTAACCTCTTGCGAATGCGTGCATGTGCGTTACAGACACAGATCGAACTCCTGCAACAAAAAGCTTTTGAGGTAGGAAAACCGACCATCTTGAATGTTTCGGATTCTTGTCTGCTAAAGATAGAAGGTTTCTGGTCATTCGGAGAGTCTTTCTGAGAGCGAATGCATTTCTCCTGCAGAGAGAACGGGAACTTCAGCAGCTGAAATACCTTGCAGAGGTAGGAGAACAGAACGCCCTCTGTCTGCATCGTTCTCTTTGATCTGTTCTATGTCTTGATGTCCAAATGTCTTGGCTCTAATTTTACAGTGGCTGCAGACGGATGGGAAGGATATCAGTCTTCGACTTGAGAAGTGAGTCTCCTCCATGGTTGTGTGGGTGTGTTTATGTGTGCATGTGTGTGCGCGTGGGAGTTCATCTCCAAGGCACAAGATAGGATTTCTGCTTATTTGTTCGAATGGGGACACTAGATATTTGATTGAGTGTTTTGTGCAGGCTGGACACGGACCTGAGTCAACAGATGTCAGACTCCCATGCCACTACCACAAGACTACAACAGAGGATGGAGGAACAGGAGATCAACGCTGTCAAGGTACAGTACACACGCACAACCTGAATTTCAACAGATCAAAAATGTCACGACGTCATACTTGAGAGATATTGGTTAATGTCAACGCCTCCCTTTTGGTGTCTTCCACAGCTCCAACAGGCCCACATGGTTTTGACTCCCCCAGGCCTGGCCTCTTCCCCCAGCAGTATCAGCAGTAGCTTCTCCCCTGAACTGGAGAAAGAACTGGACGAGTGGCTCTCCAGAAGAACCACCCAGGTAATACAGGTCTCAGAAGGGTTGGGAGGATAGCTTTTAACCTGTGTTTACTTTGAATTGTCAGGACTTTAATCAGACTGGACGTAGGGCACATTTTGTTCCAAAGTACATACATACATACATTTTCTACTGCTGATCCCTGGGAGGGATTGCAGTGCCGGTAGTTCCCATTTGGGGTCACGGGTGACTGGAGCCTAACCCAGTAACTTCAGGCCATAGGCGGGGTACACCCTGGACTGGTGCCAGCAAGTTGCAGGGCTGTTCTGAAGTATTTGTTTGTTTTTTGACAGTATGGTCACATGCAGCACAACTGTCAGGATTGTGTTAGGTCGCAGGCCGACAAAATGGCTGACTTTGCTATCGAGTCCCAAGGTTTGTAATGTTTCTGTTACCTCAGCATCCAGTTGTGTTGGTCCATGTCATGTCATCACTGCATCATGTTCCTGTCCCTGCGTTCAGGTGCCAGTGTCGCACAGGCCTCTGAGACCTACCAGAAACATTCCACTTGTTTGAAGTTGTTTGGCATTCCTTTGTTTTATCCATCGGAGTCACCTCGGACAGTTCTACAGGTATCTGCTTAGCTCTTCTTCTCTCCATCTTTCTGGTCTGTCACTCTCTCCGTATTGTCTGCTAGTCTGCTGCCAGTCGAAATGTCATCTTTTTCGTCATCAGTTTTCATTCCACTGCTTCAACCCCCTCTGCTGTCTCTTTCCCTCAGGGTAACCATGTGATGAAGCCTGGTAACTGCTGGCCCATGTCAGGGTCTCAGGGCTTTTTGGCCATCTCCCTGTCTCATCCAATCGCAATTAGCCACGTCACTCTTGACCACCTCCCTCGCTACAACCACCCGACCGGCGAGATCGACAGTGCCCCCAAGGACTTCCTGGTCTACGTGAGCGTGCTTCCTGAGTTAAACTCCAGCCTTGATGGATGTGGAAACTTCAACAATGTGGCATGAAACACAAAGCTTGCTTTAAGTTCTTTTTTTCTCCCTCCGTCTCCATCTTTCCCTCTCCTCCCCTCCCCTTTGTTCGCTGTCTCAGGGCACGTCTGTTGAAGGTGGAGAAAAGACTCTCCTAGGAACTTTCACATACGACAAGAATGGAGACTCCAGCCAGACCTTCCAGATTCCTGTTAGTAACACCTGATGATTTATCTATGATAACCTTGAGAGTTCAGGCTGGTTTAGGTGCAGTTCTATTGGCTCACGTGAAGCCCTCTGTTACGGAGGTTGCTTGTAAGAAAGGGCTGTAGAAATATCATCTGATTTGATTTAAATCAATGATTTAACCATACTCTGCCCTCCTCCATCTTCTCTCAGAGCGCTGTCGGTACAGTGTTTCTTTCTGTGGAGCTGTGTGTCCTCAGTAACTGGGGCAACCAGGAGTACACCTGCGTGTACCGCTTCCGCGTGCATGGTCATACCCTCCCCAGGTCTTGAGCCCCCGCTGTCTGCCACACCCCATCACACCACTTTAAGTCTATCTAAGTGTATTTTTGCTAAAGAAAACAAAAATAAATTTGTATAAAAGTTTCAAATAATATTTCATTTGGTGGAAATCAGATGTGGACATGATCTTGCATCTTGATACCCCTTAAGCATTGTCTGGGTATAGGTCTGATCTGGGTCAAAACTTCAAAAAAGTAAACGCCGTACGAAAGTCTTGTTAAAGACACCTGCAACCCTGCATCAGACACCTGCAACCCTGCATCAGACACCTGCAACCCTGCATCAGACACCTGCAACCCTGCATCAGACACCTGCAACCCTGCATATTTTGTAACTGATATGTATTTATACTTCACTTGAGTGCAACACACGAACCATCCCACAAACCGTCCCCCACAAGTTAAAATAAACATCCTCTTCAGAGTGCTACAAACATGTCCTTTTCATTTATAACCCTCCTTTCTGCCTGAACTCCACCAAATCCTTGAACTTCAAACCCTGATGGAACAGCATGCTAGTGTGTTAGCACAATCCTCCAATGTCTACAATCCTCGAGGCCCTTCTTTGTAGGACGAACATTGAGTGTATGTTTCTTTTGAACACATTACCCCACATGCCAAACACATTAATTCAGACACGGTCCAACAAGTGAACAATTCAGAGGGTGAAATACTTTGATCTTCACCAAGAGATGAAGCGCAACTTGTGATATATGATGCTTTGTTTTCTTCATCCTGGTGATTGTGCTGAGTTTGAAGTTAGCAGCTAAAGAGCAGCTAGAGAGGATACCCCTTGGTCGTTAGGTGGTTTTCTGCTCGGATTTTCAACAGTTCTTTTTCAGTGCAGGTTTGAAAAAGAAACAAAATCGATTGGGAAGTTCAGGGATTGACCGAGGCATCACATGTCTGTTAAATAAATAGTCTACAGAGTATGATGCCTGACTAGAGAGGGTTATCAGGGTTAGCCCTGACTGGGAGAAGACTTTCTGTTCAGCATCGTGCTGACCAGAACTGAATGAATTCGTAATGGTTAAGAAAATTAGCCCACTGTGAGGGAGATAGTCGACCTCTGACAGGAATCACAAAGAATTGTGTGATATATAGATTCTATACTGTGGAATTAAAAGAACGTGACAAATGGTTTAGAAGATGAATATTTTATTTCATTCAACTCACACATCAGTATGTTTTTGGGCCCTTCATGAAGGGTGCAGGTAGACTGAGTAGAGTTTAAATATTGTAAAAAATAAAAGCAAATCTTTAAAACGTTTCTCATGTGTGTGATCGATGAATGATGAAAAAGAACGGTCAACATTAAGACCGAAAGTATTTATGAATAAAACCTGGGCTACTTAATAAAGCGAATCAAATCAATTAGGCCTAACATGTATGGCCTATGGAGTGTTTTTTTCGTGCTCAAACTAAATGTTGAATGTCCCAATCCCCACCAAAAATAAATAAAAGATCACTTTTGCAAGCCCATATCTATTCAGCATTTTAGCTATAGGTATCAGTAGCGTGATTAAGTCATGACGTAAGCTACATACAAACTACACTTTTTGTTACTCACAAAAACCCAATTGAAAAACACCTGCTATCATAATTATGCTGTTTTAAGTGTTTTTCTTTTTTCATACTAATAGGCTTTTTTTTCGTAGTCTTTAATCGTAGGCTAGCCGAACTAAATATTCCATTGGTCATTAGAATTGGGGCCATAGATTTAAATATCGAAAAAACCGTAACCGGATGTTTGAAGTGATTTCTAACTAGCTTGGTAAATATCCACGTTTGTAATGTCAGATTGGGAGGATGATTACGATGAAGACGGCGTCGCAATCAAGACGTCTGTACCTGGGAACACAGCACCTTTGAAAGAATGGAAGTCTTTAAACAACGGCAAAGAGAACATTTGTTTTGGTGTGAGAAACGACGGTGGAATTGGAGCGCCACGAGGAGTAGATCGTAACGGTTCTCGGTACCCAAAGGACCGCACGTTCTCAAGGGATTATGATTCCGGTAGAGGACGCGAATCGGGTCCGTGTGCTAATGCGACTGACCGGTCGGGTTCCACACCGGTAACTTTTACAGTAGAAAGCTCATCTATTGGCAGGGTAATAGGTAAGTCAGATACACTAAGATCTAAGTAGCATCATGCTAACAATGTTAAGAGTTAATTGACGTTACTACACGTGTAGTTAAATGCCTGACTCAATACAACAGGTCGCGGCGGAGCCAAAATCCGTGAGCTTGAAGAAAATACTGGTGCAAGAATTAAGGTGAACTTGCTTCCTTGCTAACCAGGTCGCAAGCTATTATGTTATATTTAATCACCGTAGACAACGAATCGCTGAACTCGTATCTAGTCTAACATGAACTTTTTTTGTAGATCAACCGAGGGGACTATGAGGGAGAAGTGCTCATCTTTGGGAACAGTGACGTTCAACAGAAGGCTAGACAGATGATTGAAGAGCTGGTGTCAGGCGGAAGCTCTGGGTTTTACCGTGGTAAAATGACACCAGCGCCGTATACTTTTCTCGGTTGTTGGTTAACCAGGATCTAAGTGCTGTAACACCGCTTGGCCATGCTCACTGTTTGACCTTTATCAGGCCCTGGAAGGACTGGTGAGCATGGAGGTGGAGGAGGAGGTAGAAATGACTCCTGCTGGTCAGCATCAGCATTGCAAGCAGGTGACGTCCCACCACCCCAGGCCATTGACTGGAACTCCATGAGAGAAAACAGGGAAAAGTACCAGCAGATGAAGTGGCAGGGTAATTTCAGTACACACACACACACACACACACACACACACTCATGAGAGCTTGGGCAGGGGAAACAGACTAACTCATTGACTAATTCATTAAAAAATAAATAATCTAAAGCTTAATGGGCATGTAAATTATGAACATCTTTCAGATGTGTTTTCACGTGTTCAGATGTAGCACCAAAAAATATACATGGCAAATTCCACTCACAACGTAGGGACATGCACTTAATCCCATATTGACAGAAGAAGTTATAAAAGTGATGTTTTCTGGAACGCTGTCCTGAAGGCAGTGTGAGAACCAGTCCGTGTGGTGTTTAGATGCTATGCATTTTGACTGTATCCTTTGGCATTGTTTCTTAACTGCTGTAGACCTCCCACCCCTGAAAAAGGACTTCTACATTGAGGCAGCCAGCGTAGCCAAACGCACTGCAGAGGAAGTGAAAGAGTGGAGGTGAGTTCTGTGTTTCATTTATGTTTTCCAGCAGCAAGAAGAACAAACTAAGGGTTGCCCTTCCCCAACCTGATAGCCTGAGTCTGTGTTTCCTCTCTTTAGCTCAGCCACAGTGAGTTCCTTCTCTGAGTCATACCATCTTCCTCCCTGAGATAAGATATCTCCGTCCTCCTGGAGAAATATTTGAACGAACCCGGCTACAAAAAACTGAACGAATGGTTTTATGCATTGCCTGACAGGGAAGAGGAGAAAGTGCTTTGTAGCGCTTACTACGATGAAGTTGTCATGACTTTGCGAGTAATCGACGCCCTTTTACTGTTCTAGTTGTTCTTCCTCCAAGTGGAGAAGGAGCAGTGGTGGAGGAGGAGGGATGGAGGGGGTGGGGCAGGGATATTCCAGTATTTTGTTTTATACAGCAGATGAACTTGTGCTGTTTCCCCTGACTGAAGGTCCCTTAATAAGCACATGCACCTCGAACACGCTATTCAAAGCATTCCAATATGTTTCTAGGAGGATGTTCGCATTCTTAGTTTCAACATCCCTTGTGAGTCTATTTCTGTTGCAAAGGCTGTCCAATAGAGGGCTCCTCTGACCTGCATGCCATCTAACCACGACGGCAGGAATCTCTGAATTTCTGTGGCTTGATTATCTCAAGAACCAGGCACAGGAATGCCAGTTGTGTTACGCAGGACCTAAGGGCATGCAGTTTTCCCTGTGCAAACCTTGTTGAGCTGCACGTAGTGATGGAGCCATGGGTCTGGCGAGCGTGCTAGCAGGCATATGACAGGAACACTCTTCCCCCATGTTTAGCCCCCTCTGTCAGCAGTACGCTGCCACAAGCCTCCATGGTTCTGTGGGCCACCATCGTGTTAGGTTTAACCGATTTAACCGAGGCATTAAACCCATCATACCAGATCTTGTCAACCTATACTCTTTTTGAAATGTAGCTTGAGCCATGATCTAATAACTTCCAACACAACATGTGACAGTTCAAGACAATTCAGAGAGCACTGAGATTGTAAACTGTATCTTGTACCTGTTTTGTACTCGGCAATTTCAATACGCAATGTACCATACTAGGATTGTAAGCGTATTGTACTGTAGAATCCTGTTTTGATGGTTTGGCGGTCAAACACCAAGGGCATGTGTGGAGTTAATCATATCAGTCACGGAAAATCTTGTTTCCCCTCCACCTCCCCACAGGAAGCAGAATAACAACATATTTGTTGATGATCTGAAGGAGGATGGTGACAAGCGGCTGTTCCCTCACCCTGTGCAGACCTTCCAGGAGGCCTTCCAACACCATCCCGGAATCATGGAGAACATTGCCCGCGTGGGCTTCGCCAAACCCACCCCCATCCAGGTATGTTGTCTGGCCCGGGTACTGGAATGTAACCTCCTACTCTTTGTCCGGTAGTGTATCACATCAGACGCTGATGGACGGGACCCTGTCTAAATGTTAACACACCCACTGTGCTTCTGTTTTCAATGAAATATCGGCCCACCTGTAAAATGTATAAAGATTTTACGGTCAATGCAGGGACTTTTGATTGGTTCTCTCTTTACAAAATCCCCAAAAAGAAAAAAAGAAAATGTTCATATAAATTTGATGCGTGCAGTTTGTGTGACTAAGTCCATAGTCATAGGTGACTGTTTAGTCTCTGTGGAAATCCCCTACCAACTATAGCTTTGTGTGACTTACAGTATCTATTTGGATTTCATGTCAAATGTATAAATGAAAAGAGGAAAGAATACATTTTCTTTGAAAATATTGAGGTATTTTCTCTCAAGCGCAAACACATTTTTATTGTCATTCACTTATACTTACACACTTATATTTTCAAAACTAAACAGAGAGGACATGTGTGTGATATTCTTGTGTGAACTGTGCGGGCCAGACATCAGGCTATGTAACAGACCAGAAGGGTCTGGCTGGTTCCTACAGCACCTACTGTCTCCATACTGAGTTTAGCTCTGGGATTAGCTTCAGGACTGGATGTCCAAATTCCAAGTGTAGAGCAGGAAGCTCTCCACTAGAAGGCTGCAGTGTCTATCCAGAGCAGGGATGACATCATGTACCTTGAAGCCATGTTTACCATCTTCAATGTGAGATTTGATCTCATCTTGAGGATTTATTCTGATGTAGTTGTTGCTCTACTGACTTGGGTGGTGTTTCTCCTTTGGCTACCAAATGGATACCAATGTCTTATTACTGAACGACTAACATGTTAGACTTCACTAGACTGTTCAGTAAAACAAGTTCACAGAATAAGACAAGCGTATGTCAGTTAATCAGACTCATTTCTTGGGATGTAAATGATTTACCACAAACTGGCTGACATGATGAACTGTATTTTATTAGCCAATATCAGTCCAAAAATGATGTAAACAAATAGTACATTCATTAAATCATACAATGATAAATAAGAGCCAACATGTGTATTTATTGTTGTTGTTTGTGATGTTAAACATTTAGTCGGATGCTAACTAACATGCTTCAATCTTATTTGAATATAATGATCTCAGCAGCTTAGTTAACTGCAATTTCTTTCATTTTAACTTTGGTTCTTTAGTCAGATTGAATAGGACTTCATGGATCCGCTTTAGCCTCAAATGATTTGTTAGGTTTAGGACTTCAGTCCCAGCTTTTTCTTGAGTAGGCTTTGTCGAACAGGCCCAAATAGATGGCATCTTCACACAAACTTAGAAGCACCTTTCTAAAGACGCAAATATCCTTCCAAAAATGTCTCTCTTGCCATGCGTTTGCCCTTGCTGATGGCTGCTGTATCCCGTGTTGCCAGTCCCAGGCGTGGCCCGTGGCGCTGAGGGGGGACGACCTGATCGGCATCGCCCAGACTGGCACAGGGAAGACCCTGGCCTACCTGCTGCCTGGTTTCATCCACATGGATGGTCAGCCTGTGTAAGTCCACGTCCAGTCACCGCAGCCCTACGTGCTTGTAGACAGACGTTCAGACATGGTGTAGACTGATTGGACAGAGATGCTAGTCTCTTTGGGAAAGACTTCCATCGCAACTATTATGAATGAATAAAGAAAATTATAAGTGACGACCGTTTGAAAACGTCATAAAGCTATACTTGGTAGTTTGCTTTGATTCAAATTAACTGTGTGTGCGTGCGTGTGTGTGTACACACTTCCAGACGCAGGAACAGGGAGGATGGGCCAGGCATGTTGGTCCTGACTCCCACCAGAGAGCTGGCCCTGCAGATCGAGGCAGAGTGCAACAAATACAGCTACAAAGGCTTCAAGAGGTGCGGCGACACACCTGTCACACACACAGCCACGCCCCCACATCCATGCGACTCACTGGTGGACACGCTCGCTCCAGACACAGTTGGCCGCACAGATGAAGGCACCAAAATGTAGAGATCAGCAGTGTATCTTTTGAACACCGGATGTCTCTGAACTCTTTCTTTCTCATCTCTCTGCTCTTTTGCTGACTAGTATTTGTATCTATGGAGGTGGGGATCGCAGGGCTCAGATCAAGCTAGTGTCTGGCGGAGTGGACATAGTCATCGCCACTCCCGGCCGCCTTAATGACCTGCAGATGAACGAGCTTATCAACCTGCGCTCCATCACCTACCTGGTGAGCAATCAAGTGTATGTCTGTCTGTCTGTCTGTCTGTCTGTCTGTCTTTACCAGTGCTGTCTTTGGCCAGGTGCTGGATGAGGCAGACCAAATGCTGGACATGGGTTTGTCTTTGTCTTTACCAGTGCTGTCTTTGACCAGGTGCTGGATGAGGCAGACCGAATGCTGGACATGGGTTTTGAGCCCCAGATCATGAAGATCCTGTTGGACATCCGTCCAGACAGACAAACCTTCATGACCAGGTACCAGCACCAGGATGTACCCAAGCACTATCCCCCAGTCAAAGCTATGACCTCATACACCGCCTCTGTACATGCCCTGATCTCTTCTCTCCGATTGGCTGTTGCAGTGCCACTTGGCCTCAAGGTGTAAGGCGATTGGCCAAGTCGTACCTAAAGAACCCCATGATGGTGTATGTGGGGACTCTGGATCTGGCTGTGAGTGGAAGCCTAAGCAATGAATACCTTACTGCTCCAAACACACCATACACACCTAACCAAAACTCCCTATTTGCTTTCATCTGTTCTTAAAAGGGTTGCAAAATTCTGTTAAATTGGAAACTTTCCATTGGAATTAAAGGGAATATATGAGAAATTAAGGGAGTAAACTGGAAATGAGTAAAGTTTCAGGTTAGCCTATAACAGGGAACATAAATGTAGTGCAAGTGGGACACACTCCCTCTCTCCGGCATACACTCCCTCTCCCCTCTCATCCCTTCTCCCCTCTCATTCCCTCTCCCCCAGGCAGTCAACACAGTTCAGCAGACTGTCCTGTTTGTCCAGGAGGAGGAGAAGAAGGCCTACCTCTTTGACTTTATCCACAACATGGAACCCGAGGACAAAGTTCTCATCTTTGTAGGCAAGAAGCTTCTGTGAGTAGACGGTTCCACTCTACAGAACAATGCCAGGACACCCTAAAGAAATGCCATTCATTAGCAATGATTCATGAAATGTATGCTAGGTAAATACTGTCTTACTTGGCTGTTTGTCAGATTTTAACACTGGAGTAGCAAGAAGGTATTCACAAAAAACATGTACCACCGTAACTACTTCTGAAAGCCACGTTTGAATTTGGTGTGGGTTTGTGCCAAAGATTAGTTTTGATGCGTGTTTTATTAGTTTCTCCCGTGTGTGTGTGTGTGTGTGTGTGTGTGTGTCACATGTTAGAGCTGATGACCTCTCCAGTGATCTGTGTCTCCGGGGCCTGGCTGTGCAGAGTCTCCATGGTGACAGAGAACAGTGTGACAGGGAGGAGGCCCTGAAGGACTTCAAAGAAAGTATGACATGGCTGAAGTTGTTTATTTTGTGGGTTGACAGTGGAGGGTGCAACAGCATATGTAGATTAGCTGTGTGCTGTGTGTGTGGGAGGGGGTTGACCACTGTGTGTGTGTGTGTGTGTGTTTGTACGATTGTGTGCGTTTACAGGTCGTGTCCGCATCCTGGTGGCAACAGATCTGGCGTCCCGAGGTCTGGATGTCCACGACATCACCCATGTTTTCAACTACGACTTCCCGCGGAACATTGAGGAGTATGTACATCGCGTGGGCCGCACGGGTCGAGCTGGGTGAGTGTGTGTGTGTGTGTGTGTGTGTGTGTGTGTGTACCTCTTCCAGTCGTCTGCATTGGTTCTGTGTTTTTGTGTTTTGTATGGCCAGTAATTGGCTTGGGAACCAGATTAATGTGTCGTCCAATCTGAAAAGTGCCTGGCCAATCATAATCGTTGATCTAATATGGGGCAGGCTTGATACGCTGACTGAGAAGTGCTGAGGCTGTTGCTGTAATTGGTTATTGTTTATTAGTTATGGCCCCTGGATGAACTGAGGTTCTAGACTAGTTGCTTATTGGTCTGGCAAGCAATGCCAGGCAAGTTGTTAATGGTCCCCCCCCCCCCACACACACACACACACACACCCACACAGGCGCTCTGGAGCTTCCGTCACCCTGGTTACAAGAGGAGACTGGAGGATGGCCTCTGAGCTGATCCCCATTCTGGAACGATCTGGGCAGGTAGGGGACATGTGACAGGTTGGCTCTGCCTCTGACTCACACGCACATGTGCACTTAGTTCAATTCAAAACCTTTTTGTTATTTTGCTGTGTAGGACGTCCCAGAGGAGCTTGTGCTCATGGCAGAGAGATATGAGAAGCACAAGAGAGAGAAAGACATGTACGGGGGAGGCGGAGGAGGGAGAGGCGGAGGAGGGAGAGGAGGAGGAGGGAGAGACAGAAGAGAGTCGAACTGGAGGTTCTAGCCAGGTCAGTTATACCAACACTTACACACGGCACACCCATTCTGTATAGCTGCAAAGCCATGGGGCATGACTAATCACAGTGACTAACTAATCACAATGCAATTTAGTTTGACATTGGTGTTCATGAGTGAAATGAAACGATGACTATAAAGTCTGCACTATTGGATCCTCACCCTGCTCAATGAGATACTATCAGAGATATTTCCACCAGTGTTTTTATTATTTCTTGTACATCATCTTTAAATGCGATTTTTGTTCTTCAGGAAGAAGCCGTTTCTGGAAGTTCTGGAACCTCTGGTGTTCTGATGGTCTTTTGTGTGTGTTCATTTTCTTTTTGCTTGCTGTGTTTTTATGATTAACAAGCAGTTTTTTTTGGTGTGTTTAAAAGACCATTTATTTGTTGGTAAATTGCCATTGCCATGCATCATCTGTTGAGGAAAAGTTTAAATTTGAACAGGTGAATTCCTTACGTAACTAATCATTTTTACTTGCTATGATTTGTCCCGTCATCACATGGTCATCTAATACTTCACCGGAAGGAACCGGCGTGTTCTTGTCGATACATTTGTTCATGTAATCGCTTGAATTCCTGCCAACCAAAGAATCTCAAGCCCTTCCTTGATTAAACACAATATAATCAACACATAATCAACAAGCTTTTCATTTTGTTGTCCTAAAACCCAACTGAGTACACACACTTTCAGTCTTTTTAATCGCAAAACAACTGAGTGTCTTCTGCTTCTCTAAGAGGAATTTGTCCTGATGGAGGTAAATGAACAAAGCATATTGCCAACTATTTAAAACGATTATTCCCTGTTTTAAAATAGCTTTCAAACTGAACTTAAATTGTACCCTTTACCCGATCTCTGTCATGCACAGACGCACACCGTGGGGGCAATTGACCCATATAGTCTCAAGTCTTCACGTAGGAAGACTGACTGTCTCCATAGATGAGGATTTAAGATGGAAAGAGTCCAGGTGAGTATGCGTCTGTCTGTCCATTTCCAGTGTTCAGATCATATTTCAACACTTAGATGTACACAATTTGAGTTTACCTTTGTTAGCGATGCCGTCTATTTCCACGGGGTCTTAACCCTCATACTTGGGAACAAGATAGTAAGGTTCCATTTGTTTGTACTGTTGCTTTACTTTTTACCCGAGCCATTTATCAATACGGAAGCCATCATTAGTGAATGAAGGCCAGCTAGTCTTGACTTCAAGACTTAAAACAAAGTCAAGGGATATGGCCGCCGCTTCCATGTATAGGGATAAAGCCACGGCCGGGCAAACCTTTTCCCCGTGTGTACATCCACTCCTAGTGGGGGAGGGGGGATCGGTGGAGGTGAGACGAGTTTGGTTGATTACCAAAGTTACACAGAAAAATGCACAATTTAGTTGGTTTTAGGCAGATTATTTATGAGCAGATTGTGACTGTCACAAACTGCGCTTGTCCAATGAATTAAGGCGACCTCGATTGATTTCACAGCCTTTATAACCTCCCCTGAACTCCTGCAGCATGTTTTGTTGCATTTAGGCATTGTTTAGGCTAACCACATTCAAATTCTCATAGTAACTTCCAGTACACAGGTCTTTTACTTCTTTTAAACATTCTGTTTTTTTTCATATGATCAACGATACGCAGTGTGATGTTTGACAGCACTAGCGCTCTTCTATCTCTCTGCCATCTTGATCTTCAGTTTCAAGGGTCTGAGTAAGTGTATGGTCAGGATCTGGAGTATCGCAGCTACCGGCACATTATTTGGATCAACTTTTACGATTATAATTCAGTATTTTGTGACATGACACTCATGGTAGTGATTGATATCACTCATACTTCAATAAGCACAGCAAGCAAAGCAACGTTTTTGGTTGAAAACATCTTTAATGTTATGAAGGGGCTCCAGCCGTTCTAAACACTATATAAGGTGCTGCAGATTCAATTCAAAGTTTCAGTGCATGTGCAAGGATAGCAAAACGCCGATCAAAGTGCATGAAGTCACCAATCAATCTAATCAGTGTCCCCAGAGTAAGACAAATTTGGAGATTTGATCTTTGATGCTTTTTTTATAGCTATAATATGGCGTGTATACTTTCGTAGAAGTTTGGTTCCTTTAACGTAGGCTGCTATGGCGCTAGTAGGTGCAAACAAACACTAAAAGCCAGACAACAGTGTGATGTGGCCTAAAACTGCACTCCAGAGAAAGGAGGATATGGCCATTACCACACCTCTCCAAGGTTACAATATCTCACACACACAGAGAACACGCCTTTTTAACAGGAAACGTTCAAAACTAGCAATGTGCTATTACCATGTAAATAATTACGAATTCAACCAGGTTGAAATGGAATCAGACTGAAGGCTGTTACAGACGTGTTTGGTGTTCTTTCCTCCTGATACTTTTGCGATGCATTGTGATTATTAGCCAGTCTTTGAATATGGAGTTGAAGCAGCCAATTGGGGGGTGGGCTTGGGTGACCACTGTCCTGCCACGCGTGACTCTGGAGTCGGCAGCACAGCACAACATTCATTTGTTCTTCTGGGCCTTCTGGGCAGACTTGGTGACCTTGCCTGTGGTGGCAGCCTTCTTCTCCACAGCCTTGATCACCCCTACTGCCACGGTCTGGCGCATGTCACGCACTGCAAAGCGACCTGCAGTAGTAGGAGGAGAGACAAGAAAGTGACAAAAAATGAGGTCAAATGCACCTTAGCCAACACATCAACCAGCTCGGTAAAATGACCGACCGAACAGTCAGATTGTCCTAAACATTTCTTTCAAGCAGGTCCCTAAAAGCACAAGGGGGGTGGCAGAGGGACCCCCCATTCTAACGAGACCCAAGTCGACTCCACCCAGAAGTTACTCACCCAGCGGTGGGTAATCGGAGAAGCTCTCCACACACATGGGCTTCCCCGGGATCATGTCCACGATGGCGGCGTCCCCAGACTTGAGGGCCTTGGGGTTGTCCTCCAGCTTCTTCCCAGAGCGGCGGTCGATCTTCTCCTTGAGCTCGGCGAACTTGCAGGCGATGTGGGCGGTGTGGCAGTCCAGCACGGGGGCGTAGCCAGCGCTGATCTGGCCTGGGTGGTTCAGGATGATCACCTATGGAGAGGCCGCAATGCGTCAGGAACGTCAAAAGGCCCTAGACATGGCTCTGCAACACTGGACTTGAAAAGTGTAGACAGATATTGCGATGGTGGTGAAGCACCTGTCATCTCGCATTACATCAGTGTATCCAAAAGCTTTACTGAAGTTAGAGTATCTTACAGCTGCGTCAGCTGTGTTCACATCCATTCCATCTGCTTTTCAAGTCCAATTTTTGGCAGTGATCGAACTAAACTTTCCAACCTCAAGAGTGTCACAAATGGAAACCAAAATAGTATGTGTAATTAGGTTAGCAAGTCAGTGTGGTGTCCACCTGTGCAGTGAAGAGAGCAGCCTCCAGCGGTGGGTCGTTCTTGCTGTCACCAGCCACGTTGCCACGGCGTATGTCTTTGACGGACACATTTTTAACGTTGAAGCCCACATTGTCTCCGGGCATGGCCTCAGTCAGGGCCTCATGGTGCATCTCCACTGACTTGACCTCTGTGGTCACGTTGACCGGGGCAAAGGTCACAATCACCCCAGGCTTCAGGATGCCAGTCTCCACCCGACCCACAGGCACTGTGCCAATACCTGGAGGGAGAGAGGGGTTGATTAAGTAAAGTAGGGGGAGCGAAAGAAGCCATTGGAAGAAGTGGAGCTATAGGGAAATCTGAAGCTTAGTTATCTGTGTGAAAATGACTACACTGCTTCAGCCCTTCAAACATCTGCTTCTCTGATTAGTGAAGCGCTCACCTCCAATCTTGTAGACATCCTGCAGTGGCAAGCGGAGGGGCTTGTCAGTGGGGCGGGAAGGAGGCTGAATGGCATCAAGGGCTTCCAACAGGGTGGTCCCAGATGCATTCCCATCTTTCCTTGTTATCTTCCAGCCCTTAAACCAGGTCATCTGTACATGGGGAAATACAAAAGCAATCAATCAGTTGATAATAATTATTATTATTGATTTGAATTCTTCACAAACTACACTGGAAATATTACTCTTAATTTTGCTATTCTAATTTCAGTAGTTATTCACACCCATATTGTGTGGCTGTGTGTTTGCTTGGAGCTAGCCACATATTGGGGTGGGGAGGGGCTTGCTGTACCATGTTGCATGCTTACATTAGGGCTGGCCTCCAGCATGTTGTCTCCGTTCCAGCCTGAGATGGGTACGAAGGCCACCGTGTCCGGGTTGTAGCCGATCTTCTTGATGTAGGTGGACACCTCCTTGACGATCTCCTCGTAGCGCTTCTGGCTGTAGTTGGGCTCGGTGGAGTCCATCTTGTTGATGCCCACGATGAGCTGCTTGACCCCCAGCGTGTAGGCCAGGAGGGCGTGCTCCCTGGTCTGGCCGTTCTTAGAGATGCCGGCCTCGAACTCTCCCACGCCCGCCGCCACAATCAGCACGGCGCAGTCAGCCTGGAAACGACAGCAAGTTGTTGGGGTCGTTAACGTTCGTCAAATCTTTGCCTAAATATTGCCATATGGAAAAATCTGACTGAATCTTTTTCAGATGTATGTAGATTGGAATGGGAATCTCCAGTTTGTTTCATGGTATGCCATGATGCATGTCTGGTGTGTTTCATGTTCTGAGGTGTTTCAGACCTGGGAGGTTCCAGTAATCATGTTCTTGATAAAGTCCCTGTGTCCAGGGGCATCGATGATGGTGACGTAGTACTTGCTGGTCTCAAACTTCCACAGGGAGATGTCGATGGTGATGCCACGCTCCCTTTCAGCTTTCAGCTTATCCAGCACCCAAGCATACTTGAAGGAGCCTTTCCCCATCTGAGAAACATGATGACATCACTGTAAATATATGTAACATTTACCAAGATTCCAATTTCATATTGAGGACCAGTATATGCCAAGTCTGCTAAACAATAGGATCTGTTCTGGCAGATAGAAGAAACTCCTAAACAAGCTAAACGACTGTAAACTCACCTCAGCAGCCTCCTTCTCAAACTTCTCGATGGTCCTCTTGTCGATACCTCCACACTTGTAGATGAGGTGTCCAGTGGTGGTGGACTTGCCCGAGTCCACATGACCAATCACCACAATGTTGATGTGGAGCTTCTCCTTGCCCATGGCTGTGACTGGCTAGGTGTAATAGAGGCTGTAATAGAGGTTAATTCTGTTACTGTTACTCAGGGTGACAGTCAGCGTGAAGGACAATGTCATTCATTCTGTGTGAAAATCTTCATGGCAGATTTCCGATGTAAGTACTTCTTAGCGTAACTGCAGTGAGATGTTTGTCTGGTTATTTATCCCAGTTAATTGAGATTTACATCACTGGCACTGAGTCAAGTTCGACGCACGCTCTTCCGTTTGGGCTCTCCTCATTCGTCCACACTGCCGCTCTTCTCTTTCACACCGCTGACTGGAGTCCGTCTTAGCCACAGTTCAACTTGATGCGAGACATTGAGACAGACGGCTCATGTCACTGAATATCCTACCTTTTGTATCCCCTTGCTTTAGTCCTTGGTCTGACTCCATTTTGTCATTGATTCTAGCCATTGAGAGTGCAGCAGCCATTTCTTAAGTCAAACTACTGCAGTGGATGATTGCACAGGTTAGGATAGAATTCATCTAAAAGCACCCTTGTGATATTCTAAAATAATGTATTTGTAGAATAATATTAAAGGCTTATTGTTAGGCTTTTTAATCTTGGTTTAATAGAATATCACTAGGACTCTAGCCCTAGACTAGTACTCTTATTTGTTGGAATAAGTAACTGTTGATTTGAGTGTATAGACCTACTTGGTGGGTTCGGACCAGGTTACTATTTAGTTAATAGGCTTGTTCGGATAACTAATTCCAAGTTTAGAACAATAGTTTCACAAGGGCTGTTGATGTTATCTTGCCTAATAACAGTACGGGTAGTTGTTCAGCTAATGCATGCACATTTCTATAGTTCATTAGAACACATTCACAGACCTTTAACAAGAAACAAGGGCGGGTGATAAAATTAGCACATCGACCGTATAGTTCTGTTGTCTGGGGGATTTAGAGAGCTTTCCAATCCCTCCTCCCGCCTTTCCTATGCCGCCATGGTCATCTCGCCGCTTACCAGACCGTCTGTGTTTATCAGCGGGTGACTGCGCTTCCAGCATCATTGCAGTACCCATGCCTAACGTATCAACTTATTTCAAATTCACGCTTGTCGGGTTATTTGTCAGTAATGTCAAATAATAAAATAGACTTTAAATCAAGCAAAATTGTATTAAAAATCATACCTGTAAGTAGACGTCGACACGGTGCTGAACCAGAGACTGAGAAGAGTTGCTGATCCGTTTATATTAGACAGGAGGGGGTTATGCAATTGCGCGCAATGCTCTTACCCCCTCCTAGATCATCACAACAAGGGACTGTAGAGTTCAGAATTCTCCTGTAATGAGTTTTAAAAAATGATACAAGTCCACACTCAACGCGGACGGATGCTTCATCAGTTAACCATTCAACTTGTTTGTCCTATACATTAAAAGGTTTTGCGTTCAGGTCAAGGTGCGTTCAAGAATTCCGATTAGCATAGCAGGTGCATGTCCGCACTTTAGAGGCGCTCCCTATCTTGGCTTTAGAATTAACCTCCATTAGGCAGTAACGTTTGTTCATCAGTCTTCTGAAGTACGTTGGAAGGTTGCGATACAAAGACAGACCTCAAATAATGCCAATTGACAGATTTTATTATTACATATGACCTCTACATCAGGAACGAATGAAAGTAAACATTTATTAAATCAAAATTGTTGCTCTCAACGGAATATTAAACAAAAACCGATAAATACGTAAATATTTACTGAAATGTAGCCCAATACACAATGGCATAAGCATGGAATTATATTTATATATACACTTCATGACGGTAAAGTGACTTGTTTTATGAGCAATGGCATATGTACAATTACGTGCAGAAAGTTTCCCTGTTCCCTGTAACATTTCCCTCGCGTATGCATATGTTTCATTCAATTTCCCATGGTTGATGTGATGATTCAAGTGCTGAACTTTCAGGCCAGTAGGCCTACTGGTCTAAGGCACAAGAGGGCAGTGTTTAATCATCAGCTTGAAACAACTGACTCCTACAAATTATGGCTTTTTCCATTGTCCTCCAATATAATGCTGATGAGGAGCAACCAAAATTACACTTGGAAGTTAGATAGAGAGAGGGGGTGGGGAAGTACGACATGAAAACAAACAGAAGAAATGCATGTATACCACTGTTATTATATTAAGGCCTAGCTATAAAAAGGGTGTAGGTTCATGTTTAACAATGAACCCTATCCCTCAATGTAGATTATTTTGTGTTCTTACTTGAATTCAAAAGCTTCTGGACCGTCTGTGCATTTAGAAACCTCGATATGACTGTAAGAGCTTAAGCCTTACGATTCACTCCCATGACTGAGATATTCACTTGGTAAGCAGGCCGGGGCCTGGGCCACAACTCCCATGCGGCGGGGACAGGGTGTCTAGACGGCCCAAGGCTGAACCACACCTCGGCCAAACACTGTGTAGAAGGCTGCGCCAAACAGGTTGATGCAGGCAGAGATGTAGAACACGGTCTGCCATTCCTCAATGGTGTTCTACAATAGAAACATATAGTACAGTCAACACAACAACCTCCTCTCATTTTGAACGAGTTTTTCCCAGATGGTGTAAATTACGGTTTCAAAAGCAATAGCATAGAAATGTATAACAATTCTTACATTTTTGGTCAGTGCCCTGGCTATGACTGGTCCAACCATACCAGGTATCGTGGCAAAAGAGTTGGTGATGCCCAGCAAAATGCCAGCGTATCTGCAACGAGAAAAAAGACGAACCAGTAGGTAATCGAAAAAGAAATTCCATCTAAGCAGACGACATTGTTTCTGAAAACAGTACCGCTGGCCTTACGAGGGGGCGATGTCGAGGTGGTTGATGTTGAAGCCAGAGGCAGAGAATCCCCCCAGGGAGGAGGAGACCGAGAGAAAGGCCACTGCCAAGGTGTAGTCACAGTCTGTGTACCCAGCAGCCACCAAAAACACAGCTGGACCTAACATACCTGCACGCACAATAATGATCAAGTGTGAGTGAGCTGTAGCTCACTTCAATTCCACAGCTTGTAGCTAAGCATAACCTATTCAAGAGACAGTGTTTGTTAGCGGGGAAGTGAGCTACATTTGAGTTTACTCACAATGGGTATGAAAGAAAATGTTTGGAGGTTTGATGTGGAAAAACGCAGGCGTGTACATGCTGGCGTGCATTCATGCAGTTCCTCACCCACGATAGTAAAGGCCTTCCGGACGGTGACGGTGGAGAAGCGGCAGTTCTCCCTCAGGTGGTCCGCCATCTGCCCACCGAGCAGGGCCAGCACCCCACAGCCGATGTAAGGCAGGGCCGACAGGGCACCGTTCTGACCGGGACACGAGCACACATTACAGCAGCTCCACGGCAGAAACAATCAAGCGGGAATTGAAACCGTGTGTGGTTGTGTACCAATGGGAGGAGAAGGGTGACTAGGGGGGGATATCCCAAGAAAACAGTAAATACATGTAAGAAGTCTGTGACAGTGCCTTGTCCATATCCTTAGACCAGTATATGTTTGAGTTGAGCAACTTTAAAATAACCATACTCAATGCCACTCATGCAGATAAGGATATAATACTGTCTAAGTGGCACTTTTAAGTGTGAGGTGTATGTGTGTGTCCTTGTATGTTTCTGCGGGTGAACCCCCCCACCTGCTGGATACTGAAGCCCAGAATGTTGCTCATGTAGGTGGGCAGGAGGGTGAGCAGAGTGTAGAAGGTCCAATTGTAGGAGAAGTGAGCCACCACGATGGCCCACAGAGGCATGGAGGTCAGGATGGAGCCCCAGGGGATGTGATCCACCGTCGGAGACAGCTGCAGCAAGGACACACAACCGTTAGGTTGGTTGAGAAGCAATTCTATGGGCGTATGTGAGGCCCTCTGTTACATTGCTTGTAGAAAAAAGGGCAATACAAACATTTGGATTTGACAACCAAGACACCTGTATTAAACCCCTATTCTTTTATTGGTCTTTTGGATTTGTCTTTTGCGTCTCGGTCACCTGAGTGGAATCTTTTTTTTCTTCAAACTTGCAACTTTAAGTGCGTTTAAAAGTTTGACATGATCGCACAACATTACAATACAGAGCCAAAGTGCTACAGCCTAGTAAAGCTATATCACATGTGACAGCAGCGTTAACACTGCAGGTGAGCTGATTGCCCTCCCATATCACATGTGAACAGTACGTCTGTAGAAGCACACTGCTGCTATAACCAAATCTACTACCGCTCTACTGCTTCACAATAGTTTGTGTATGTAAAGAAGAACGGTCGCTGATCCTTAGCTTGATAATGTCCGTCTGGTTTAGGGCACAACCCACAACTCAAACATGCAGTACTTTGGGTCAGCCCAGCTCAAACAGCAGCCTTGATGGTACCCGTCTGTGACGGAGCAGTTGGAGCACGGTGAGCGTTTGACGGGCTGAGCTCCCTGCGGATCCCTACAAGACTGAGAAAAACTCTCTATTCTTGACAGGACGTCCTTGACATCTTTACTGAGATGAGCGTGCAGCCTACCTCGTTCTTGAGAGAGGAGATGATGTAGCGTTTCTCCTGTTCAGAGATCCGTGGATGCGTGCTGGGGGTGTTACTGACGAGGAGCATCCATAGGACAAACCACAGCAGGCCAACAGCGCCTAGATGCAGACAGGGAACTTTTGTCACACTTTTCTAAATGATGTTTTCCACATACTCTTAATTCCCAGTCTATGTTAACCTCTCTGAAAAAGAAAAAAACAATAAAAATCTGCAAGTTGAACAACTGACATAGTGTCAAAGTCTACAAGCTGATGCCGCAGAAAAAATAGCGAATTCCAAGTCTAGGAAATGAACGAACCAACTATGCACATGTGATTTGTCTTGTGCTGAAAAAATGCAGTTTCACATGTTGTTTTCAATGGGTGCAGAAAAAAAACAACTGTGGCCTTACCGAACACATAGAAAACATAGGTCCAGTCCAGGTAAAAGCAGATCTCTCCAGAGAGGGGAAGGGCGATCACTGTGCCTAGCTGAGCACCTGGACAACACCAATGAGAGACAGATAGTGTGTCGCACAAAAGAAAACCCGTAAGTAAATGAACAAATACCTTGTATATCAGTATATACAGACTGGTGAACAACTGATATGACAGGAAAACCTGACAAATAAAGATGCTTCCAAACAGCCCTGCATGACACAAGCAATAAAACCTTCCTGTATTACGATTTATGGCATGAATAAAAATTCTCAGCGGGCCTAGTTGACCATGATGGTTCAAGATTACTACAGGAAAAGACCAGAGACTTTGGAAAGACAATTCATTACATGCGATCCTTTGCCACCTGTCTGTATATTTGGCTGTACGTTACCAGTGTAAGAAATGGTGAGCAACCGGCTCCTTTCCATTGGCGGGGCCCAAGACGACCACATGGCGTGCATGGCAGGAAACGTCACTCCCTGTTGGCCGACACAAAAACATGGCAGCCACAGAAAGGAACATTCAACAAATCAACATATACATAAAAACTGGGAGACTTGATAGTTACAAATTCAACGAGCACATCTAAACACCTAGACAATAAAGAAGATTGCTACTATATCCTCATTCACCTCTCCGATTCCTTCCAGTACTCTCACAGCGATAAGGTAGCCGGCGCCCAGGTCAGCAGCCACTGGGGTGAGGAGGGTGAAGACTACAGTTCCCAGAATTCCAAGGCCCAGCAACCACTTGGCCCCGTACTTGCGTGCCAGATAGCCTCCGGGGACCTGAGTCAGGATGTAACCATAGAAGAAGGATCCCAGGATCCAGCCCTGGGTCTCGGAGTCCCAGTCATAGACGCTAGCCTGAGAAACACACACCGCACACGGTCTGGGATTTAGCTGACATACATGTCTCTAATGCATGAACTAGATGCACGACTGCCCACAGCCCAGGAAATTGCACGGTAACTCACAGTGTGGTTATGTTGTGGCCGTTTAGGGCTAGAGTGTGCAGGGCACACAGAGGAGCTGGTGTTGCCACTGGCGTCAGTATTGTTAAGCATGTCCACCATTGCAACGCTGAGGTTGACCCGAAGGGCATAGGCCACGAAAAAGCCATAACTGGAAAGAAGGGCCAAGCCATAGCGGGAAGACCCACATGCTGGGGCTAAGAAGAAGGGAGGAGAGAGAAATCGAATGCATTAACAGTGAATAAATTGCAGCTAACGACTGTGGAATCAGTTACTTGATGGAAGAAGAATTACTGTCCGTAGGGCTTTCGCAAATGACTTGTATACAGAAAAAGACATTATGACTTGATATATGTTTTTTTAACTTTCGATTTGGGTATTCTTCCACTGAATATGTCAGTTACCTTCCGTTTTCTCGTTCCCCATTGACTTTCATGCATAGTGTGAGTGCTTTGGGCCTAACTGGCCTGAGACTAACATCCAATACTGTCCCATTTAACACTTCTAGTAGCCCAAACCTTCCGATCACATCTCAACCAGCTTGTATCTAAGTGTTTTCTGATATTAGTGTTATGTGACCATTACGTTAGTATAGTATCCTCCTCATTACCAACAAATATGTTAGGAAATATAGTTTTTGTAAATGCACGTACATGCTGGAATGTGATGGTTACGACTTAAAGAGTTGTTGAGATCACTGTTCTGAATGTATGTTTTCTTTCCTCTGGCTAGTAATATGGTAACATGTAACCCTTGAAGTGAGTGAGTAAAAATAACTGCAGGGGTCTAGCTAGTGCGTATAAATAAGCGATGTGATTATGTATACTGTTAACCAAGCGAAATGCAATGTACTAAAAGTTGTAATTATAGCAAAGGCGATTTAATATTTAACAGGCTGGTTAGCGTTTAGGCTAGTAGCCTAGCCACTACTCACAGCTGACAAACAAAGGATGAGTCACCAGACAAAAAAACCCATCAACTTAGAACAAATAATCGTCGCAAGTCAAAATAATGCACACGCTAGCTTTCAAGTTCACGTAGACTATGGCGAGCTGGTTAAGTGTGCCAGTTGCAAGCTAAGCTGGCGTGATAGCGTTCAATATTGAACCTTCGGCTGGTTTCTACTACTAACCTCTCTCTATGTGTTCTTCTTCTCCGCGGTGCAACAAGGGTTCTTCTTGATCATCGGTCTCCGTGTCCGTTGTATAATGCTCCATTGCAAGGCAGTGGTCTCAGACACGAGGAAAACAGGCTATCGAGATGTCATCCCCCGTTCTTTACTTGTACCAGATGTTTGTGTCATTCACCTCCAACCTCACCAGCACTATAAGTTCATAAGAATCACGAGGAACGCCGGGCCGGAAGTTTACAATGAATTGAATTGTGGCAAGAAGCGATACATTATAAATCCACATGATGGCGCTATATGCAATGGAACGAAACTTCAGTCAAAATGACATGCGTGCTGAAATGCCAATTACTCACTAAAATTCCTCTCCATTTACCTGCATGTACATGCGTGAGAAAGTTTATACAGAACCTTGATGTGGCATAAGTGCCCCTCTTCAGTTGTGCGCGCTCAGCTTGAGCCTATACATACAAGTACTAAATACAAAAACATTCCTAGAACTGTAGATCAATTGCTGTAGGGTTGTTGCTATTAAAAGAACACATTTTATTCATGACCAAAATTTATTGAGTGCAATAGAGTAATTGTAATATTACCATTCAATTACATAAACGGACAATAAGGAATAGTTGACTTGTTGATCTGCAATGTTAAATGGGAGGAAAACACCTGTGAACAGTCCCGCACAGATATAATACTAATATTGTTAGAGTAGCATTTACTTATCCGCACAAGTGCATTTACAATTTAGAATAAAAAAACCTCAAACGGCTTAAGCTCCCAAACATTTGAATATACTCAATTTCAACATAAGTTATCATATTGTATATTGATAATTTTACCATCAATATGCAATCATGTTGCCTTCCAACTGTGCTCTGGCTGCATATCCTCCTCCAGCTCTTCGTAATCCTCTCCTGCCAACACCCATAATGTCAATTTACATCTCAAAATGTAAACGTTTACACTCCCTTCAAGTACAAATCCACGTGTAAAATGCTGGTAATACATATGTACCTTAAGTACTTGTCTTCCCACTCCTTCACCATTCCCTTCTTTTATCATAACTGATGATTCTCATACTTACAAGCTTCCATGACAATGTAACACTTTACCAGCCAAGAGCCTTACACACCTGCAACTGTGTGTGTGTGTGTGTGTGTGTGTGTGTGTGTGTGTGTGTGTGTGTGTATGACCTCAGTCCAGCTTGAGGGTCAACACAATCTAATCACATAGAAATTCTATAAAGTACTGCTGTAAGCTACAGTGAATATCTGTCCATCAGCACATGTCCTGCAATATCTCATGGCCATGTCAACTTAGTTTCCTGGCACCATGGACATGAAGTCCCTGGTTTGGTCAATAAAGAAAACAATTGCTATAACGTGGGGATGGGCATATTATATCATTTCATTGTTCCAGTACCCTTTCAGTCTTCATATTTAAAAACATTTCTCAGAATTATTGTATCTTTAATTGGAACCTTTTATATTTATATGACTATAGTCGAATGTAGTCTAAGCATTTTTTTATGTAGCCTGCCTCAGAGCTCAAACAATTATTAAATGTCATATTTTTATTATAACTTGAAACTAATCCCCATTCGACCATTCAAATGTTGACATACTTATGCCCATCCCTACCACAAAGACAGTACAGTATCATAATATCTACTATCTCCTGGATAATCATATACTAAAACATGAATCAATAACTCTTTTTAATCACTGGCCGACATGCCTGCCTCAAACATATTTAACAAATAAAAAAATCTAAAAAAATCAAAGCACATGCAGTTATAAGAAGACTACACATTCTGTATATGATAATAACATCACCTCACGCAGTTTACCAGCAACTGCAACAACTAAATAACAATACCAAGATTCTGAAGTATATTCACTACTGTTGAACTATAAGTACACTTGTGGGTTAGGTTCTGTGTGAGGGCGTCATCCAACTTCACTACGTCGTATTAAGACAGAACAGAGTACTCAGGTTGCCCTAAGCAGCCTTTTATAACGCCCTTTTACTTTCTGCTTCCCCTGTACTTAGCAGTGTCTAGGTGTCCCCTGGGGCAGGCTGACGGACCGACAGAGTGTTTGCCATAACACAGATGGTTTTTGACGTCAGGTTGAAAGCAGTTCCCTGGGTGTGCTCGTGCTCTGACCCTTGTTACTCAGCACTTGGCCTCCTCACGTGCCACGTTGAGCAATCTCAAACAGAGATGCGGAATTCAAATCCCTGATTCCAGCTCCATCTGTCACGTTTCCTTCCCTCTTCTCTCTCTTTCGGTTGGCAGACATATCCTTTCCATTTAGAGGTAGTCCACTGAGACAAGCATAGCCCACAGGGGAAGACAGACCCGCCTGGATTAGCCCAGCCCGGTTCAACTCAGCCCACAGGGTAAAATAGACCAGCCTGGATTAGCCCAGCCGGGTTCGGTTCAACTCAGCCCACAGTGTAAAATAGACCAGTCTGGATTAGCCCAGCCCGGTTCAGCATAGCCCAGCATGCTCCATGTCAAGTCACTTCATGTTATTTTAGCCCACTCAGATCCAGTTAAGACAAGTTCAAGCATATTGGACAAAGAGAGATGTGGGTTTAAACAGAGTGAGTTTAGAAGATCCACATTTCAACTGTCCTTAGAGTGTCAGATTGATATGGAGTTTCCATTGTGCTGGTTTGGTGGCAGACTGAGGCCAAGGGTGGGGCTGAGGCCCAGGTCAAGGTTGGGCTGGGGTTTGGAAGTGGTCAGAGTGAGGTCATTGAGGTTGGACTGGAGGTCAGAGGTCACAGAAAGTTCATTGAGGTTCGGGGAGAGGTCGAGAGGGGCGGCCGAAGACTTGTTGAGAGTGAACACTCGTCTGAAGACAAAGTGGAACGGAGTTGATTGGGCTCGGCTGTGGAGCTCGGCTTTGATCTTCTGGGGGTGCGTGTCTGGGGCCAGCTGCTGGCTGGTGCCCTCTGTCAGCAGGAAGAGAGCGTAGTTCTCCGGGTCGGAAACTTTGAACTTTTCGGCGCAGATCTTGCAGACTTCTTCGGTGGTGGCGTAAGGATTCACCAGCAGGGTTTTGGCTGTGCAGCCGCTGTCCAGCTCTTGCAGTGCCACTCTCAGGTAGTTCTGTGGAACGGTTACAAGTGAAACTGTTTAACGTTGAATCCTTTTCGAACTCACAAATCAGAAAACGCTTACAAGGATGAGGATGATTAAGAGTCTTATAACATGAACATTCTCACAACTGGGTGTGTGAGAGAGCGATCAGAGAGCTGCAAAGAGCATCCTGGAGAGAGAAGATCTTCGTGAGAGTGTGTTAGCACGCGTGTGTGTACCTGGAAGTCGTCCACAGAGGGTGCCAAGCGTTGGGTGGTGCGTCGGCGGTGCCACTGGCGGAGTGTGTTGCGTGTCTCTGAGCTGAGGATGCGAGCAGCCTGCTCTTCCTGGAAGTTCCTGATCAGGGACATGGCCCCGTAGGCGCTGGTCAGGTAGTAGCCACCTACAGAGAGACAAAGACCAACTTTAAAACGGAGTCAATGCATCACTGTTATGGCAGCTACTTAACTTCACGATGACAATGCTGGCTTTTCCAACGGATGTCACAACAACTTTACACTAGAAATTCTGACTTGATGATGGCAAAACCTTGCAAAGTCACATTGCTAACAAATGTTTCAAGCATACATCTAGACCTCTAGAAGTGTGTATGCGTGCGAGTGTGTTTTGTACCTTCTCCATTGAGCAGAGATGGATCCAGGAGCTCCATCATGTAGAGGATCTCATTGTCAAGCTGCGGCATGTCACACTGAGCCAGCACGTACGTCAGCATGGGCAAGAAATCATCTGCACCGTACAGGCGACCTGAACACACACCCACACACACACACACACACACGAGTAAAAAGTGAGTATGTGGTGTACGTGTGTCTTTGGATGGGCAGAGGTAAAACGTGCACGGACGGCTAACAAAAGGAGTCAGCATCCCAAATGAGACAACACAGCAGGTTCAAGTCTGAGAGTATTTAAACATGACTCTTCAGGTGGGGACAGTTCAGGTCCATTTATGCACAGGAGTTAGACTTTGTACAATGCTGGGTGCCTACCTGAGTTGTCCTCCATGATGGTGTAGATGAGTTTACACACGCGCAGCAGCATGGTCACCTTCTTCTCCGGAGAGTACAGTTTGCACATGGTGTGGAACTTGTGGCGGATCTTCTCTATGGCAACCGGGTCTGGGGGGAGGGCATCGGCCACACCCATTTCCTGTGGCTGCCTGGCTTTGGCCAATGAGAGGTTCTCCTTAAGCTCTTGCCACGCCCCGCTGCGCACCTGGAACTCCTGGAGGGCCGCCCCCACCACACCTTTAAGGGGCTTCAGCACACACTTGTGCATGGCCTTCTCTAGAACCTGGTCTGTAGGGGGGAAGAGAGAGGAGAAAGAGAGGAGTAGAGAGAGGTTATTAGTTTCATGACAGCGTACTGTAGGCTGGCTAGTCTCCTGAGGGCAGTTAAAGTCCTGTTCCTACCATACCATCATGCTGTTCAGAGGACTCAGCTTTTACAAGCTCAAAGCTCAGCTCAAATAATATGACTAAGAGAAACCATGATATCATAGCAAAAAAAAAAAAAAGACAACCACAGCGCTGTGTGTGTGTGTCTGTGTGCTGACTGAGGCAAAGTCAGCAGGATTGCGAACATCTGTAAACTCAAGTGTTATTTGCATTCCACTACTAGCTGGCCTCCCACTAATTCTCACATGTATGAGACTCAGTTCTGTCTCCTTTCCCTTCTTAGAGATGGGCGCACACAATGCTCCAGCCAAGTGCACTTCTCCACTAGCATTGCAGCAGCAGGGGATCACATAAGTGCCTGGTGTCTGTGATCTCGTCTCCTCACTTCCAGTTAGTAAAGCCTGTTGACCCAGAATTGTGACTCAACTGTCACTCCTTCAAGCCCTTATAATAAACACTCCTGTCAGGCCTGACATCACCCATACGTCGTCAGAGACCCTCAGAATAAATGCTACCGTCACACAGTTTGGAAATAGCACTGAAGAAATGGCCTCTTCTCCTGCTTTTCCTTATGGCACAATGTGCCTCACTAAAGCTAACTCACTACAGACATGCTACATTAAAAGAGTGAATGTGCTTTGGTTTTTGTTCTCTGCACAATGACTGTTGGTGCTAACAGTATTCATGACTCAAATTGATATGTATTTCATGCAAATCACGATCCATCCAAACAACTTCACACGCACACAACACTGCAAGTCCTTGAATGTTGAGCAATACAGTTGTCTGCTTTCCAACTTCACACAGGGGCTGGGTACTAGAGAAAATCAAGCCACAGACAGACAGAGATTCCTTGTTTCATAGTCAGATGTGTTCAGAGAAAAACAAAGACGTTTTAATCGGTTGATTGCACTTTTCTTATTTCTTTCTTTTCTTTCAGTTGCTTCGCTTCATTTCTACTCTTTCCTCCCCAAACCTCCCCATGTCAGCTTGTTTTGAAGTGCCGAGGCAGAGGGTGTCTTCAGGTTCCCTGCAGTTCGGTAAAGGGTTTAAAAATTCAGGAATGCACCGTTAGCAATCTAGAGCTTGGGCACACACACACACACACACACACACTCTCTCAATCTTACAGTTTTTCCACATGCAAGGTTTAAGCACAGGACCTCAGGCTACTGCACCTCCAAACTAATTATTCTCTATAAAAGCAAAGCAAAAAGTGGGCTGTTCTGTAGCACCGGGTTGGTATGACAACAGGAAACAGAACTACTATGGAAGGAAACTTGAAATATGTCCACAGCACATAGGATCAATATCAAGCCACAACGAAATGTCATCGTTTCTTTACATTTACACAAGCATATGTTTTGTCCTCGGTAGGTGACAGTGGAACACCTTGATAGATGACAAGAGGAAAAGACAGATCTCTCAAGGCTGTTTAGTGTCAGCAACACACACACACACACACACACACATCCTACTCCCTTCCATGTTTTAGTCATAACACCATCTCTGGAGTCCTTGAACATGGACACACGAATGCACACGGTGACCGTCAGACAGAGAAGGTCAACAGAAAAGGGAATCTATTCGCACATCCCACTGCATTCCAGCAGTGGTTTTGCCATAAATAACATGTCTGATACAGTGTTACACACACGTGCACAAACTCTCTCACACACACACAACCTGTGTGAGAAATCCCCTCAATTAGAGTTGTCTTTTGTGTCGTATTTGCTTGGTACGTCACAGATCCTTCACGCACAAAGACGGATCACCATGAAAGGTAAAGAGGACAAAGAGTTTCTGTCTCCCTGCGCAAAAATAACCTCCCAATCTACAGGAAACGCTTGGCTGGGATCTGAGCTGTCACTTAGTTGAAGGCCTCCTACAGATATACAATCTTTGTTTACTTCCTTGTAGAGCGTGATGCCCGTAAATAGTCGAGGTCAGTATCTTCCTAATTCCAGATTTGTAGCATTTCTCAGGAACAAGGGTTAGGAGGTTACATTTATGTATAGAATGCAAAGCAGTAAAAACAAAACCAAAACCACAATAAACCTACAAAACTAGATCATGGGGGCTTCCTGTTATTGTTGATGACTCGGAGCATGTAGACGATGTAGCTGTGTGTTGTCATGGAGAGAAGCACTGCTCTGGACGGGACAGACACAATGGGCTCTATTCTCCCTGTCTTCTTATGCCTATGGGCAGAGCAGCTGGGAGAATAAACACAAGAGCTACAAACATGCAGAGCGGGAGAGGAGGAAAAGAAGACTAGCAGAGAGAACGAAAAGGAGAGAGAGAGAGGTTGTGCGTGTGTGTGAGAGAGAGAGAGAGAGAGAGAGAGAGAGAGAGAGAGAGACAGAGAGAGACAAACAGATGGAGTAAGAGGCCTGTTTACATTTAGGATTGGAGGATCGGGAGTGCAATGAAAGAAATATGGAGTTTGGCCCACTTGGCAGACTACCACTAGACCACATTTAGTAAGACTGTTTTCATTCAGTGACGCTCCGACAGAGACACAACTACAATAACAGATTACGAAATAGGGATGAAGTTTTCAGAATACAATGTGACAACATTCAAACCACAAACCAATTGGATCCATGTATATAGTTCCATAGCAACAGGTTTGTTAGGGACATTTGGAATCCCTTTATTATTCATGAATAATAATGTAAGAGTGTACATTAACATCACATCACACCTCAAGAGCCCAAAATTAGCAGCTCACTACAAAACACCAAATGTTTGTTCATTGGGCGACAATGTAATTTCCCTTTACTCATTCATGAGCATACGAGAATCAAATCATCCCACGTCCTCAAAACAAAAAGGAAGTGAAACCTCCACACACGAACTCTATGTCTCCTGTCAAACTGCTGTCTCCCACTACCCTGCCCATCGCCCCACACTCTACCTGCCTTCACAAGGATCCAGGTTAACTTGATTGTCCCACTTGGAAAACACAGCTATGCATTCAAGATCCCATAGTAACAGAATACAAAAGGAGGTCAACATCTAAAACACCGATTCCACCCTGACCCCCCCAGCTCCATCCACCCCCTGCTATCACTCACCTATCTGGTCCTCAGGGATGAGCGTTTCGATGGGAGGCTCCAGCTCGGAGCTCTGCCGCAGGTAGCTCTTCATCTGGGTGATGAACTGCCGCAGTGTCTGCAGCAGCTCCAGGCCCGAGGAGTGGCACTGCCAGGCCTGACTGCCTCCCCCCTCCTGCAGGTAGCTCAGGTAGTCCTGCACCAGGCAGCCAAAGTAGGAGCCCTTGTCCCGGGCCAGCTCCAGGACCCTCCGCACCGCCCTCTTCTCAGGGGTCAGCAGGGAGCTGAACACCCCGCTCATCTTACGCAGGTGGCCCCGGAATGCTCGTTGGATGACCAGGGCCCCGGCGCTGGCCCTGCGTTTGGTGCGGTGCCCAGGGGGCGTTATGGTCAAATCCTGGTCCTGGTCCTGGTCGCTCTCCAGGCTCACGCCGTAGTCCTGCTCCTCATCCTCCTCTTCGTCGTCTTCGTCCTCCATGCTGCTGTCAGGGTTGCGAGGCGGAGGGGGGAGAGACAGGGGCAGGTGGGCGGCGTAGTCGGCGGCTGTGGGAGGGCTAGGGTCGTGGATCTGAGGGAAGAAGCCGTGGGTGAAATCTAGGGAGTCCGACGAGTCAGTGGACAAGCTCATGTCGCTGAGGCGCTGACAGCCACCTTCTACTCCTACCGCTCCTCCTTCCACTCCTCCTCCCTCCCCGCCCACTCCCTCCTGCCGGAGAGGCAGCCGGTCCTGCGTGGCATCGGGGTCTCCCTCGTCGGTGGTGTTGCGCCGCAACATCTTCGCCAGGCTGAGGGAGACAGCGTTCTCGATGGTCCGGTCGTCCAGCGTCTGGTGGGAGTCGAGGTCGGCGCGGCAGGGTGACGGGGCGGGTTTGGGCCTCCGGGGCGAGGTGGAGAGGGAGGCGAGGGAGAGGGGGAGCGAGGGGCGGGGGATGGAGATGGGGGAGCTGATACTGAGCCTTTTGGGAGGCGAGGAGGAGGGGCTGATGCTCAGAGAGGAACCCAGACGGAAGAGGAGGCTTCCGGTCCGCTCCCTCTCCCCTCCTCCCTTCTCCTTCTCCCCCTCCTTGAGGGGGTTGATCCAGCTGATCTTCTCTGGCATGCTGCGCTGGCGGCAAGGTGGGGCCGGGCGGCGCGGTGGCAGTCGGGGCGGCGGGGGCCGGGGGGGCCGGGAGGGCGGGCAGCAAGGGACGGCGTCAAGCTGACAGATGCTCTCGCAGTTCCCTGGTAGCTCAGAGGAGTCCTCGTCGTACAGGCAGTTGTTGATGTCAGGGTGCTGGGGGCTGTGGCTAAGAGGGCTGTTTCCAGGGCTGGTCTTCAGGCTGAGAAGAGGGCTGCTTGGCTGACGTTCCTGGCGGTCCTCATAGTGTTCGTCGCTGGGACACTGAACACTGTTCTCTGGCCTGGGGTGGGCGTTGTTGACAGTTGGAGCAGGCTGGTGGTGTGTAGTGGGAGTCGGAGGAGTGTAACGTGTCCTGTGTCCCCTCTTTGGGTGGTGCACCTTTAAGAAGAGGGGGTTTATGAAGCAGAGAGCCCCGTTGGACTGGCAGCACTCCAGCTCTGAGGGGGTCCTGGTGTGCAGGAAAGGGCGCTCCTGACTATGGGAGGCTGCGTCTGGGGAAACAACCTTCTGCTTTGCAACGGGCCCAGCAGGTTGGGTGCTCACCCCCGACAACCAGGAGACAGAGCTCGTTCTGGGGCGGCTCTTGTCAGAATCCCAGAAGCCTGTGGGGCAGAGAGAGAGAACGAGAGAGATCGAGAGAGAGAGAGAGAGAGAGAGAGAGAGAGAGAGACAGAGACAGAGACAGAGACAGAGACAGTGACAGAGAGAGGTTATGAAGCAACGCTACACTGATACCACAGAGTTATAGCACTCATAGGCTTCTGGTGCAGAGCCCAAATCACCTCACTCACATGAAGCACCGCTGCAAATGCTTACCGAAGCACCATGGCAAAAGTTGGAAACAGCCAAAAAGCTGTGGAGTTGGCAGAACGACCTTATATGTCGTGTACCACAGTGTCAACAGTAACAATTACCTCATTGACGACAGCCTACACACATTAAACACTCTGCACACTTAACTGTACATCAATGCCCTTTAGACAAAGACAATGTTTTACTTGTATTTAAGTAGAGATTAAAGGTAATTCAAATTCGAAGATGAATAGCAAGCAGCCATACAGTTAGACACTGCTATTACCCTATTAAAGATGCAGCCAACAATTACAGTGGGCAATAAAAACACGGACTGACTGAGTCTGAGTGTTCCAAGTACAATACTGGCCTCAATGCAGTACCAGACACAGCTATTCACAACTTGCAGCTCGCTCGAACTATAGAAAAGAGACACAGAGATAAAGAACGTAGACAGAAAATGGGAAACGTTGACTTACTTAGTGCAGGTAGAGAACAGTACGACTCTCACACTTCAACCACAATCTTTTTAAATTTTGATGACACCCGGTGTCTGAGGATTCAAGTATCCACTGCTGCCTCTACACACTGAAGTTAAACTGTCGTCTCTCTCTCTCTCTCTGTGTTATGACTCAGACATGCCAAAGTGTGTGTGTGGGTTGATTGGCCCCGGAGAAGTCCCTCCTCCCATTTCTCCTCCTCTCTCTCTCTCTCTCTCTTTCTCCCTCTTGCTCTCTCTATCTCTCTCTGACACACACACCTTTTTCCCCTCCCTCTGACTCCTCCCTTCATTTGTCTCTTTTCTGCTCTGACTATTCACAACATGTTACCCAACTCTGTTTGTGTAAATCTTTGTCAACAAAGTTCCACTGGCAGGTCCACTGTTTTGTTGTACATTAC
Organism: Plecoglossus altivelis; assembly: GCA_036571765.1. Lineage (NCBI taxonomy): Eukaryota > Metazoa > Chordata > Actinopteri > Osmeriformes > Plecoglossidae > Plecoglossus > Plecoglossus altivelis. The sequence goes on along the minus strand of BROE01000016.1, from coordinate 7,094,080 downwards.
ATTTCTTAGAATTATTTCAAATCGTCAGTAAAGTTCTCCAAATAAAAATATGACCCAGGGAACACTTTAATTATTAATGAATACCTGAACAGGATATAAATGTTTGATTATACATCCAAAACATGTTAAAGTTTCAACCAACCGTGACCCATGAGCGGACACTGGATAGAGAGACAGTTGATAGAAAGTCACGTCTGTTTGGCTTAAAGATCCAAATGTGGAGACTATCCCTCGCAGACAGATCAAATGAGCTATCGTGTTTTCGTCACAACTCAGTGTAGTAGTTTAACATGGACTTGATGGACAGAATGACTGACCAAGGAATCGTTCAGGACTCTTAATGAAATAAGTTGCTTAAAGCGCCCTAGTGTGTGCTCGACTGTATGACTTTGTTCCACGTCACGCAGGTATAAATACACACAGGTAAGGTTACACTTTGCACACGTCAGTTCAGTTTGCAGATGCACCGCATCCTCAGCCGTCAACCTCAAACAGCGTCAGAGCAGGCTAGTCTAAACCTTTGCAGGCGCACACGCACAGAACAGAGACAGTTGTCAAATTAGCTTTCCCCAGCCTCCCCATCACGCTTTCGCGAAGGGGAGACCCTCTACAAAGCAACGCCCCAGTTGTCTCGTGTGTGGATGGTCTTGTGGTGCAAGCACTGAGTGATCTCTCGAAACCACCACCCTGAGGTAAGGATGTCATCAAACTAGGGGCTATTCACTCAACCTACCAAACACCTCATATGAGATCCAGGCAGAGCAGGCGTGAGCACTGGGGGGGGGGGTTTTATTTTTGTTTGGAAAACAAAGAAAGAAAAAAACCCCAAGCATTATTTTTTTGAACAAAAAACCGAAGGCCCCCAAATTAGCAGATATCGTATTCGCCGCTGACTCACAGGCACTAAAGGACAGCCAAAACAGCCATTCTGAGAGGAGGCACCAGAGGCCCAGGGCTTGCCTGAATGTGTGTCCAGCCAAGCATCAGTGATCTGGGCTTGGGAGAGTCATTGTGTCTCGGACTGACTCACTAAGCCCCTGTCACCCGGGGTGGGGGGGGCGGGGGGGGGGGGGGGGGGGGGGGGGGGTGGGGGGGCTGCGCGAGAGAGGGGGGACTGAGCAGCTAGGAGTCTGGAGTACCACGTACTGCTGCTATTCCGAGCCTTGCGCCACCTCTCCTGTAGATTCTGGAATTGGGGTATTTAAGCTGAAAGAGATGGTCTTCTGGTAGCCATTCAGGGTGATACGGTACGACTTATTACTCCGATGTGAAACGAAGCATGATATCCAGGCGTTGAGACAAACGACCTGAGATTTTAAATTTCAAACCAGCGGGGGAAGAATGCAATGGCAAAGATGGATAGTTCAGGTTGTCAATGTGGCATTGGCGAGCACAACTACTGCTAATGCAGTGGTGTGTGTTGTGTCACTACATACGCTACAGCGAGTTCCACGACACCATTTCATCTCTCAGACGCTCCTGCCGTACCGCCGATCTAACGACTCCTACATACGCCATTGCAATGGGACGTGAAATCATGCCACGTCGAGGTATCTCCTAAGCTTCTAACAACCCCCAGTAACAACCTCTACCCATCCACCGAGCTTAAATGCTTGGTAAATCTATTAGCCGCTCCTCCAGCTGCCACGGACGAGGCATATATAACAGCGCCAATGACGCCAAAACCAGCCAAGGGCACCACCATCCACAGACCGGCCACATTGAATGCGCAGGAGACCAAATGATGAACCAAGAGAAGGGGTGTGTGTGTGTATGTGCACATCATTAATGGTTGCTTCCGTTTTTTTGTGTTTTTTTTTTTTTTTACAAAATGAAGTTCCTTTGATACAACAGAGGAAGACAATGTGTTTGGCTGACATGCGACTTCAAACACTTTGAATTCTATATGCAGCTCTTTACATGACAAGAGTAGGTTGTCAAGTGAAGCAGCACTAGTCCACAGGCATCTCACCTGCTGATACAGCAGAAAGCCACCAGCCGGAACAGGTCTGCAAAGCTGAGGCCAGACCCCTCCAGGGAAAACGCTGTGGAGAGAGAGAACCACATTCTCAAAACTTGAACCAGAAAACCAGCCTGGCGTTCCTGACGCTCTGATGGTTCCTGCAGAAGTTCCTGCTGTTTCCATTACAGAAAACTCCAACATGACGTCCAACATGACGAGAGGGTGAGATGTTTTCACAAGTGGAAAAGTAGAATGAGAATAAACTGAAGTTGACACACACACACACACCACACACACACACACACAGTTCAGATGCAGTTTTAAAAGGATAACACTTTAGCGTCATAAGCAGCAATACAGGAACCCTCTAGTTAATTCTCTCAACTAAATAATACTTTACCAAGGGAGATTAGCACACATCTGTTGAAGTCATACATAATGAGATCATAACATAACAGTTTAAGGGAGACACACTGTGTGTATCACTGTTTGTGTATCACTGTTTGTGTATAACTGTTTGTGTCTCACTGTTTATCTCCTCAACTCTGCTCTCCACCTCTATCCCCCTCCCTTGCTAATACTTCAAAAATCAAACTAAAGTAACAGGAAATATGAGATGCCATGGAAATGAGAAGCAAGTGTTTCCCTTTAAGAGACAGTTCCATGCATGTTTCTACATGAGGGCTTAGTGGGACATACTATAGATGTGGGGACACAATAAATGGCAAAGAACACCATTTGTGTACACAACCCATTCAATACCAAGTTGCCATTAACAAAATACCCACTTAGTAAAAGCCAAAAGGAATAGAAAATGTCCATTCAAAGTGAACTCCACACTGTAGTTTGTAAATTGTAAATCGTTTGCTCAACTGTAAATTGAGGTAGAGGTGAGGCTTGTTTTCCTGGCAGGCTGGCATGGTTAGACTGGTTCTGTATGCCCACACCCAGGTGCCTGGCAAACACACACACGCACGCGCACACACTACAGCCGTCTACAGCAGACGAGCACACACACCCAGCGTCACTAACTTAAATAACGAATGAAGTACAACAAAAAATAATTTCAGTTGCGCAACACACACACACACACACACACACACACACACACACACCTAACAGCCTAGTCCAGCAGCCTCCAGTACACCATGACCTCCTCTTTGAATGCACAGAAAAAAAGAGAGAGGGGGGGTTATACGTTCCAGAGATGCTACTTTGTTTTTAGGTCTCAACCTAAAGGAACAGGGTCCTGTATGACAAGTCAGTTTAGCTGCCTTTGTACTTTCTGAAGTCAAAGGTTGGGAAAATCCAGCCTAGTGCTCTAGGCAATGACGTCTACACAGGAGGAGCGGAATGCAGCCGCAGCCACATCCTTCAGAAGGGCTGCAGCGTGTCTAGAACAGTCCGGGGTACAGCCCCACATGCAAACAGAGATCCTTAGACCGCAATGTGCTCGGATGTCAACGAAACACAGAACAACACGTACGATGACCTCGGATGTCAACGAAACACAGAACAGCACGAACAATGACGCCTCAACCTAAACGTAGCGTAGGCTAGAAGGTATTCAAGTTGGGTGAGAAACGAGGATTTAGGAGCTTACTGTATTGACTCTCCTTGACAGGAAAATCCCTGACAGGTGTCTCGGAGCCTGGGTCCATACGCAGAGATATCACCTTCCTCTGCAGGGTCGTCGACTTCCTCACCAGGAACGTCTGGAGCGGAAGGGAGGACAACAGCAGCCTTGTTGACAATCGCAGCTGTTTCGGTACCGTGTGTCTCATCTCATCCCTCACAAGGGCTTGAGGTTATCAGTGACGTGGGGTGCAGGATACGGTTCAACAGGGTGTCATTGTTTATTCAGAGCCCCATAACCTTTGTATCTGTATTACTGTCACAGTTGTCTTACTAACGGCTAATGGTAGCAAAAGATAAATGGTTCATATGGAAACCGGACTGCCTCGTGTCTACGGCGGAGGGGAGATGTCGGAGGTCAGGGGACGGAAATGGACGGCAGGTGTCTCACCCCGGCGGGGTGGCTCTGCAGGATCCGCGTGGCGTCGGCGTGGTTCAGCCCCAGCTGCAGCCAGACGCCATGTGTCTGGATCAGTCTGTCCAGCACGCTCATCAGTCTGTGCAGCGAGTCGTAGCCCGAATCCCGGGCCCTCGCCAGGCCGGTCCCGATGCCAGAGGAGGGAGGGGAGCGCTGGAACAGACAGGCAACTTCCCCTTGTAGTCTGGAAAAGGGTTAGAGTGAGAGAGGGGGAGAGAGTTGAGGAGAGGGGGGGGGGTAGGTGAATAGGGAGGAGGTGAGGTGAGGTGAGGAGAGAGAAGGGGACGGGAGACGGACACAGAGAAATTCAAATGAAGAGAGGAAGAGAGGAGGGTGGGAGACATAGAGAGAGAGAGAGATGTGTGAAGAGAGCAGAGGGAAGAGGAAGGAGACAGAAACAGCAATCATTAAAAATCCCCTATCCATTTTCAGAAGCAATGACGTGACCTCTACTGCTGCCAAGTACTCTCATGCTGTTTCTGTTCTACAGAAAATAGCTCATACTCCCACCCAGACATAGGCTGAGACAGGCCACAAATGTGTGAGTGAGTGTCTCAAGTGTCTACAACAATGACTTCCTGACACTTCCCAATCTTGACATGAAGGAATGAGACACAGCGTCCCCACCTTTTGGTCTAGATGGGAACTACAGAGGAGCCTCACGTATGAAATCCTGCTCCATAGGTAAGGGTTCCATACAGCAAGTGTCTAGGTCACAGCAGGTGAAAACATATACCAACGAGCAGGTCATCATGTGCAAAATAGGATGTAAGAAAATGGAGGCAGAAGCAGAAGCTCAACATTTCTCATACACACACACGTATGTACACACACACGCATGCACCCCCCCCCACACACACACACAGACACACACAGACACACACACACCCTCACCCTTGCAGTGTCACAGTATCCAGATCTCTTGCTGCTGGCCCTGCCTTCTGCACCATCTCCTTCTTCAGGGTACCAATCTCCCAGGCAAACGAGTCAATGAGCTAAGAACAGACAAGTAAACAGTTAATGCATTGGGAGACCGATGAATTTGAGACCGATTTGAGACTGACCGAAATATGAGAGAAAGAAATGAGACGTGAGAAAGATACAAAGAGATGAGGTGAGAGAGAAGACAGACAGGAAAAGCAAACCGCCAGAGCAAGCGACTCGTTAGGAGGGAAGCGAGACCGAATGTATATGGACTCGAGTGTGTGAAAGTGTATTTCTTGCATGTGCCTGTGAGACACACTGGAATTCATTCCTGCAAACCCTGTGGCTGGAAAAATACGAGCCAGCCCCAGAACGTGTGGGTGTACAGTGTGAATGTGTGTGTGTCATTGCAAGTTCACCACTTCCCATTTTCATTAACTGGACAACAGAAAGGAGAGCAAAAAAAGAATGAAAAGGAAAAAGTACAAAACCAACAGCATACATCTCATCAGGGAAGGAATTCAAACATAAACATGACACTATATACCTGAACATTTATGTAATATTATATAGCTAAAATATCCGCTCGCACATATGCACTCCCTTTCAAGAAGATCGGTCACACTGACACGCACACAAGCGGGTTGTCAGAAATGAGAACATCTATGTGATGGCAACAGCCTTAGCAAGGGGGTTAACAGACAGAGTGTTAAAACACGCTCGCACCACAACGCCTATAGCAGAAGCGGCCGATTCAAGAATATGTGTGCAGTACTCAACAGATTTAACACTGATGTAGGAAATATGACTGGTTTCCCACTTCTCCTTGAAGCCATCCAAAATCCTGCTGAATGTGTGCTTCCTAAGTCTTCCACACAGGCTAAGATGCCCAGGGGCCTGAGGCAGCAAGATACACCTCCACTCACAGTCTAACTTAGACTGAACCCCCGTCGGCAAACCACACACACACACACGCACACGCAAGTAACAGACCTTTGCCTTTCTAGAAACAAATAACAAGGACTACAAAGTACAGCAAAATAGCATTTGTAACTCCCTGACGTGAAGGAATCCAGATTTGAAACCACGGCAGTTAATAACAAGAGTCAATGACCTTTGTCAAAATGTTTCCTTTTAAATGCTTAGCTTTCCTTGGCTAGCTTTATGGGTTTCAAATCTGTATAGGATTCTGCAGCATGTTGAACTTACCTTAGTCGAAGTTATTCATATTAGAAACGGAACAGTCCGACATAATTAGCCGAGAAATGCAGCACCGCATTGTGTGCTGCTTGAATCCACTCGACGTGACAGTGATAATTGGAATGTGCATACAAACCTTTGCAGTAACTATAGTGTCACTTGTTCCATTACCCAATAATAAGACTGACTGAATGGCCAGTTTTGCAACATGTTGTGCAATTTAGTTCACAAGTGTTTTTCTGTGTCGATATCTAAAAAAAGCAGAAGAAGGGCTGGCTAACAGAGAGAAGGTGAGGAGGAACTTACTGCTGCTATGTGCTGTGAGGAGAGGTAGAGTGCATCAGAGTTGATGAAGTTGCTATTAAAAAAATGTTTTTTTATTTTACAAATACCCCCACCACCCCCCCTTTCTACCCAACAGAATTCTTTTTTAACAAGGAAAGTGTGACGCCTGGCTGGGACAGGTTGGGCTGGCACAGGTTGGGCTGGCACAGGTTGGGCTGGCACAGGTTGGGCTGGCACAGGTTGGGCTGGCACAGGTTGTTGGCCTGGCACAGGTTGGGCTGGCACAGCCCAGAGAGACCCGGGTCCAGCTCCGAACACACAGCTACTGCAACACCCCACTGAGCAGCCTGCTCCCACGACTCCAGTCCGAGGAGAAAGCCTGTGATCTGGGCTGGATCTGCGGAGCTGCTCTGCTCAGGAAGTCAACCACATGGACGAAAACAACAGAATACTCCTGCTGAGCATTCTCATTTGAACTACAGCCAGGATGAGACTGCCACATGGCAAGATATAGGTCACATGGCCGTATATCTTTATTTATTTATTTGAGTCCTGTTAGGAATTCCTCTTTCATCTTCCACCGTGTCTGGGAGAACATGCGTTGGGGGTGATTTAGGGTTGAGCAGATGACTAGCAGACAGATTCAGGACAGAAGAGAAGAGTGAGTCTGGTTCTGGTGAGCCCTCCTCTGCTGTACATGCTCCTGCCCTTGCTCTCCTACAGAACTACGGTTAACTATGATTAACAGATCAGCTGGAACTCAAAGAGCTATTTTAAAAAAATGTATTACCCTTCATGTACTTACAAGGTCTCATCCAGTGCAAGTGAGTTCACTCTCCAACCTTTAGTATTAGGGCAACAAACCACCTCAAGCTTTAGAGACTTCAAGATAAGATATCAACTGATTAATGGGTTTGGGGGTCTTTGCAGACTGTTTCACAGTTTGAGTTTTCTGTTCTCGGTGCAGACAAGAGTGTTCAGGCGTGGCGAGAAGTTGGCAGGTCTATAATCACGCCACCCCACTCGGAGAGATAACAGGTTTTTGCTCACAGTTTACCCTGTCGTAATGTACGCCTAGCAGGGAAGGCCTAGCTTTGAACCTGCCTAATGTGTTAGCCTAACGTGCTAGCTAGCAACTGACCCAACACTTACTCACAGCCCCAGCCTCCAACTACTGTTCAAAGTTTCAGTGTGAGGGGGGAGATGAGTATGTGGGGGCAGAGAGACAAAAGATGCCTGTACATAGCTCAGTGCTTAATCATGACAAGGAATGAGGTCAATCAACCATCCAACTGTCCATGCAAAAACAATTCAAACCTTTATTTTCAACCCTGCTATGACATCATCACATAATCTAGCTTCATGAAGCCAGAACTAAGTACTGTGACATCAGAGCCATTCAGCCGTTTGATATCAACCATTTAGTTCTATGACAAAAGCTACTCAGTCTATAACAGCTCTGACTGACGACTGCTATCGTCAATTAATATAACTTACAACGTCAGTAATGTAACCATGACATGTCATTTAAAGTGACATCTTCCTAAGTTAACTACATTTGTCAAAGACATCATTGAGTTTTGTATTGTTCATTCATATCATTTGTTTCACTTTACCTGCTGTTAGTGCTTTCTCTGCCAGGTTTCGACTTTTTTGACAGTTATTCTGGCAACATATTCGTTCATCTTACTCAAATGAATTTTACAACACAGCTTAAAGTAAAAGAATATCACATGAACAGAAAGTATAACCAAAACCTTTCAACAATGACAATCCTCCCTCTTATTTCTATCCTCCCTCTATCCCTCTCCTCTCATCTCTGTCGCTCTCTTTTTGGCCCTTACAGAATGGAGGAATAGTTACTAGGTGGTTTATTAAGAAAGATGCATTCTCCAGAGACATCCATGGTCTGAACCACGCTTAGTTCAGTGTACGTACCTTGAAAAAGCTGCCTTTTCTCTCCCTGTGGCAGGGCTGGCCCGGTGCAGCAGTGGACATGCTGTCTGTCTGGCCTGAGTGCAGTCGGTGTATCCTGCTAGGGGCTCTGTAGGGCAGAAAGACCAGCAGTCAGTCTTCCGGTGGAGATCTGGATCAGTCAAGTTCAGCTCCTAGAGAAACCTGGTCTAGCCTTTATCAGTCACGCCAGTCAAGATTGTTGAGTGAGTCTGATTGACGAGTCTGGTTGAATTGTTTTACCTGGCATATACTGGTAGAAGCTCGTACAACACACACACACACACACACACACACACACACATTCTGTAAGGAAACTCTAATATCACATGAAAAGGAAAAGAGCCCTCTCTGTCTTCCACACGTACGCACACACTCATCCCTGACCCATATACTGTAGGGCTCAGCACACCATAAGGCTTTGATATGGGCCAGCTGTGTGCCCCCTCCCATCCTGGCAGAAGCAGGAAACCACCGACACCATTAGACAACAGCTCTGTCCAGCAGTGTGTTGCTGTCTTGTCAAGTAGCAGTGAAGTGACTACAGTTTTTTGGGGCTAAAGGGGGTTTAAGTTTGAACAAACCCAAACAGGAAAACATCTGCATCTTGGGCCTAGTCTAGCTTTGATCAGGATGCCCACACACACAAACACACACCAACCCTCCACACGCGCACACCAACCCTCCACACACACACACACACACACATGCACGCACGCGCACACACACACACACCTGTTGTCAATCCTAACTTGCTGCTGGATGGATAGACCAGCTGCCATGGCTGAAAAAAGTTAGAAAAACATTGGATTCGATTTCTTTGTTGCCATGCGCTCCTAAGGAAATAGCAGAGGAAAGAGAGAGCAGCAGAGAGGGAGAGCGTGTTGGCTCAGGGAAGTATTTCCTGAAAAGCACAAGGCTTTTGCGCAATCTTCTGGAGCCTCTCCCCCTTTCTGTTTGCCCAGCTCCCGGAGGGGATGCTGTCATGATGTTGTTGTTGCACTTAAACATGCACATGAACATCCATCTTGTCACAGCTAAACACAAGGGACAAGACATAGAGTGTGTGTGTGTGTGTGTGTGTGTGTGTGTGTGTGTGTGTGTGTGTGTGTGTGTGTGCGTGCATGGAGTGGAGGAATGAAAGCGAGTCAGAGTGTTCTTCAACCAATGTATTCAAACTACACCGAACACAAACGCGCACACACACACAGCCTGGTCAACAGGAAGGCCCCTGTGGTCACCAGTTGAGGCAAAATAAACTAGGGCCGTAATTAACTGGCCACTAATTTAAAAAACAACTCACTCACAAAAAGCATATCAACACAACAAAGCAGTTAAAAGAAGAAAACCGAGCCAGATTTGAGAATATCTCAAATAGCCAAAAACAAAATGATCTGCCAGGCGAGGTCAATTCGAATGTGAAAACTCTGTTCAACAGCTGGGAAGGAAGAAAAATAAGCCTATCCTGAGTGGAGCTGCAGGAGAGAATCTCGCAGAATATTAGTTTTATCTTCCCACCACACCTACTGTAGGAGTGAGTTCCATGCCTGAAAGGAAGTCTGTGTACAGACCTGAAAGACCTACACATGCTTTAACGGCCCACTACATTTCTCATTTCCTCTGTTCCAAGTCTCCGCAAGCCCACTCAAGTCCACCCTGCCCCCAGGCTAACCTGACCCATGTAGCTATCCCTCCCTCCACCAAGTCTAGTAAGGGGTCATGCCAACAGGGAACGTCACAGCATTGACAGTGGTACGATGGCCATAAATAACTAACTAACCTTTTATGCTACAGATATAAAACAGAAGTTCTTTTTTCCAATGAAAAGAACTGCAGCCAAGTTCCAAATATATATATTACGACAATTAAGAAGGATCATTCTGAAAAAAAGGATTTCCAGATCTGTATCTTAACAAAACAGTGTAATAATGTTGCATGCATGTGTGAAAGAAGTATTGTATGACGGTTTCAAAACTTGGTTTTAGAATAAAATACTGTCACCAGCTTTGGAATAAATCAGATCTCTACTATCAGAATCGGATTTATTCGCCATGCAAGATATACCAGCACAGAATTTATTGTGGCAGGGAAGTGCAAACATAGAACATATATGAAACCTAATGAAACATAATTAAGTTAGAAGGTACAACCACCTGGTTAAACGTCATCAGAAAGAAATTGTGTTCGATGAGGTTGAATGACTCTGAATACTTGAGTAATAGTGTCTGATAGTGATGTCTAATGACATCCTCAAGCTCAGACGCAATCGGTTACCAATGATCACCACTATCAGCGCAGACCAGTTACGAGATAAGAAACGTGAGGAAACAGACACGAAGCGCCGGAACGACAAGGAAAGTGGGAAAGAAACACGCAGAATATGTGAAATCGAAAGTTAGAAGCCTGCCAGGAAAAGAGCAGTTGACAAGCAGTAGATGAGTCAAGGGAGGAGCTCGTCTGATGACAGCTTTAGCAGTGCAGTCAGTCATCGACCACAAAAGCATGGATGCATTCTCCAGTTAGGCAGATAGTAAAGGACACAATCGTGCGTCGGCAGAGTAGGAGGGCATCACACACATTGGGAGACTCATGCATCGTTATTTCACATGCTAGCAACTCACAGGCTAGGAACCCAACGCACGCGTCAGTAGCAGTCTGTTAGTAACAGTCTCTTAGCTTGAGAGCTAAACCCATGAGAGGGTGGCTATCTAGACTTTGCAGAATGAGACATTCCATTTCAGCTAAGCTGCTCAACTCCGCCTGGTATGTGTATTTAATCTCTGTACAGGACCAAAAATGAGCCTAGAACTGGCCTGAACTACACTGTAACTTTCATGAAGGTGGGGATTTTGTGCAACTTTTACAGAATTGGTTGACTGAAAAAAATCACATCCAACATAGCAGACGCTAACATAATGAGTTCCTGTACATTCTACTGCTCAGTGCGTGCATCACTTCCACAGGTCATTGTTAACAGTATTCTGACGCTTAGGCCAGGGGAACCCTCGAGAACTGTGTGACTCAGCTTCAGCATACAGCATCAACAAGACCAAACCTGAGGGATAAAACATGAACCAACTTGAGTTCAGCCAACATGTGGGTTCTTAAAGCCCACACAAGACTCAACGGTGTAACCCAATTGTCGTTACACCGTTACACAAGGGGGTGTCCAAGTAAGTAATTCATTAAACCACATCCATGATTCACCCAACCTTTAGAATTATACTTTGAATCCTATAGAATAGAGTTGTTCATGTTTGTAGATTTGGTCATGTATGAGCAGCAGAAACACACACACACACACACATTTCAGAGTCATTTGGCATGATGTGGGTTTGTGTGTGTGCTACCTTATAATTCAAACCCTGCTGTTTTATAGGGCTTCCCACATAGTAATCCTAAACTAGGTCCAGACCCTGGTCTACAGCACAGGGACCAAGGCCAGGGAAGGTTGACTCCAGTTCCTACCACAGTTGGAGCGATAGAGGAATGAGGGAAACAGACAGCTTTACTCCATTTGCTGTAAACATTGTAGACAAAGGAAAACCACAATATGATGCATAACTAGGTTCTCTTGGATCTTTTGTTTCCAAAATATGTGTGTGTGTGAGTGTGAGTGTGTGTGTGTGTGTGTGTGAGTGTGTGTGTGTGTGTGTGTGTGAGTGTGAGTGTGAGTGTGTGTGTGTGTGTGTGTGTGTGTGTGTATGTGTTGGATCCCAAAATTGTGTGCTACAATGCAAATCACATTAGCAGGCCTGGCAAAGCCAGCCAAGAAATCAACCAGCTTAGAATAACTCCACTTCTGGGTCTTGAGAAGTGAGACAACCAACACCCAGTCGGTTCCCATTCTGGGACGGTCCTCATCTGGTTAGTGGTGAAACTGAGGGCCAGGGGTAGCCATTTTGGTTCTTTCAATAAAGGGCTATGTTAGGCTCTCTCAAAAGTGTGTCGCATTCCTTTGCTTCCAACTATGTCTGGGTGTGCCTCTGCTTTCTGAAGGTACCGCTATGAAAAGACGAGCAGTCGATGGAAACCAGACAGCTACACACTGTGTACTCTGTCTGACAAGAGAAGGAGTTCTTCTGCGGTGGTGGTGATCCCCCCCCACCACCACCTTCCAACCACACAAGCTGACTTGTGACTACTAAGGGTAGCTATCAAATCATCAGCATCGCACAGGCACACGTACACACACAGCCCCTGAAATATCACCACACCTCAAGCCACATCTCTCAAAGTCAGTGGGATTTTGCTGAGGTCTGCAAGCCTAACCTATTTCGGTACAGTGGGCTAGAATACCACAGTGTTGTAGACAGATTTAAGTTAACACTCTATAAGCCTAAAGCAATGCTTACGATATAAATGCGTCAAATCATCCACACAGAACTTTATTAGTTGCTGTTGGTTGGAGTTGACCTAGTTCTAACACAATAGAAAACCAACTGGTTTCTCTGCACAACTTGTACAGGACACATAAAGCTTAATCGTATGCAGTACTAAGTTGGCCAGCTTTAGGGTTCATGGTAACATAAGGAAGTTGATAAGATGTAAATGTCATGTAAGTTCTTACTGGCACAGATTCCTCAGTTGAGAGTCTGTTTCCTACAACGTCCCCCAAGTTTTATTTTACTCTTCCTTTGTTGTGTGTGTGTGTGTGTGTGTGTGTGTGTGGATATTTCCATTTGTATGAAAAGGCAGATGGGGAGGGGCAACTTCTGTTATTTTCTACTTCTGTTGTAAACTATCTCTCCCAGATCAACAGCAGGATCGTGAGAGATGACCGAAGCACTTCTACACTGGTCATGACCTCAGCAGACAGCTGGAAGGAAACACACACACACACACACACACACACAAACAGCAAAGCAATTGGACAAGGCTGAAACCCTATCTTGGAGGCAGGATGAGTCTCTGAGAGCAAAGTGCTTCAGATACGGAGCAGGCCATAGCTACCTGCACCGGGTTCAGATGTCCGGTGCCGCCTTGATTGAGGTCGGCGTGCTGGTGAGGTAGAGCAATCTGCCGACGGCGCAGGTCACAGATATAGCTGCACTGCTGTTACGGTCACTCACAAGGTTAACAGTCTTTTTACTTATAACCCTCAATAGTAAATGGCACAGATTCAAAATCGTACAAATATTATCTCTGATGGTGTATACACTTCAGGAATGAAGGAAGGAGGACGTTTCCCAGTAACTGTTGTCACACAGGTATTGCTTATGACGACTTACGGCCATGCTCGTCTGGTTAAAGCATGGACAAACACAAAGTGTTCTATCCCATAATGTGGGGAACTAATAAACAATCAATGTCTCAGATTTTTCCCAAAGCCTTCATGGCATCTTAACCATTAAGGCTAAGTGTTTAGACATGCAGGAATATTCGCTCATCATCCCTTGTTTAGTAAAATACCATCCCTAGTTTAGGGAAATACCTTCAATACACAGATGAAATTCAACACTTGCATTATTATTTTTGACCCAATCACGTCACCAATTGAATAGGGGCTTAAACGATCAAATAAAGTGACACCAAGGCAAACTGGCATTGTATTAGTTCAATCAAAAGGAATTAAGGAAAGATCACAGAGTTCTCTATCTTGCACGCCTGCTCGTTGTTGACACTGCAGATCCCAAACCAGTGCAGCTGGAACTAAAGGACCATTATATCCACCCAAAGCTGCAGCCTCTTAGCCCAGACACAACATCCTAAAACAGACACCAACTGTGAGAAATGTCAACTCTCTTAACTCTGACCAACACACCTCCTGGTGCCACGTTTCTGTTACCACAGAGTGGAAACTTCAAGAGTGTGAATGAGCAGCATTAGAAGAAGTGTAAAGTGGACAGTCAACCTGCCTGGGTTAAATGCAGAGGTAAAATTTCGAGTATGGGTAACCATACTTGACAATACGTCACTTAACTTCACTTCCAGCAAGTGACACAGGACAGCCTCCTAACTGCTATGCATGTGTCCCAGTGTTGCTGAATGAAGCAACACTGGATGTGCCTGCATTAGCCTACTACCTACGTACACGAAACCTACACAACAGGGAATGACGCTATTCAATGGCATTGAACTGAAAATGTTTGGGTCTGTTTAATTCTAGACTATACCTTTAAGGAAGATCGGAGCCTCTTATGGGAGTCAAAGATTAGGTGTCTCACACTGTCTCAAACAAGTAAGTGTTGCATAGGACTAACAAGGATGACCATAGCCCCTTCCTAGAGCAGCTGGTCTAAATAACAGCAAACCTCTTTTACGCTACGTTGTAACTGTAACAACCCCTAATTGAGGACAAATTGTGTCAAAGTGTGGAAGCACTAGAAGCTGTCAAAGCTCCAAATAGAATGGAAAACCTTTGGGGAAACGTCATGGGCCACTTGACTTTGCACACTTTATGAATTCCAGAACTGTGATTCAAAGCAAGGGGGTCCCTTTAGGCAAAAGCTTCAAGCACATGAACAGATCTTCCAGCACACTGGAAAACGAATGCGTTTGTGTTTTTCACACGCGTCTTAAGAAGTGAGTGATGACAACAGGATAACACGTTTTCAATGCAGTTTGTCAAAACACACTGGTTAACGCAACATTCCATTTGGGTCCGGCAGAGAGCAATTCATAATTGAAAAGATAAGAAAGTCAGCAATACAAAGAACCACTCCTCCCACTTCAGAATCAAGGTATGGCTCAGCCTAAATGACTCAGCCGCTTCAGAGAAAGCAAACATGCCCGTCCTAAATCACAATGTGCTTTTCACTATAACTCCTTTGTTATCCAAAGACATTCACATTGGGTCAAATATCACATCACTCGGAGCAACATCTGAGCAATCTTTGAGAGGAAAGAGAAAGTAATGGCCATTTAAATGCGACAAGTATTTAATCATGACACAGTATTACAAACGTATTGGCTGCGTTTATTGGCTTCTTATTATTTAGGATAAGGTGAGCAACCCCCCTATACAATGCCGCGGTAGGCTACGTCACTTTCTAAAGCGAAAGACAGTCAGTAAATATTATACCTGTGAACTGTTTTACATAGGAAAGTTACAAAACGGAATAACTGCAGTCTGTACAATATTTACCCCCCCCCCCCCCCCCCTACATTATAGCCCATCATCATTATTGCCTATAGTCACCCAATTACTATCAAAGCTGAGACCGCAAGCAACAGGTGCTGAATAGCAATGTTTTGTAAACGACGTTCGAGTATGTTGGTGGGTATCATCGATTTGCGAGTTGTGGTCTAAAAGACATTTTAAATCAATTTAATAAACCCGACTATCGCAAGCCTCAATGCTGTTTCAAAGACAATGAAGTTAGAAGTAGAAAAAATAAAAATAAAACATACATGCCTATTTGTCGAGCCTACAAATAAAACGAATCCTAAGGTGACAACTGTAATAAGACAACACGGACTATTTGTGCACAAACGACTTTCAACAAAAATACAAAGACAAACTGTCAACACAATACAAACTTTTCAACTACTTACCCTGTTACGTGCCAGGTCGGTTGAAGAGTCTACAGCACCAACATTGTCGTATGCTTGGAAAATGTCAGAACACGCTGAAAATATTACATCGTTGTATTGACTTTGTTTCAAGTTTGAGGAGAGAAAATAAGGTAAGCCGAAACGCTCCTCAGTGACGGCGGGTTTGTCCATGATTTGCCATAGTTCTTTTCCTACCGCCCCTTCCTTCCCCCACCGCGCATGCGACCTTTCTTGGATAATAAAACTGGGGGAGTAAAGTGAAATCCGTGTTGTCTTTCAGGTCACGTGCTCTCCTGAAATGACTCGAGTGGCAAACAAGAATAATTTGTGTTCCTTTGGTGGGATTGGATTGGCACTATTACCAACCCCCTTTTTATCTTACACGTTTGTAAAGACGGTTATTCTCACACTTTTTAATAATTTACTTACAGGAATTTAGTAAGTATGGAAAATATTTTTAACAAAATGAATTATAATAGTATATTAACTATATTACATTGAAAGAGACTCAATAACACGGCGATAATTTTTTTTAGGGGCTCACACAATCCTTTCCATATCTTCCCTGGCTCAACACCTTTGTTTGCTGTTTACTGATTGAAATAGCATCTGCATCAGCAGTATATATGAATCTCTGGTAAGAGAAGGAATAATAGGGTTACCACTTCATGAAGGTATGTGTTCACATTTTCTGCTTTATTTTGGCTGGTTTAAGAGAAGCAGGGAAGGCAGGGAAAGATGGGATGGCATGCAGCTCCTGGCTGAAATTGAACCCAGCCTACAGCAGCTCTACCCCCTGAACCACCAAGTGCCCAGAGCCATCATGTCTTACCACTGCATGTCAGTGTGTTTATTTATTTATTGACCCAAAACCGATGGACTTATATAACCAATGGTCATACCAGCGATTCATCCTCATAACTTGTAACAAGTTTCAAATCATTTATCATTATTTTTCAACAGAATTTGAGCATTGCCAAGACAACTTCTCTTTATTATGTACAACTTCTCTACATATAATTTATTATATAGTATACACAGTTTATCATTTATTGATGCATTTGACATCACACCACGTTTTTGGTGATATGAAGGGATGTCAGGGAAAATATCAGGGAAATGGTGAAAAGATGTTATTGTGAAACTATCTTAGGTTCCACTGATCTACATGTATTTACTCGCATTCACAAGGTTGATATCAAATGATACCCTCTGAAACCACTCCTTAACGTCAATAGAGTTGTTCCACATATTACAGTTCAGAAATTCAAAATGATTTGAGAACTCATTCATACATCACAATCACTTAACCAACAGCACTTAGGTGCTTACTACAGTACATGTAAAGGCTTATAACCGTTTGCCACCCTCTACTGTATATAGTATTTCTGAAGTCTCCGCACACACTTGAATCAGTCTGCATTTAGTTAGACCAATAAAAACCTTTTTTATATATATATATAAAAATTACCAACAAAAAAAGTTAATAAAAAATGTTACATCGTAAAACACTGAAGCAGAGGAATAGATTGGACAAATCTTATTCTTGATGGTTGTCCATTTCTGAGGACGGTAACACTTTAGGACAGGGGAAACTCAACAGAGGGGGGTCTGTAATATCGCCGCCCACTTCCTCCCTGTCGGAAGGGGGCAAACCGGAGCCATTTCTTCACCACATCTGCAAACTGGTGGTGTGTGGCCTCCTTACCAACTGGAGTTCGTTTCAAAGCCCCTACAAATAAAGAGATAGTCAGGTGAGTTGCAACTCAGTATAATGAGAAACACCATCAGTGTTTGGTTATTATTTGGCAACAGATCTGAGTCAATGGTAAGAATGCATCAGGTACTAAGATTGGTCAGGGTTAGAACGTGGCATATTCATAATGGTAAGATACATTAAAATACATTGTCATTTCATAATCATGCTCTACTGTAAGCTGCATCTAGTGTTTCTGAACAACCACGAGTACTTACGAAAGAGGACCGCTTGGAGGCGCGTGTTTCGGAAGCTTCTCTTCTGCCCTCTGCCAACCCAGTTGAGCTCTGAGCCCACAGCAAATGACAGCACAGCCTGCATGAGCCGCCGCACAGCATCATCCACGGTGGCTCCGCCCATCCGTGACAGATGAGAAACCTGCGATAAATAGAAACATCTTGTTTATCAGCTTCTTTAAGCATGCACAGGGTGGCCTCCGTGTTTGTTTTACACACTCCCCCACCCCCTCCAACCCCCATGTCAGGGTGTGTTAGAGCTCGAACGATAGTGGGGTATAAGGCCGATGCCAATATTAAGAAAATGAAAGAACAGCCAATATTTATACAGAATATACACAAACACACATGAGTTGAACTGGTAAGACTCTGGTATCTACCATTCTCCTCTGTGCTCCAGGGTCCTCCAGGTGTCTCTCTGTCTCATCCAGTTGCTCCATTGTCTTGAGGGGCAGGTCCACGTCTAGAGACTCCACCTCCTCCTCCTCCAGGCAGGCCTGCCCCTGGACACGGGCCTGCAGCTCCCTCAGCACCACCCACTGTCGTTGCTGCTCCTCCTTGATCTCCACCAGCAAAGAAATGATCTTCCGCTGTGCTACCGTTTCTGAGAGAAGGGTCAGGGACAGAGAAGCAGGTGTGATCACTGCAAAACGTGGTGTTAATTTAGGTTGGGATTCTGGATTCTTAACGGTTGGTTGGATGTTGTTAAGGTCACATGCTGGGCATGCTGAATGGATTTACATCTCCACTATAATTTGTGTTGTTACTGACGCTGCATTACTTGTGGTCTATGCTGGTTCCAAATAAACAGAACTGTATGCATCTGATTCTATTGTACATAATATATATATAGGAAATAATTTTCTTATCTATACCACTAAGCATGTAAGGGATGCATGAGTCAATACTCATATGATTCAGTTCTGGCACTGAGTTTGCTTTTTTTTTGCTTCATATTTTATTATTCATAAATTTATTTCAATCATTTTGAATGTGAAAAACATGTGCTGACGTAAAATGCGATCCTACTCTAACTTTGATTGGTCAAGGAGGTTGTGCACAGAGCCATAGACTATTGCTCTGATTGTAATATTGCTTGACATGTTGAAAATGTTGTAGCCTGTGCCAGCAAGAAACCTACTTTTTAGTAGTTGTTGAATCAAATTAACTGTTACCTGAGGTGGATGTTGTAGCGGGCAATAACTTTTCACTAACGCCCCCTGAGTTGTACGTTCCGTTGAGAGACTCTACGTCAAAGTTCACATCCGTACGTCTTGTAATGTCATCTTTGGGAATTTCTTCTGAGCGTCTTGAAACATGCTCAGCAAGACTGTGCATCTCATCAGACACAGCCGAAAGCCGCTGTTGGAGTGTTTCTAAGGCAATATCTGCCATGTGTTTGTTGACCAAACCTTCCATTCGTCGCTGCATCCCCCAGCTGCTGCTATCCCCGTTATGCTCCATAAATGCCACTTAACCGGCGAGTTAAGAAACGTTACTTTTAACTAAGGAAAACCTTTTTACAATGTCTCGCTCCGTAAACACAGAACGGACTAGTGAAGGAAAAGAAGCGGAAGTTGTAATCCAAGAGCCTTCAGACAGGGCATGATATCACGTTGCAGCAACGTCACCGTAATGTTGCGAGAACATTCAGAATCACACAGAAACTACATTTCCCAGAAGCTAGTCAGAGAGGTTCTTATCCACAAGTATGGCCATGGTAGGCTGTAAAAATTAGGAAAAGTGTAGGTCTACGTTACGAATTGAAATAATAATTCATATTTTTGCAGAGAAAGTAAAACTTTAGGAAGGGTTCTTCAAACATTTTAGTTTCATACAGAACCGAGATGGCCAATGCAATGTTTCCTGATGTATGGGTTATCAATTAAAACGTCTTTTTTTTTTTAGCACATCTTAATACTACTATGCGATGTTTGCCCTATCATTGTGGATATATTACAATATAAATATGGGCTAGTAATCATCCCCCCCTTTCATCCTCAAAAATCCACTTTCTACTGTTTCTCTTTCTCTTGAACCTAACCAACCTGATCATATCATTCACAATTCATAAGTACAGCACTAGTTTTCATTCATTAAGTCAACTATATATTCAGATTTCCTTAAGCACAGCCTCAGACTACTGATCGGTACAAGAAGAATAATACGTAGGTTCTAGCTTTTCGATCCAAATTTAGTTAGAGTGCTTTCCTGCGTGTTTGGAACTCTGTTACCCATAAGTACAACGACACATGTTACCTTAAGCAAAGATTATTTTATTTATGCTCAAGTAGCAAAATGAGTTCTAAATCACATCTGGAACACAAATATATCATTTAAGTCTAATGCTCCTGTTAAGGAGGTTGACCTACACCTTAGCTTTGTTGTCTTACGTTACCTCAACAAACTCGTACAGCCTATCAGTAACAACATGCAGTAATCTAGGAGGTTATCCAGTTTTGCAACGTCCAGTGCCATCTTTATACTTCATTATTAAATGACGATAGAACTACCATAAATAATTTCTTATATTAAAATATCTCCATGCAAGTATAACGGAGGGACGAGGTCATATCTTAAACACAACAAAACATAGAGGCGTACTGCGGAGTGGCTGGTCCTATCTATGAAAATATTTTCAACAGATATACAGATTAAGACAAAAATATATAAATACATTTACACCTATGTATATATGTACACATAAGCAATATATCACCGTGTGAATATCACAAATTATTCAGATATGCCTTTTTCAGCTCCCCTGCTGATGCTAAATGGCAATAGTTTGGTCAATTTTAAGCAGGTAACTGTGATCTAGTGAGTCATTGTGGACTTCTTAATTAGAAAGTTGTGCAATGCAAACAATAAACAACAGCAAAAATAAATATACAACCATGTTAACATTTGTATGGCTATTGACAGTTTAGATATGGAATTAATATTAGGCATTGTTATAGTATTTTAAATTGTTGGTTTTAGACTTGAGCACATCCATATATAAATCAACAATACTCCCAAAAAAACTTTCTGACGTTCACAATTCTAAATCTAACCCATTATGACACATCATAAGTGCTTCAAGTAAAGGGTAATTTAACTGTGTCTTTTTTCAAACAATGCTTGTAAAATGATATTGTATGTATAAATTGGTAACAGTCTTGTTTAATCTATAGATTTTGAGTTTTTGAAAAACAATGGGAAAGTTGGTACTAGTTGGTACTTGGCCAAGGTGTTGGTTTATCGTCCCTTAACAATAGAGGGAGCTAGGACTTACAACCAGCACCACATATAATCCTGCTATATGTGCCTTCATTCATATGAAACAAAAAGAAAAAAAACATATTTACATAGTGAAGTTTGTAATTATTGCATCATAAATAATTTGACAACAATAAACCCTGTTTTCTTGGTGTTGTGCTCCATCGCTTCTCAACTCAACAAATAAATAACATAAACATTTCAACATCCTTGGAAAAGTAATAGCAATAATACTTACATTCTACAATAATTATTTTCAACAGACTACCTGCTGTTTTAAAGATGTGCTACTCTGTCCCGAAATCTCAGTCAAAGCAATTTAAGCAGTTCCCCTAAAGAGCTCCCCCCCAAAAAACAGACAGAATATTTGTTGGCAGAGATCGAAACCTACTACACAAATAAGTAGTCATTTTGATTTAGGTTCATTTTGAAATACGTTTCTGCAAATAATGTGATAAATCGTCTTGAGATCGAACAACATCGGGACCATTTTTAATGTTGAAGTGCTTCACTGGCTGTCTAGATTTGTCTCACATCAGATAGCGTGAGTCAGATAGTGTGGTCTACAACGCTGGCTGTTGTGTAGGAATGATGCCACCTGGAAGACAAGGGGCAGGCTGGCCCTCAAATCAATAGAGCCCCCTGCAAGTTGACAAACAACATGAGGTCTACTCTCTACAAATGACATAAGCAGAACAGTTCATAAGTAATACAACCTAATGTGCAGTCTGGACAGGTCTAAACACTATGTGCATTACAAAATACAAATAAACCCTTTTTTTATAACAATAGGTTGGCAGGCAACCTGGAAATATGAGTTTGATAAAAAGTCTATATTCTTTTTAGGATCTCTACTAAATATGAACATCAACACTTAGTGCTTATCAGTACTGTACACAAAACCCCTTAATTGTCCTTCTTGTGCATCCCAAGAAAAGTATATTCTACACACACTGCTGCCCGTCATCCAAAAATGGCAGTGTCAATTTGGAAACAAGATACTTGAAATGAGACTAAAACAGCATTTTAAAATTGTGCTATAGCTCCTGGCCATTTATAGGTGGTATCAAAGAATACCGCTTTAAGGACAGACTGTGGCGTTTGTGAGTTTCACCCTGAAAGTAATAAAACCACTCTTAAGATCTTAAAAGTGAATGACCTTTACATTAGATTGAATTTTAAAATGTTGTAGCCTATAGTGCCCAACACATTAATGATAAAAGAAAGTTCAAAAGTCAGTGCCACGCTGTGTAGGGAATCTGACAAAGAACCGTGATTAATTTCACAAAAACCACAAAGGTCTGACTTCATTAAGTGCTTGTAATTTACAAATGTTCTCTAAAAACGTTGACCCCAAGCTACTGTACACAAAGATAGTCAAAAACTTTTAGAATAATGGAAACATAAAAGAAAGAAGAACTAGGAGCGTGTGAGGAAATGGAATTTGCTGTATATAATTCCTCTCACCCCCTCAGATAAACACACTGCCAAACATAACACATATAGTCTTTGTGCGCCATTATTTTAAACCACTCCGGGTTTTCTGAAATGTAAATTAGGAAGCAAATAAATGCGCAAATAACATTCAATAAATAATAAATAGGATGAATGGCAATATTTACAAAGGGACTAAATACAAAAATATTTCTTCACTTTCCATAACGAAACGTACCTGCATCACCCTGGAATGTGAGGAGCCTTTATACCTCTGTGTGTCTGACAGGAATAATGCCCTTGCTATGAAGACAAGACTAATAAGAAATGCTAGAGCCAGAGTTTGTCTTGACCACACAACCTGTCAGAAACTAATCTCGCCCTCATTTTGACAAATGTAATAAGTTTAAAATGTCAACAAGCTTTTTTACATTTTCCCCATAACCATCAGAAATGATTAAATCGACATGTCATGACTAAAACAATTAATCAAACAGTACTCCAGTCTATTAGCTATTCTCAAAAGCCATGTAGTCTCAGACAGTTAGCAGCTAATTAATAGAAATCTTGTAGAAGAATACGATCACTTATACTTTACAGTATAATGCAGTTTCTACTACAGTTCAAACACCATAGACAATCTTCACATTACAGACAGGCTGTAGCCTTCAAAAATAACTTTCTTTACAACAGTTTGTTCCATGGTGACAATCATACACACACACACACATATATGCTATATATTTATATGTATGTGTATGTGTGTGTGTGTGTGCGCGCGTGCGCGTATACATATACCAAATATACTCTCCAGGCCTGCTCCATATTGCACTAACCATAAAAGAAAGATGGATTTTTTTTAAAGAGCAGACAGAATACCCAAGCCAAGTGTTCTAGACTGAGATAGAAAACAGGGTGAGGAAGAGCAAGCGTATTTGGGGTCTCAGCGGTCTCGACAGGTAGGCAGGTTGACGAAGATGAAGATGTTGTACTCGATGAGGATGGAGAAGCAGAGGAAGACTGAGTACAGGAGGAGGCAGGCAAGTCCCAGACGACGGTTCAGAATCCACTTGTTCAGATGGACCCCCAGAACCTGGGAAATGGTAGAAGAAGAAAGAAGAAAGGTAGAGAGAGGAAGAGAGAGAGAGTTTATTTGTTGTTGTTGTTTTCTCTTTCTCTCTCTTGGGCATTTCAACCCTAAAAATCCTATTCAGGAGCTGTCGGATCTTCTTCCACTCACCGTGAGAAACACAGATGCCAGGAGAAGACCAACTGAGAAGATGAGACCTTTGCTGTTCAGTTTAATCTGAGAAGAAACAGGAATACAAATTAGGTTCGCACAGATCGTTTGACAGGACAACTTCTCTTGCATATATTGCAGGGGCTTTGTGAGAGCATGTACGATAGAACAGGACGTTGTGTTTTCAACTTCAACTTTTCACTCCCTAAAATAACCTTTGGTAGACTTGTTTACCACAACAGTTTTTTTAGAGGGGTGGGGCTCTTTCCTTTTTTTCCTTCCTTTCGAGCTCATCTTCGTCTCCGCAAGCTTTTTCAGTCAGTCATAGCGTTCGCAAGCTGTCAAAACATGCACTGATCCTCAACAACAAAAAAGCCCTGAGTCAGCCAAGGGTGATGCGCTGTAGGTAGGATCTTACTGGAGACATTCCTCCCTGTTACCTGCACCTCCACATGTGTGTTTGATCAGGTAATCTTCTGCCACAGGTACTTCCCTGCTTGTTCCTCTCACGGACAGCTGACAATTAGTCGCTCAACTTCTATGTCTTTTCAACCTGCTGATACTGTCATGTCAGACTTGAAGAAGTATCGGGCAGGTAGCAGAACATAAGGTTGATCCACAGGTACTGTAGCAGAACAAGCTGAACACCAGCATTGCTGCCCTGCAATGAGGTGTGGACGATGTGGTGTATGTACATTTAGAATTGGCGACAGCGGTAGGACCTGCAGTTATCGATAAGCTTGTTTAAGAATCTACATGTACACACACACACAGACACTTACGTATGACCCATAGTTGATGGCCATTGTCTGCAGGGCCCAAGGTAAGCCCAGTCCAATCAGGATGTCGAAAACATTACTGCCAATGGAGTTAGACACAGCCATGTCGCCAAGGCCTGAGGTAGAGAGAGAGGAGTGAAACATATTAGAGGAGACAAACAAAAAACAGTTGAAGAGTGAAAGAGAATGTTGTAGGAGTGAGTGAGAGAGGATGGATAGGAACACAAAGAGAGACTGGGGGAAAAAAGCAGAAAACAGAAAGGGCAGCACACAGAAAAAAACTATTTCAATCAGATGAGAGAGGGGGAGATGTGCAGGGACAGAGAGATGGAGTCAGGTCAACACCAACGAACATCAATGGGGACGACCGTATGTCTGAGGCCTCCAGGTCGCAAACAACAAACGAGAACACGAACAAACAAACTGAGTTTCCCATTTAGGTCCCTCAGACGGAGTGGAATGAATATTTGATGGGGGAACGAGAATAAACACAGATAAAAGGCTGCAGGAAGGGATCACGCTGTTCTGTCTTCTGTGGCCCTCCTCTTTCCCACTCTCTCTCTCTTTCTCTCTCTCTCTCTCTGTTTCTTTCTGTCTCTCTCTACCTCCCTTAGGACAGAGACACAGGAAACAAAAAGAAGGATGACAGCCCCCTCTGCCCTCCTCTCTCTGCCTCCTCTCTCTGCCTCCTCTCTCTCCCTCCTCTCTCTGCCTCCTCTCTCTCCCTCCTCTCTCTGCCTCCTTTCTCTCCCTCCTCTCTCTTCCTCCTCTCTCTGCCTCCTCTCTCTGCCCCCTCTCTCTGCCTCCTTTCTCTGCCTCCTCTCCCTCCTCTCTCTCCTTCCTCTCTCTCCCTCCTCTCTCTGCCTCCTCTCTCTCCCTCCTCACTCTCCCTCCTCTCTCTGCCTCCTCTCTCTGCCTCCTCTCTGCCTTCTCTCTCTGCCTCCTCTCCCTCCTCTCTCTCCCTCCTCTCTCTTCCGCCTCTCTCTTCCTCCTCTCTCTGCCTCCTCTCTCTCTCCCTCCTCTCTCTCCCTCCCCTCTCTTCCGCCTCTCTCTTCCTCCTCTCTCTGCCTCCTCTCTCTCTCTCTCTCTCCTCTCTCTGCCTTCTCTCTGCCTCCTCTGTGTGTTGACCATCACACAGGGGCTTGGGAGCTCTTTGATTCCTGTGTTTGATTCTCCAAACAGAATACACGTGTAGTCTGTGTATGCAAGAAAGCGAGGGCGAGCCCAGTGTCTGGTATGAGAGATGTAACCGAAAAAGTCTTAATCTGTTAAATGTGTGCAGTGTGCACACCCTCTCCACCCCCATAGTGTGTATATGTGCGAGAAGAAAAAGAGATGTAGGCTTCCTCATTCTCACCTTGCCGTGCCACTATGAGGCTGGCCATGCAGTCTGGGACGCTGGTGCCCGCTGCCAGGAAGGTGATGCCCATGATGACATCAGGGATGCCCAGGGTGAACCCAATCACAGTTACCTGTCAGAGAGAGATGGCGCGCTTGGGTGTACCTTGTTTGAGCACACACGTGCGGTAGCACACTACACTTAGTCTTTTGCATGCTTAATATGCTATGTGCATGTGTGTCTGAGAGTGTGCGCGTGTGTGTGTCAGAGCGTGTCCTCTGTCCTCACCATCCAGACCATGATGTAGGAAAAGCCGGCGATCCACAGGGTGGAGGTGATGAAGGAGACCATGAACCACCTCTCCCAGCGCGGTGTGGCACAGTTGGGCACGGTGAAGTAGAGGAGCAGGCACAGAGGCCAGGCCAGAAGCCACTTGAACTTGTTACACACACCCGCTAGGGGGGGAGGGGCGAGGGGGAAGAGGATGAAGCAACGCTATAGTGAGTAACAAGTTGATTTTACTTTATTATGTACTAGTATGATGGACAGTACAGCGTGCAGTACTGCAGCCTCTCTCCATCCTGGTCCTCCCTGCCTCCCTGGTGTCAAATGAATGGGTCCTTATTAGGCTTCTGCTGAACTATACGAACGATTGAGTAAAACTGATTTTGAATCAGGTGATTTGGACAGGGAACCAACTAAAACATGCAGGGATTCCTGGATTGAGATTGGCAGCAGTCCAGGAAGATGACCCTTCCCTCCACCAACCGGCTGCCTTTGGGTGCCATGGTAACGCTGCCGGAAGGAAAGCGTACCTGGTGTGGAGAAGGGGACAAAGGGTCCCTCCCCGCCTTCCTCCTCCTCCTCCTCGTCATTCTCGTTGTTCTCATTGTCCTCGTTCTCGTTCTCCGTCTCGTTGCCGGCCTCCACCCCTTCGTCTCCGCGGCAACCCCGCCTCCCGTTGACCCCCCTCTCGGCTCCGCCCAGGCCGTTCTCCACGCCCCGCTTGGCGCCCGCTTTCACCGTGGCCTCGGAGTCCCCGTTGGTGAAGGGCCGGGTGTTGATCAGACGCTGCCTCTGCGGGTCACACGCGCCCACAGACACCAAAGGGTTAAGTACAGAACAGAGGTACAGTAGTTCGAACACGTGACGGGTGTGTTGTGCGTGCGTTACCTCGGTGATGAGCATGCGCGAGGCCATGGAGAGGCGTGTCCGTGGTGAGAAGTGGCTGGTGATCATGATCCTCATGCCGGCCTCCGAGAAGGACAGCTGGTGAGGGAAGGCTGACAGCAGCTCGTCCACCATCAGCACTGAGGGCTTCCTGTGGAAGTTACCTAACAGCAGGAGACCCACATGAAAGACCCACATGCACCTGCACAGGTCCGTACGCATGCATATGTGCCCACACACACTCCAACATGAATGCACACCCACACGTATGCAGAAATAGACAAAACACATAGTAATTCGGACACACACCCAGACAAACACTCTCAAATAAATGCACACAAACATGCATAAAACAGACAAACATACACATTTCTTTTTCAGAATAATCTGTGGTTGCCACTTTACTGGCATTCAGATTGTTTTTATTTCAGTTGGACTGTTGGTAAGCGAATGACAAACAGGTTCAGTGTAGCTCAAGCAGGGTGGGAACGCACCTTTCTTCAGCAGGACTGACGTGGCGTCGCAGTTGTCGTCCAGGTCGGCGTTGCTCGCCGTTCCATTGCCCAAGCTGGACGGGTTCTTCTTGTGCCTCTCCAGATAGCCAACAATGTGCGAGTTCAGCCTAGAAATAAGAAGTCGAATGGAAATGACACAATGGCACATACCTGCTGACTCAGTGCT
Organism: Plecoglossus altivelis; assembly: GCA_036571765.1. NCBI lineage: Eukaryota > Metazoa > Chordata > Actinopteri > Osmeriformes > Plecoglossidae > Plecoglossus > Plecoglossus altivelis. The sequence goes on along the minus strand of BROE01000016.1, from coordinate 7,066,309 downwards.
GCTTGGAATCACAACTGTGTCGTCTTATATGTATTTTACTGTACAAAATGCTTTACTTAGAGCCACACTTACTTCATTATCAGAATGTACACAAAGTACATCAGGAACAATGTCAGAGCTTCCCACCTAGAACACACACACATACACACATGTACACATTCATATACACACACCCCATACAAACAGAGGATCTGATTAATCTCATGTAAACAAAAGGATACAATGGGAATGCCATTTTAGACTACTCAAGGGTAGTAAAGCCTGCACTCTGACAATTGAACGTAGATGACGGTAAGTGACACCTACCACACAATCTTCTCATCGTATATGAACTGCAGAGAGAGATAGAGGGGAACACCGCTCAGAACTTGATCAATACTGCAACGTTCACACACGATCTTTCACGATGGACAATCACTTTGTAGTTTCGTAAACTCATCAGCAGGGGGCACCGCAGTTTCAACGGCACGCTTTACATCACCTTTAATTGCTTTGGAAAAACATCAAATCACCTAGGCCCTGGCACGCACTCGCACACGCAGGTCGGTTTGATTTGCACGCACTTGTGCTGTGGGAATGCTCATACGCACGCTCCAATCCACTCACCACAATAAGAGCGATGATGGACAGCGTGTAGTACACCGAGTCTCTGAGCAGAGGCCAGCAGGACAGACGGACCGCCTGTTACAGAGAGACGGAGAGACCGAGCAGGGGAGGAAGAGGGAAAGATGATGAGAGAGAGAGAGTGGGGGGAGAGAGAGGGGGAGAGAGAGGGGGAGAGAGAGGAAGAAAGGTAAGCTCCTTTATTCCTTTATCCTTCACACTTTATGAGTATATCCCTCCTCCAGGACCTCCAAAACGACAGAGGAAAACTCAAATACAGGTCCGCACAAACCTCTGCAAATCTTGGTGAGCAGCATAAGAGAACCTTCTAAACCTTCTGAAGAACCTTCTGATCTTTAGCACCAGAGAAACTCATCAAATATGGTCCCAATGGCTCCGTGATGGTATTTTCAGTAGCTGTGTGTGCGTGCATGTGTGTTAGTGTGTGTGTGTGTGTGTTGGGGGGGTGGGGGGGGGGGGGGAGGTTGTGTTATGTAATCACATCTTGTTGGGTGTACTTTCTACTAGGCTGAAATCAGACTCTTGGCATGTACGCTGACGAGACAGATTCGAATGTGTTGCCAAAGTGTGTGGACGTGCTAGCCATGTTATGCCAGGAAGGTGTCAGGAATGGGGTCAGCCCAACAGAAGCATGGAGCATGTGTGAGTGTGCGGAGTGAAGTCATGCCTGAAAAGGCGTGCGCGACTGTGGGCACGCGCGCGCTTGCAGGCGGGCAGGCGCTAATAAAACAACATCAATCCCACCTGACCGGCAAAGATCCCACACACTCCGATGATGCAGAGGATGTTGAAGACCGCAGAGCCTACGATGGTTCCCACCCCCACATCACCTTTAGTTATGAACACTCCTGAACAGGAGGCAGAAAGACACACAACACCACAGGGTTACAGGCAGCAGGGCTCACAGCACCGGACACATGTGGGTCGGGAACCATTTTGATCACGAGGCACAAGGAGTTTTGAAGTCGAGCTAAGGTGAGTGGATCATGTTTCGTTGTGTTTTTTTGGGGTTGGATTCTCTGCGGGTAGGATCAAAGAGAGAGAAAGTGTGCGTGTGGGTGTGTGGGCGTGTCTGGATGACTGACCTATGACAGAGGTGAAGAGTTCTGGAGCCGAGCTCCCAGCTGCCATGAAGGTCGCCCCCGCTACATCCTCACTGAGATGGAGACGCTGAGAAGGGGAGAGGCACAAGGGGGGAGGGAGAGCGGAGGGTGATAGGAGAGAAAGACATAAAACAGGGACAGAGGAACGGAAGAAAGATGCAATTCAGGATCTGGAGAGGAGAAATTGCGCTCTTTGCACTGGTGATCATGTTGACACATGAAACACAGAGTATTTTCCAGTCCTACCTCACAGATCTTCTCCAGTGAGGGAACAAAGTAGTCATCACAAACCAGAGCCAGGGCATAGAACATGTACACAGCCTGCAGAAACAGACCCATGGTCAGGGCAACGATGGCACATAGACACGTCTTCACACACACACACACACACACGCGCGCACACACGCACACACACACACACACACGCGCACACACACACACACACATGCACACACGCGCACACACACACACACACACATGCACACGCACACACACTCACACACACGCAAACACACTCACACAAACACTGTATACTCACTGACACACACTCATGCACTAACACATTCTGCATACACACACACCACTTAAACACATATACAAACAGAGCCTGTCTTGGTCATTTGAGGGTCTCAGAAAGTGATATAAACATGGATTGCCTCCCTGTGGCCCTGTGTTCTGGATAAGCCTCTTCAACATCTGGTACACACACACACACACACAAACGCGGCCCTCACACCAACACAGATAGGGTCTGTAGAGCAATATGCATGTGTGTGTGTGTGTGTTGGGGTGTATAGTGGTGGGGGAGGATTATTCTTTGAATGTAAGAATGTATGGATTACTTGTGCTGTAAACCATGCTGGCGTGCCCAAAGCACAGCAAAGTGTGTCACTTACAAACAGCACGTGAAAGCCCACCGCTCCCTCTACGCGCTCCTGGTTGGTGAACAAATCACTGGGGAACTCATGGAGTGCTGCAAAGAGAACACACACATGCACAAATTAATTGAGTTAATTAGGCAACACTCTGACTGAGAAGCACATGCTTGTTTGCAGTCAAACACCAGACATGAACCAGTTGACTGGTCTGTTATTAAGCCCGTACGCTCTAAGGATGTCTGTGGTGGAACACATAGTGACTGACGTGTTTGTTATGGTAACAGGAGAGTGAGATTGACTGACAATGGTTCTGCCAACATACTCAGTCTCAGACTCAAACATGACACGGTTTGATTCAAACACACGTGCACCAGAACAGTCACATACATACCAGTCTATGTGAGTGACAGAACTAAACATAGTCACACACATGTGTGTGTGTGTGTGTGTGTGAATGCACACACGCGAGAGCATGTGCATGTGTTGGTATCTTTACTTGTGAGGGACAGCGTGTGTGTGAGAGCGTGTGTGCATATCCGTGCGTGCCCGGGTGTGTGCGCGCGTGTGCGTGCGCAACGGCTGCGCAATGTGCGGTGACATTCTCTCCTCGAACACCCAAGAGGTTGTGTGAGTCAGCGAGCTTCAGCCTGCCCTCAAAGCCCCAAACACAACACAGCCATCTCTGCTCATAGGACCTGACAAGGCCCCAGAGAGAGAGAGAGGTGAAGGGGGGAGGGAGAGAGAGACAGAGAGGGGTGAGGGTGGGGCGGAGGCAGCGAAAAACTGCCAAGGATTGCAGAGAGGATGGGAGGGTGAGAGCGAGGACAGAGAGAGGGGGATGAAGCCAGGGGAGGGCGGGGGCGGAGGGGGGGGGGGGGGGGGGGGAATGGGGTGAGGAGGAGGGAGGGTGTTTCAGAGACGGACCATGAAGTGAGTTGTGTTTGTGAAATATGTTCTTTATACAAGGCGATTCTCCTGGAAGTTTTTCACTCTCTTCCTCCTCCCCTTTTGGTTCTCCTCCTTCCTCTCGTCACGTCCCCTCTGCTTCCTCTGATACAGTACAGTACAAACCTCACCATGGGCCCTACAGTACCGTTGGCAGGGCAGAAGCACGCTGGAATGTGTTTCCCGCTGTGTCTGGCAGCCAAGGTAGTCTCCCCAACACCAGTGCCCAGCTCTCAATGCCCACGCTTGCACACAGTGAGCCAAGGTGCCAGTCAATTACTCCAAGATGCCGCCAAATACTACTGACAGACAGCACTTACAACACTAATAAGAAGAGACTCAAATTAATGTGTCGTTCAACACCAACAGACCAACGCATTTGCTCCCTCTCCCTTCCTCAAACACGTGCACACACACACACACACACACACACACACACCCTCCCCCCACCTAGACTACTGCTACAGTACCATTGTACTGTGGGTATAGTATAGAGTATAGAAACGTTCACACACGTCCAAAGCGTGATTTCATGTCCCACAGCCACAGCCAATGAGGGGCCCCTCTAAAATAACAACAACAACAACAAACACGCCCACCCAAACAAGTGAGCAGCTGGGGCGGACGACCAAAGACCCTTCCTGCTCTCTACGCTGACAGAAGGGGTCTTTTGTGCGTGTTCGCCTCCCAGTTCAGCTCAGTTCAGCTGTCCTAAGCTCTGACCAGCCCTAGGCTCCTCCACCTCATTGCGTAAAGCGGATGGATCGCAGTCCAATCAAACACATTGAAACACATACGTGAGACTTTTTTGGAGCTCAACGAAACGCACAGTAAAAAGAATAAAACCTATATACATATATTAAAATGCCTCTCCCCCACCCCCATCCCCGCTCCCTTTATGAGCTTAGCTGATCATGTCAGCTGGATCCTGTCAGACCCGACTCCAGCAGGACCTCCACACTGTCCCCTGCTCTAAATGGATCATCCATGCATGAGTCCATGCATACACATAGCGCTGCAATGGTGCACTAAGTGCAGTCTGTTCTGTAAAGAGATTTCTCCCCCCTGGTACGGAGTGCAGAGGCTGGAGACAGAATAACATGGGATTAGGAGGGGAAACAACAGGACTACAAAGTGGTAGCCGGCGCTCTGGCGCTGCTGCCACCACGGCAACGGTTCTGGACGAGATGGACGATGATGTCATTTGGCTTTCTTCGACAGCGTGAAAGCGTCGAGAAGATAAGAGCTCTGTATTTACAGATGAACTGGGCTTTGGTCAGATTCCCAACCGTGACTATGTGGGAGGCTAACATCAAATGGCTCAGCATCTGTTTGACTAACAGGGTGTCCTGTATTTCAGTAACAAATCTTTGTTTTGTACCAGTCTGCTGGAGTCATTACATTTTTGAGTACTGTAAATTAAATTGTAGAATAAACTACATCTATCTCTCAATTTTGGAATAGCTATAAGTTCGTGACAACCTTCCCTGAAAATGTATCAAAATGTATCAAAAAGACATGTCCTTACGCTTCACATTGCAAGTCTTTAACTATGAATGCGAGTGAAGCCGAGTTCAGGCGTGACACTTGGACAGCGTGTGTCCCTCTGCTCATCATGGACGACGCCCATGTTAGCCGGCCTTAAGCCCATTGGCCCACGTCCTATAAGGCGGCATTAGAAGGCTACACAGATACGCACACGCATGATTGTTGCTTGCTCGTGCTACAAGCAGGAAGTGCTGCCCCCTACATCCACTCCGCCAAAGTCAAACCTATTTCCATGGCTTTGGTTATCAATAAATGCTCAAGTCAATAAGGGAGTGTCTTGACTGAAGTTACTGCTAATGAAGTGAAATGTCAATGAACAGCTCTTTAATTTTGGTCAACTTAAAAGCCTTCAAATCAAGTATTTTATCCTCCCATAAATCAATGTCGTCGCCAGTTCTTTGGCAAAGGTTAAACTAAATTGAAAGAGTGCATTTAAAGGATCGTTTAACATCTAATTCATGTTTGTGTGTGAGTGTGTTTGTGCGCCGGCAAAAAAGCAATCGAGAGATAAAAGCATAGAAAGAGAATGAAATGGAACGAAAGAGAGAGCAGGAGAGATACTGGACTGCATCTCTGTGTGTATGTGGGTGTGTGTCTGTTTGTGTTTGTGTGTGTATGTGTGATGTTTTTCTTCTTATATTTTCCATGTGATAGAATTTGACCTTTGGATGTCCTGCCACATCTGTGTGTGACATCAGAAGTCACAGAAGATCCATACTCACGACAGAATAGACAGGCTGGTCACGTACAACCTTTAAAGGTAGCTGGTCATGTCTCACAAAACAGTAGCTAATGCAATTCATTTGCTCAAATTTACATTTGTTAGCCTTTTCCCATTTAGAGAGCTTCATAGATGCTCATAGCACCTATAACCAACCTAAATCCTCAAGAAAAACAAGACAAAACATTTCTGGGAGGGATTCCCTGCTCTAGAGATGCTTGCTAATACAGAGAGGTGCCAGCCACAGGTTGAACAGAGGTATGCAGCCAGAGCAGAGCTAAAAGTCCAAACTGGCAAAGGATTGGGGAAGGCAGTCAGAGTATTGAATTAGCAGAGCGTTGACAGCGGTTTTCAATTGCTGTTTATCAGTTTGGCCAGTGCTCAGTCACAAGGCTGGGAAGAACAGCATGCAGCATCCATACTAGCATGCACACAGATCCACCCCAAAACACACACAGGGACGTTCCTTGCATTGATACCCAAGGAGACGTACACTGTACTCATTTACAGAGATGGTATATTGTGCTTTGTACGCACAACCATAACACAGGTGTGTACACATGGATACAATAAAATCAGATCAGGAACACATAAGAGTACTTAAACAGACAAATTCCCTATCCCCATTATCAAAGCCACACACAGATGCACACACACGTACAACCACCCATACACACGCACACTCACGCAAGCTCTCAAATCCCAGATTTTGAAATCTGTGCTGGATCAGGCTGGATTGACGGGATCCTGTGATAGCTAGGTTCGCTGGGGGGCAGAGGATTGACAACATAGCCTTCAGTGTGAGTGTGTGTGTGTGTGGGTGTGAGTGTGTGTGTGTGGGTGTGTGTTGTCCCCACCTCCCCCCCATGAGCACGCACTTACGTAATCAAACAGTCATTACATAAGGCCACTGTGAGCAGAAGAGAGAGTGAGAGAGGGACGGTAGAGAAAAGAGAGTGGAAAGAGGGAGAGACAGAGGGAGAGAGAGAGGGAGAGACAGAGCGAGAGAGAGAGAGAGAGAGAGAGAGAGGGAGAGAGAAAGAAAGAGACAGCGATAGAGAGGGAGAGAGAGACAGAGAGAGAGAGAGAGAGAGAGAGGGAGAGAGAGACAGACAGCGATAGAGAGGGAGAGAGAGAGAGACAGACAGCGATAGAGAGGGAGAGAGAGACAGACAGCGATAGAGAGGGAGAGAGGGTGATCCTAATCTTATGCTTCATCATAGAGCTCTCTGGAGGGTCGGCCTTTTACCAGCAGTAGAAAAGATCACTCCTTGTGCAGACGACAGATGGCTTTTTGTTCATCAAGGCAAAGAGCGGCCCTGTTCCAACATCCCACAGGTAACAGGGAGAAACACTGGTGAAACTCTGTCAACCTACCTACCCACCTAGGTAACCGGGACAAAGTCATATACATCCACGCACATATGTATACATATGCGCAGCGAAATGCTCGCGCTCACACACACATTCAAACACACACTCGCACAAACACAAATTGAGATTAGCAGATGGGATGTGAAGTCTTGTACCGGTCACTCTGATCTTCCCAACCCGAATGTTTAATGTACTCTAAGTAGACATGTACGGTTTATATGAGAGTGCTATTAGTATGGCTGGAGTGCCAATCCAAGGTTACTGTATGTTGGCCCTCACAAGTACATCGTCACAATGAATTAAAACCCTTCTCTGTATCCCATGGCTTAAAAATCACACAAATCTAGCACTCATCCTCCACACTCTACTTACAGAACAAAAATGAAATGAATCTGATCTAATCTTCAGGAGAGAGCTAAATTCTCCTTGTTCGTCCAGTGTTTGCACAACACAAAGCTTATGGTTTGCGAATGGGGAGCGATAGATTGTAATAATGGACAAGCTTCGTTTCTGGATGGACATGATTGATATAGGATGTGGAGCGTGGATGGCCTCGATCTCTTCTTTGTATGTACAAGGTCTATCTATCTGTTGCTATTCTGTCACAGACAGTGGAAGGTGTAACCCAGGACATTTGTGCAATCGTGTTACAAAAGAGGAAGGATTTAGAGGGATTTAAGAAGGGGGTGGATACAGTATGGGAAAGAATCTGGTCCAAAAAGATTGAGAAGGATGAAAGGAGAGGATAGGAAAGGGAAAAAAGATAGAAAGGAAATGATAGGAAAGGGAAAAGATGGGGACAAGAAGAAAGGAAACAAGAGGATCGCACAGGTTGAGGCTGCCTAAAGCTCCCCCACTCTGTAAATTGCTTGTCTGAACACTTCCAGCCACGAGCAACAATTAGCACCAGGGGAGGCTTGGGGAAGGATGGGTTACTGACCCCACACATCTCCCTACACACTGACTCAGACCTCCAGACGAGGCTCAGACTCTCTCCGCTCAATTACCAACTGCCAATCGCCTGCCAGCCCCCATCTTCTGTCTGCACACTCATCCTGACGCTCTCTCAGAGGTCCCGGAGACGCCTCCGAAGGAGCTTTTCGGGTTCAATTTTAACAATGCCTACCAGGCCGGTTCTACATCTGCAGCATCGCCTTTAATACAAAATAAAACCCATCCAAAGTGGTCGGTTGTTCTATTTGATTCAAACACAAATAGAGATAAAGAAACAGCATTGCCCCTGCCACCAACCTCTCGCTGCCGTCCAACACAGCCTGGAAGAGGCTCAGAGCCACATAGACACGCTTCAGTGTCACAGTCGTCAGGGAAGTGGGTATCGCTGACACATCATATTCATAAGAACGCGGTTGTGTGTGTGTGTGTTTGTGTAGATACACACACGTGTGTGTGATGCCTTCCCCCACTGTGCGTTTCGAGAGTCACGTGTGTCTGCATGCAGGTCTGGAAGCAGGTCGCCTTTTTGAAACAACCTCCTCTGGAGGGGAGTTGAGTTCAGGGGGGAGGGTGTTGTCGTTAGAGTGTGTCTGTGTGTGTGGGGAGTTTCTGTGTGGCGGGACAGAGAGTGCGTGCATGTGTGTGTGTGTGTGTGTGTGGGGGGGGGGGGGGCGCAGTACCCCGTGAAAGGTTACATGCTAATACTGGCATTTAATCAGAGCGCCAACAAACGTGGGCCGCAAGAAATCAGGACACACCGGTCGCGCTGCTGACCTGGGACATGAGAGAGGAGTTGGGGAGGGGCTCCTTCCTGGATGGAAACAACAGAACATGACAGCTTCTTGTTCTGTCTAATGAACACCATGGTCTGTATACTGCATGAGCCCCTATGGCAGGCGCTATGCTATGAGGCGCTATGTTATAAGGTGCTATACTATGAGGCGCTATGCTATAAGGTGCTATACTATCAGGTGCTATGCCATAAGGTGCTATGCTACGAGGTGCTATGCTATAAGGTGCTATGCTACGAGGTGCTGTGCTATGAGGCGCTATGCCATAAGGTACTATGCTACGAGGTGCTATGCTATGACTATGGAGGGTCCTAACTTAAACCTTGGCCATCACCAAGGTCCAAATATGACTGCTTTCTAAAACTTAAAAGGGTTTGTACAACGCCTTAATGTGTGTGCGTGTGTGTGTGTGTGTGTGACGGTAAGCCTGCTGCTTAATTACAAACACATTTACGGAGGTGGAATGCTCGTAAAGGAAAGGTTGTGTGCTAGTCAGAGGGAAATGAGGAACGCAGAAAGAGAAAAACGGAGGAAGAGAAGGAAAGAAAACAACGTTATATGGCTGTGTTGTTTTGTGATTAAACTGGGCAAGTCTGAACATATCTGGCCAAAAACCTCAGTCAGTCTGTTACACTTGGAACCTGGTCTGCCAAAGTTCAGTCAATCAGGCACTATGTACTATGGTACAGTATGGGTGATAGTCAATTTCAAATCACGTTCAACTGATTTGATTAGTAGGAGGGTGGATGGATGGACCTATGGACTGCATGACTGTAGCGTGTTCAGGAGGGTGAATGGCTGGAAGGCCCACACGGTGCGAGGTGACCACCAGCATCTCGTACAAACATCACCATCGCCATCATGATGGCGTAGCCCATGATTTAACCTCAGAAAGGTTGTTTATTTATTTTTAATGGCACTTACTGTCTGCTTAATGAGCACTGGGAATTAACAGTCATACTCTGCTGAAAAGGGGGGTGAGGTAGAGTGACAACAATGATAATGGATTTGGATGTGCGTGTATACGCACGCACATGCCACACACGCATGCACACACGTGCACATACAAGGAGAGTACAGTGTCCTCAGGAGACTGTTCAAGTAAGTGTTCATAATTCAGCAGTGTTCTCTTTTGAAAGCATGCATCAGACCAACACAGCCTTACTGCTGAGCTCTCTCTCTCTCTCTCTCTCTCTCTCTCTCTCTCTCTCTCTCTCTCTCTCTCTCTCTATCTCTATCTCTATCACTTTCTCTCTCTTGCACTCTCTCTCTCGCTCTCTCTCTCTCTTGCTCTCTCTCTCTCTATCTCTCTCGCTCTCTCTCTCCCTCTTGCTCTTGCTCTCTCTCTCTCTCTTGCACTTTCTCTCTTTCTTGCGCTCTCCCTCTCTCTGCTCACCACTCAGGATCAGGATGTCCTCTGGAGAATCACTGTACGTAGAGTGCATGTCAGCACCTGAACACCAAGGTTTGTGTGTGTGGTGGTAGGCATGAGCATGAGCATGTTGTGTGTGTTGCTACCAACATGCACAAGTGCGTCTGTATTAGTAACCTTGTTTGTCTGTGCCCTGCCCACAGTCCTCCTCCAGATCAGGTCCACACAGTAAACAGTGATATGGAATACAATACACATAACTGGCAATTACCCTTAGACTTTTACATTGTAGCATGAAGCTCAGAGGATTTTACAAGTTCCCACACAAACCCATTAATAGATATGACACACCGCATAAACAGACATGCTACAGAGGAATAATAATAATCCTGTGCCATACCACTAATGTTCCTCTTATTCTACATCAGATTAGATTACACTCCAAGTCTTTTCATATCCCACTCTTGGTGATAACACTGGATTATGTAACCGCGGCAATCTGGCCACTGAGCATCAGGGTCCGATGACAGCAACAGTAGGTGATGACATCATCTATACGAGGGGCCATGTTGCCTTGGAAACCGGCATGTGAGGCCCTGGCGATTTGGAGTGAGAGGATTCTGGAAGGGGCCAGCTGTAAATAAGACAAATTAGTACAAAATGGGAGGTGGGGATGTGTGTGTGTGTGTGTGGAGGGGGGGGGGGGGGGTGCTGCATCAGCTGTCTTCAGGCAGGCTTGGGAGACGCACGAGACGGCGACAGAGAAGAGGAGGAGATCGGATGAAAAGGGAATGGCGAGGATGAAGCGTGGGAGGAAAAAAGCAGGTGTTTGGATTCGGGAAAGAGCGAGCAAAACACAGAGCCAAGAAGCCAAAAGCACTGAGAGGCCAGTGGGCCGAGAGTCCCTAGAGAGCACAAACATTTGTGAAAGAACAACCAGAGACGTGTCTCAACAGGCGTGAGGACAAGCATAACAGTTTAGGAGATCTAAGTCCCCCTGCCCCCCCCACTCCCTTTCCCCCTCCTCCTCCGCCTCCTCCTCTCCCGCCAATGTCCGGTGTGTCAGCTTTGTCTCTTCCCGGCAACGCTGAGGCGTTGAGATGAAAACATCCCCTGCAGTGGCGAGAGGTGCTGGAATGTGGACATGCACGCAGAGACAAGAGGAGAGGCAGCCGGGCTTGACCAACATCTCTGGAATCTGCATCGCTGGCCTCGTGCAGAGTTGGCACTACACTGGGACCCGGGAGATGCAGTCTCACATCCAATCTTTTTCATGTCCAGCAACTGCCTCGCCAACACACACATAATACACATTCTAGAGGCAGACAGACCGACACACACACACGCAGACGCGATAACACACTCCACTGACCAGTGACCACAGTCAGGCCAGGTCGCCATGGTAACAAACGAGGGCTCCGATTGCACCTGCCAGAATTTGCCGGTTAGTCCAGGCAGTGGAATGGCACTAACTCCCCCTCGCTTGGTTACTCAATACAAACAATCATACACTCCAGTCAAACTCTCCTCCACTTTACTCAGTTGTTGTTAAGTACACGAGTTCTATGACACAATAGAAAAGTGCTTCAGTGGAGGAATAAAGAGGAGACCAGGAAGGAGAGAGCCGAGTATTCCAGCGTAGGTCATGTTCATGTCAGGAACAAGGAGCGATAGAGATCAAGTCGTGGGTCGGGAGAAACAGATGTGCTGACAGATCCTGGAAAGATGGAGAGGATTGGATGGCAGGGATGTCGCATTCCTCAAGTGTAGGGGAAGAGGCAGGAAGGGGGGGGGGGGAGTGTGCGCGTATGTCTGAGAGATAGAAACTGTCTCTCCTCAACTCCAAGTCCGCCACACAAAATGCAATACAAAAGTGTCAACATCCAAACAGTCGACAGCTTGCGTTTCATTGACAAATTTCAAGCAGACTGTCACAGTTTGGATATTTCAGGCTCATCCAAGACAAGGCCGCTGACAGTCAATTCAAATGGATTTTCTTCGGAAAGGGAAAGCTTTAAATGCAGGACACGTGTAGGTGTACACATGCATGCGTGCACATGTTGTCGTGCGCGCTCGTTTACGTTACAAGCGATTTATTGGTGTTGTTTCGAATAAACGATCATGCCCAGAAATCCTAAATAAGATTAGATGGTTGAGTAACCTTGAGTTTGTGAAAACAAACAAGAGCTCATTCGTTATTCAGCGCACTGCGACATCAGAGGTCTCGAAAGAGGTGCTTAATCCCTTTCAAGGTATGCACACACCAACACACAATTACATGCATACATACAAACACACACACGAATGTATGTGTGCAAGGCACACCTCTGCCATTGTGTCGTCCCCCCTGGGTCGAGGGTAAGACTACAGTCTGTTGGTTTAAGTGGTACAAAGGCCTTCTCCAACACACAAGGGCACACAAGCACATAAACACAAAACACAACACAATTCGTCTCAATCATTATGGAAGAACTATTTTATTTTCTGCAGTCGCTGCTTGCTCCCTCCACTTGTCTTCCCTGTCTATGGCATTGTGTTTCCTGCTGGTGTGACTCCTTGCAGGATGTGATGCGATGGGGAGTGACACAAGAGCGCCCCCCCCCCCCCCCCCCCCCCCACCCCTCCAGGCCTCCAGGCTCTGACATGCTTAGGAAGCTTCCCAGAGTGACACATGAGCTTCAGGCAAAGGAAGAGGACTGTACGTGCAAACACACACAAGCACACGAAAAAAGCCCACTTTGTGGGCTTGTCCAAGAACACACACACGACACACAGTAAGAACACATGCATACGTAAACAGTCTGAGACAACACACACACCTGAAGCTCATGTCCCCCCTATAGAATGATGTTGCACAGAGTCCTCCCAGTGACGGACGCACGGACATTAGCATTCCTCGGGGGGTTTGGAAACCACGGCTGGGTTGGGAGGGAGAGGGGGGGGGGAGCTGGTGATGCTGCGAGCAGAACATGACTTGTGTGTCTTTCAATTGATGTTTGCTTTCCGGCTGCTGCACCATGGGGCAGTAAAAACAAACACCCTCTACCAGAGTCCCATGAATGATTGATGAAACGCACGCTGAACAGAGGGGAGAGGTACTGCGGAGGGTCGGGACGTCTGCCCCGCGTGCCCAAGTTACCCTGTCATGAGCGATGCTGCTGGAGGGGAAGCAGGAGCGCCGTGGAGCCAGCATGCGCTTGAAGAGGCTGGCTGTTCTGCTCTGCGCTTGTGCCACGCTGGGCGATGTGGACTGTATGGTTGTCGTGACACTCGGAGAGAGAGATGAGGACCACTTTAGACAGACATTGTCAAGCTGACACGCACACGCACTCGTCCACACGCTCACTAATGAGGTGGCGCCTCTTGTTTCCACTGCATTAGGAGAGGGTAGAAACTGGACAATGTAAACGTGATTATCTCTAATCAGACAGACCACAGTGCTATCCTATTTAATGAAGGTAGAATGTGTGTGTGCGTGTGTGCATATATATTAAAATGAACAGTATGAAAGAGGGAGGAGGGAAATAGAACAAGTATTGTGTGTGTGTCACAAGACAAGTAGGGAGAGGAGGCAATTGATAGAAATAGCACAGCCAAATAGAGTGAAGTGGCAGGGAGAATCCCTGCATCTTTGAGAGTGGCTGGAAATGGAGTATGTAAATAACAAACACTCTGCCAACCAGAGCAAGCTAACAATACCATTTCAGAATGTTTACTAAACTTTCTAGCTTCATGTGTTGATGTGCGCAGGCATGAGCGTGAGTGTGTGTATGCATGCATGTGGTGTGTGTGTGGGGGACGACGACACAAAGACAGACTCCCAGGGACAGACTTCACATCGCCATCAGATTGATGACCGTGATCGTCAACATTTGAACCAACTGAATTTAGGGAGTCAGACATGTGAGGGTTTAAAGACAGTCCGTTTGCAAGCTTGATGAATTTGAACTTCCTCTGTGTGAAAAGTTGAATGGACTGAGCAGTGGCAGTTTGTCATTGGTTTTCCATGTGACTAAGGCCACCGTTCCACCCATTCTATGGGTGTTGTTTCTGAAACAAGCCCTCCATTACGAGGTCAGAGTTGACGTCCTGACAAGAGTAAGGCTTAATTAATGGCAGTCCATTAATAATGACCGCTGACGAGGAACTGCATATCTCCTGATTCTTCATAAAGAACTGGAAGAGTTGGAGAGACGGACAGTGGGAGGAGAGAGAAAATATATAATGAAATCGCAAATTAGCGTGTTGTCAGATGAGGCTCTTTTGTGCAGAAAGGCAGGGATGATGCCTATTAAAAGAATGACTGTGTTTCAGGAGGTAACACGTGATTAAACGGAAACCGGCTATTAGGTATTTCTGTCTAAATATAACTCCCTCATGCGAGCTAAATTACAAGTACCAAACAGAGAGAGCGAGTGAGCAAGAGGGATATAAACCGAGGGAGAGTGTGTGTGTCGTGCATGGGAGTGTGTGTATGCACATGCATATATATGTGTCGGTGAGTGTGCGTGTCTAGGTGTGCGCACACAGAGGGAGGGGAGAGTTTACAATGAGATCAAGAGAATGCTTGGCAGAGTGGCAGCCTTGTAAAGCAAAAGGATCCCACATGGAAAACAGTCCAGCAGCACCAGGCAAGGAGAAGAAACACACGCCCACGGAAAACAACTGACGTAGGGACGAGCGCCCGTGCTCACAGCTCGGAGCATCTTCCCAAACACAAACACACACACACTCACACACCAAAACACATACACACTACTATAGCCCTCTCTGGTCCAGAGGCTTTTGCAGACAGCCAAAGCAAAACACAGACTGCACTCCCTCTGGCTTTTTGGATATCTTTACTTCTCTGAAGTCCTCATGTTTTCTGACTCTGAGAGTTCTCTCTCTCTCTCCCGGGAATCCCTCCATTTGGCCCATAGGCCTCCATTCACTCTTTTCTTAGATGGCTTATTCATTGAATTCATTTTCAAGGATTCGCTGCTTCTTGAAAGCTGATTTGATTGGAAAGCTTAAAGTTTTGTCGGCTGCTGAACTCTTCAACTAACGAGCACACACTTCAGCTACAGGAGGATGAACTCGGATGCACTACCACACAAGGTAGAAGGCGGTTATTGGTTGGGCTGCGTGTTCATTCAATATCATAAATGGATCCATTCATACAGCTGTTTCAGAACTTGTTGCATAGCCTTTTGGAATGTCAGCCACAGAAAACGAAAAAAAAACCCTGAACTGCTCCGCATCTTCACCATGTTACATTTTGATTGGAAGCGTCCCATGGTAACTCCCTAACTTAGCGACTGAAGCTTAATGGGATCCGACCGAACAACGCAGGTCCGATCAAATGGATCTAACTTCTTGTCACGTTTGACTTCAGACAACTTTCCCTTGCATAGGAGATGCGTTTTGGGACCCTGCTTCTGAGAGGATGTTGTCATATTGCTGCAGTCTGAATGTCACTGCTCCGGATTTGCAGCATGACTCAGTCTGGCAACCTGTCAGTTCAGCTGGCAACCTTAGAAATGCCATGGAAACCTAGGAACATGACTCCTTCATAGCTTCCAAATGTCTTCATCTGAACGTCTCCAAATCGATTTCAAAGCGTGGACTGCTGAATTCCAGACACACTTGAGTGCCCCCTGGGTGAGGCTGAATGGCGGCCAGGTTTCTGCCGGTCTTACCTGGTTCAGTGCAGTTTTTGGAAGGGGGTTCTGTCTCGTTGTCGTAGGACACCTGCAGCAGTCCACGACTGCCCCATCTCTCTTCTGCCTCAGTGGCGTGTCTGGACATGTCGTAACCTGGACAGGGGAAGAAATCACACGTGCCCAAGGTTCAGTCGGTAGCATGGAGTACAACAGCAGACACTGAAGTCGAAAAGGACCGAGGGCAACATATGCAGCACATGCTACCAGTCAATATTTCCAGCCTACTTTTCACATGGAACAATTCAAAGCAGCGGTGGTTCTTATTTTCTAGTCCCATGCACATGACATCATTTCCCAGGGAGTTGTACAATGGGCAACGCTGCATGTCCAAAAATACCCCGGAATCATCCGTTGAGGTTCAGCATGTTTACAAGCACGCGTTAACAGTTAGGCTCAGAGTCAGCGGGTCCACAGAGGTATGGAATGTATCGGTCTGAATATAAATGTCACAGAGGCCTAGTCATATACAGTAGGACCACAGTGACAAATGTATGGTGGGTCCTTTCTGTTTTTTTCCCTCCACCATGAGAGCCCAGTTCGAACAGCCAGGATGCTTCATCAGCACGTTGACAACTTCATCAGAAAAGCTAGTGTCCCCTCTTTCCGAAAGCCTTCACAAAGACAAGCGCTTACATAAAAAAGGAGAAACATATTCTCCGGCTGAAACATAGCTGTTGTGACATCACAGGGAGCGTGTTCCTACGGCAACACAATTCCCAGCATGCTTTGTAAGCCCTGGGTGATCATTCCGGCAGCTCAGTCATCTGGGTCACGGTATCCTCAAACACCCGCCTGGAACTCATCTCAGCTCCCACGATGCAACAGGCCCTGACTTACGGCTGCGAGCCGCCAAACTATAAATAGCCACAACTGTATTTATGAAAATGTGAAGTAAAAGCAATCTCTTTGTTTAAGTGTTCGAATGGCAAGAGCATTACGATGCAAAACACACAGGTCAAAATGTTTGTAGGTACTATGTAGATGTTGTAGTCATAACAAGTACTTAATGTAATACATGTTACAGTTAATTGCTGACTCGTAAACAGCAGGACTCCTGTGGAAGTCCTTCCAGAGCATGTCAGGACGACCACATAAGTACAGAAAGCTTACATTGTTGTGACACTTATGTTCAACTGTGTTTGTGTGCACAGGACTACTGACAGTTGACAGTTGATAGCTTGGAGCCAACACTCAAGACGCCCGACTGCGACCTCTTTTGCTCTCTCTCTCGTCCTGTTTCGTTCTTTTCTCCCACTTCACAGAGGCTCAGGGTTGTTAACAGAGTCATCTCAGTTGGAAGACGGGTGCGGCTGAGCAGGCACAGGCTAGTGTCTCATGAGAGGCTGGGCAGGCACAGGCTAGTGTCAGGTGAGAGGCTGGGCAGGCACAGGCTAGTGTCAGGTGAGAGGGGTTCTCCTTGACTGGCCACTATTACAGACTAGAGAGTTACGGAGTCAACACACACACACATGTTTACACACAGACACAACACGTGCACACACACAAAGGCATTACACACACACACACACACAAAGAATTGCTCACACAATCATTCAAATACAAAGCCAAACACAGAAAACTAGACACAAACACACATTCACATTAGGCTCGAATCCAAAACCAGACAGACCGACAGTCGGACCCATCAATTACACCCAAATCCAAACACACACACATCATGAGATCTCTTGTGGTTCTGTGTTTAGTAGTAAGCGCTGTTCAATGAGCCGGAATTCATCCACAAGCTTGAGTTACTATGGAGACATGACGTACACAGGACAGTACAGTAACTGTCGACACGAGAGAGAGGTGACGATGTGAACACGGAATAAAAAGACGACGTGTAGGACTCACTGAAACACACACACACAGCAACCAACATTGCCCTCACATAAATATTGCACAGTGAACAACACATTTCTCTCATTGGTGGAGGCTGGGTAGATGTTATGGTTGTTCGGTGTCTGGCATGAGTAGGTAAACACAGATGAGTGTGAGACAGTCCAGGAAAGCCCACAAGCTGCAGATCCAGATCAAAATATGTAACCAGGTTTGGCTTTTCCATAGGGGATATAAGTTCCCAAGTGTCTTGGGGAGGTAGGCTTCACGTAGACACCGTACTCAGACACTACAGACATCACGCTTTAGAAGCCCAGTCCTTCAGCGCAGTCCTCAGGTGGAGGACTGTAGCGCTATTACTAAGACAACCGTGAGTCACCCGGGTTACGTAACGGAAGGTTTTGTTTTGTTTTTAATGAAGAATGCCATCAGGGAGAATATCACTCTTCATGTAACAGTCTGGAAGTCTACTGTGGAAAGAAAGATCTAAACTTGGTATAGTCGCTGTGGTTGTGTGTCTGTGTGGTTGTGTGTCTGTGTGGTTGTGTGTGTTTGTTCTATGCCCAGTTTCAAAAGTAATCTGTTTGCGTGTGCCTCATTGTGCGTTCCTGTGCCAATATGCTCGTTAAATGATCATGTATGCGTGTGTATGTGTGTGCGTGTACAGGAGGTGCGTGTACAGGTTGACCAAATGTATGTGCTCTGTGTGGTAGTAAAATGTTTTCAAGTTATCTAGCAAGGATGTGCTGAAAGTACAGGAGTTCCCCCATCAGCTTTTTCCTCAGCAGAAATCTAGGCCAGTAGTGTGCGTGTAACGATCTTCAATACACAGGGGGAGGTTTAGACAGTCTATATGACAAACTGTTCAGGGCCACAGAAAGGGAACACGTATACGCAATCACGTGTACCGTATTGTATAGTGTACATCTATGTGTCCACATTACCCCATAATGTCATTAAGGAAGGGAAAGGGGGGAGGGGGGGGAGAAGAAGTGCGCCAAGTCCTCCCTCCTGTCACACCTAATCAGGTAGTTCATCTTCATTAGAAATAGCAAGGGTGCGTGTGTTAGTGTGTTTCAGTGTGCGTGTGTGTGTGTGTATGGGTTTGTGCGTGCACATATGAGCCACTCTAGGTGAACAACGTACCTTGAGAGGGAAGAATCTGGGCAGGGACAGGTAGTACAGAATACAATGATGCAACACGTATTCAACAACTAAAAATCATCGTATATAAAAAATTATTCGATTGTGTTCCTGAATACAATCTTTAGCTGTTTAAAGCTAATAGTAATGTAGTCTCGTAGAGATCTACAAACTACACATCTTTTCATAATCAGGAGACTGCTCATTTCCCCATAGCCATACATATATTTCCTCATAAGTGGGCTGAGTGACTCAAGGGAGTCCCCAATGCTAAATAGCCCAGGGGGTCTTGAGGACCACCTCCACCTCCAATGACTTCATTAAGGGTGGCCGGAAATGTGCCTGAACACACAAAAAAAGAAAAAGATCAATAGCTGATAGAGAGTAGACTTATCGGAGGGCGCTGGTAATTGGCGGTTAACGAATAAGACAGCTCGTTAATGGGCTTGTTAATAACCTCGTTATCGTCCAGTGTCATCCACCTTGCATGCTGTTAGCGTGTGAGAGCGTGCTGCCAGGGTGTCAGATTTCCCCTGCCCATCTCTCCGTCTCCCAGCCATCCTTATTTGAATGCCCTGGACAGGTTGGCTTTGAGGAGCTGACTGTCCCAGCGGGGGAGGGGTTTGGTGGGCTGCAGAGTCTGTGAAATCTCCCTCTCTCCTGTGGAGCTCCTTCTGGGTCACGCTAACAGTCTTCCAGGCAGATGGAGATGAACTCTGCTGTGGGTGTCACAGACAGAGAGTCACGTGGGACGCGCACAGTTGCTTTATCTTGCTCGCTCTCGTTATTGCTCATGCGCACATTCTCTCAATCACATCCGCCACACTATCAACACAGTGACTTTCCAATAGTAAGTCTCCCTTGACTTGGGATTCTAGACAGGGGATCTTTGGCTCTGAACCACAGATGACAATCTGTGCAGCAGTCAAGACCAACAGACCTTTTATGGAGTCGCCAGACGATCCTAAACCTGTTTCGTCAGAGTTCCCTGGCTGAAGCGCTAATCTAATTACGTATATTACAGTAAGTAAGGACTCAAGATGATGTTAGATGAATTCCGTCACGGTCCATAGGCCAGTGGACCATCGCTGTTATTTGACTGCATTCTTTTAAGACTGCTGCATTGATTCTTTTGCTGAC
Organism: Plecoglossus altivelis; assembly: GCA_036571765.1. Lineage (NCBI taxonomy): Eukaryota > Metazoa > Chordata > Actinopteri > Osmeriformes > Plecoglossidae > Plecoglossus > Plecoglossus altivelis. The sequence goes on along the minus strand of BROE01000016.1, from coordinate 7,046,172 downwards.
CCGGCGAGACTGTGCGAGACTGTGCGTGTGTGATTGTGTCGCTATTTTGCACTGTGCATCACGTGCATTTAGCAATATTTCACAGCCACTTCCATTGCCAGTTCAGTCACAATGACTGACGGCCATAAGATGACACTTCCAGCCTGTAACCTCCAGGAAGTATTTCACACGTCTCCCAAAGTCCTGAGGGAGATCTCATTCCCTCTCCAATAAGGTCACCCAACCCATCAGCTTAGTCTTACTGCAATGTAAGTCATGCCTACAAAAAACCCACAATTGATTGCTGAAATGCCAAAACTCCCAATGTGACACAATACTTACATAGTTTCCACTTATTCTGTAACCACTGTCCAAGACACGTCCTTACACACTCCCTGCCAGAATTACATACAGAGCTTTGTCAATTGCCAGGCGATAAAAACTTGTTTATCCAAAAGGGCATTTCAGAAACTCTTTCATCCTTTTACTTTTCACTAAAAGTAGCCAAAGTAGAAAAACGACTTCAGAAAACAAGGAGCAATTCTCCAAATATTTTTGGATATGCATGGTCTGTTGATGGAAAGCGCACTTTATTGTACTTTGAATAAAGCCTGTGTGACCATCGGTCATGTGTACCGTCCATCCCATAATCTGCACCAGTCTAGAGATCAGGAGAGTGCTCTCTCTCATCACCCCCCATTGAGAAGATGAATACCGTTAGCTAATTGGTCTTTTCATTGAGAAAGCTCTGCTGTGAAATGAGCAAATCACACACACACACGTGTCTCGCATCACACATGCAGACACACAAGCTCATGCAGAAACACATTTCATTTCACCCCAAGACGATGAGAGCATGATGAATCGGCGCCGAGTAATTAAAAGGCTAAATGGTTCCATTGGCTCTCCAAGTGCAGGTGAATAGCTCTGTGATAGTGTTTTCATTGTTCAAATGAACAAAGGCTCTGGGGCTAATGACTGCTGGAGACTCCAGAGTCTTTCGTTGTCTGCCTCTGCCTATCACTTTTACAAACCGACAGAGAGAGAGGAAGGGAGAGTAATGAGAGGTGTGTGTTTTGGGCGTGTATGTTAGGGGAGTGTGAACCAACCGTGACCATCTCACCCTGTGCTGTCAAGGGGCTGTGACATTACTATGTGTCAACATACATGTTGACACAATTACTGTCCCTCCCTGTTCTCCTCATGTAATGTCAGTGAACTCTGGAACCCTGTGCGTGTGACAAGGTCCACCTTGTAGAGTTCCGTACTCCAACAATAGATCATCGAGGTGGATACAGAAGAGAAGATCAAAAGTAACAATCTTGCAAAGAGGGCATTCTAAGGGCAAAGCCATGACATTTAGTCTTTCTGGTCGCTGTAGTTCTTTAACACATATCTCAGGACTCGGGAAGGGAACAGAAAGCCCTTCTGGGATCTCTCTGGTCTGTAGGTCTAGTAACGTTTCCTTCTCGTCCTCTACACGTAATGAGGGTTTTTATGGTGTAATTTCCACATAAGTGGTCAAATCTATACATGCCGGCCATTCCAAAGCAGCAGAACACTTCTGTGGTAGAGCTGGTGTCTGACTGTGCGGTGACGCAGAGGAGGAGAGCTTGTTAAAGGCTGGACAAGAGGGGAGGAGAGTCAAATGCCAAATCCCAACTGAATGATAAGAAATGTGACAGGAAGGGAAAAAAGGAAAAAGGAAATGGACAGAAGAGTGATAAGAGGATTCAAACTAAAGGAGAACATGGAGAGACTTCCCCTCTCATCTCACTCTCCACGGACCCTCCCCCCCTCCCCCTCCCCCCCACCTCAGGTTCTTGGAAGGTCCCAGAATACATGCCGGTGTTCTAAAACGGGCATCGTGATGGTGATTAATCGGTCAGGGTGTATTTGGGGATCGGGGAGAAGAATAGCTCGGAGTGTTTAATCACAGTAGGATGTAATATGGCATCACAGGCTCCATGATAGACCCAATGCCCCCATATCCATCATAATGGAGCAAGTCTTCCCACAGGCCCACACAGACAGACAGGCATCCTTATTTTATCTCCCTGTGATAGCTGAAGAAACCAATTGGTCAACTGGTGGTTAATAATGAGAGGATTGGGAATAGAGCAAAGGACACACATACTCACAAGCAAACCTCAAACCCAAAACCAGATCAGATGCAAACAAATATTTACTCTTACAAGATTGTCCTGTATGCCAACATAAGCTGTCAACCCTCAGTCTCTACCATATTTCTGAGTGCAGACCAACATGATCTACTGTCATTTTCCCATGAAGTCTCCCTGCAATCAGCATATTCCTTGTATTCACATCCCTCTGTATTCATTATTCATATGTAGGGTTGAATTAGTAATAGTCTGGGACTTCTATAATCAACAGGCCTCTTGTTGCAGCCGCAAGAAAAGCGCTTGATGGTGATTTCTTTCAAGCAGATGGTGCGTGTGCACGTGTGTATGCGTGTGAGATTTACATTAAAAAATGGATTGCAAAAATACTATAAGAAATACAGACAAAAACGTGAAAACATCCTGCCCAGATACTCTAAGGCAAGTGGTGTAACCATGGTGTCCAAAAATGACCACTCAATGAAGCACGAGGACATAAACCATCTCCGATCTAGATTCCTTCAAAGCCCAGGCAACAAACCGATAATAACCGACTGGACAAGCTAGCAAGCAGTAAACCTGGGTGTCAATAATGTTTACAACACCCCCCTGTAATATTTACTGCATGCTTGTGTACATGGAAAAGTATCATAAAACATGCTCTGGAAAAGTGTCATAAAACACACACATATTTAAGTCAAACTTTAATAGAATCTGAGCTTGTAAAATCTAGAACACAAACCGTGTACGCAGGGAGATAACCTGTCCTCAAATTCTAGAAGACTGGATTTGCTGGAGGAGGTTTAGCCTGCTGTTCTCTACACTGACTTTACTCTCTTTTTATGTGTCGTGCTGTGACCGCTTCTTGCATGGGTTGTTGTGCATACTGATGTGTAGTGATATCAAATTGGGATCTGGTCGTACAATTGGTTGGGTCAAGTGAAAAAGCACAATTGTTCTGTCTTGTACATCTTTCTGGGAGTGCAGACGCAAAGTGTCTTTCTCCCTTGGTATCAGGGGACTCTCCTCAATCTCTCTCTCTCTCTGATCTCCTATAACGGTAGAGTCCATACAATATGCATTTTCATGTTTGACTTGTAACTACTTTAATTAATTTGAATTAATGAATAATTATTTTCGCTACGCTGCTTATGTTATCTTGACTGCATTGCTCAAAGTGTTCCTTTAGATAAAGAACCTTTGTTTTTATTGCATTACCATTGTAAAACTCTACATGGCATTCAAACAAAACACGATGGTACTGTTCTTTACTGTGACTGGTTCTATCAGTGTATTTTCTATGGTCAAACTAGTGCAAATCAAATACGACCTGTTCCTTTCATGTTTCAAAGAGAATGGTCAATGGCAGTATCTTTGAACTGTAGGATGGGTGAATGTATGTATAGGCATGTTGGTGTGTGAATTGGCATGGATGTGTGTGCTTGTACGTGTGTGTGTACAGTAAGTGTGTGTGTGTGTGTGTGTGTGTGTATAGGAGGGGTCTGGGACCTCAGCTGTGATTATACCCCTTATTGGAGGACAAACGATTGAAGCCACTCTCCGAAAGATTGAGTCTCAAGCATCTAACTACGTCAGCTCTTTTTTCAGCTGACTATATAGATATATGGTGCCATGGCACAGAAACAAACGTACAGGTAAAATAGACTCAGACAGCAAAATCCTCTTCTTTTCCCCTTCTCCTGCTCTGCGGTGTAAAGCTAGCTCAGATAATGTACTTCAGAGAGAGAGAGAGAGAGAGAGAGACAGAGAGAGACAGAGAGAGGAATGAAGAGAAGAAGATGCGGGGAGGGAGGGAAGGCGGGAGGGAGGGAGGGAGGGATGGAGGGCAACCTGAGACAGGTTGGCATGTATGATGAATGAGGGAGTCAACATACAGGATCGGCAAAGAGCCTGCTGTTTTCACTGGGGAACAGGTGGATCCATCTCTTGTACGCACACTTCACACACTTACTCACCCACACACATACGCACACACACCTGCACTAGTCTGTCCTATTATTCCACCTTTTCTCTGGGTGTCACTGCAGGCATCCCTAACGAAAGGCACTAACAGTACTAAGGAACACGGCAAGGAACAGGAACTAAAGGGGGAGGATGCGAGAGAGAGAGAGAGAGAGAGAGAGAGAGAGAGAGAGAGGGGGGGTGTTAAGGGGGGAAATGAGAGAGCAGGAGGTAAGGAAGCAGAATAAAGCACACTGCAGAGTCGGATGAATGCTGCTCACCAATCGCTCAATATAGTTAATCTCTAGAAACCGAAATCTGGTTACTTTGTGGCTCCATTATACGCAATCGGTATTTAGAAATGTAGAGGACAATCAACAACATAGTTAATTCAACAGCTTTCACTCTCCTTCTGTTTTGATGTCCTTGTTTATCAGGTACAACAAGGTAACTAATCCCAGTTGTCCATGATGTACCTGTCTAGAGCATTGCCTGACATCACAGTGTCCATTTGACTGATGAGAAGAAGTGCATTGTGGGTGGATGTTTGGGTGATGGGGCTAGCTGGGTGCACCTGGTCAGGGTATGGAAAGACTCCACGAAAACATATAAACAACAAATAAATGAATCAACAAACTAGAGACGAGGCTGGGAGAGAACAGCAGATTAAGAAATCATCAGGATAAGTTACGACTCACGGGAATGGAAAAACAAGAGAAAAAAGAAGGAGCAAGAGACAGTAACAGAGAGCAAGAGAGAGAGACAGAGAGATAGCCAGAAAAGACAAGACATGGAGGGGAAGAGATAAGAACAGACAGCAGGAGAGAGACAGCTAGGAGAGAAACAGAGAGAAAGCTGTATGAACGAACCCAGAGAGGCAAAATGTAATAAAACAATATAACAACCAGTGGAGAAGACTTGTGCAGAGGCACAGGAAGAGAGCAAGAGGAAGCGAGAGTTTCAGTGACAGAGCGAGGGAAGGAGAGGCGGGGGGATGTGTGTGTGTGTGTGTGTGTGGGGGGGGGGTCGACTGATGTTTGTGTCTGCACTCAAGCAGTCTCAGACTGGAAGGAAGCTCTCTGTTCAAACAGCCTGACCCAGATGCAGCTGAATAAGACACAGCCTCAGAGAGCAGCGTGCTCGCGCATGGCTGCATGCATGCGGCCGGAGAACGAGGCAGTGAGTGACGGAGTGACAGCGAGAGAGGGGGAAAGTTTCCGATGGAGAAGTCGAAATAACAAGCGATGGATGGGGACAGACTGAGGCACACTTCACCTCAGAGACACCTTGGCGTGACAGGCAATCTGCGCTGTCCACCCCCCCCCTTGTCCTCACTTTATTCAGGTCCCATTCTTTTCCACACCTCTCTCGCGCTTCCGCTTCCATTTGGTTCCACTTTTACGCCTTTTACCTTTCTATTCAACTCATCCGGGGGGGGGGGAGGAGGAGGAGGGAGGGGGTGAAGCAGGGGGCCGCTCTCTCTTATTCCATCTTTTTACTGTGACCCTGTCCTTGAAGCCCTGGAGCCTCCGACTGCAAAGTGCTCCGGCTTTCACTTTTGCTCTGGTGCAAAAAGAATCCCATGTTTTGCGTATGAACAGACCAATACCACGTTACGCAATGGGATAATCTACATGACCATAGCTGGTACCCATTAGTGCCTATAAGACATTATATGCATTGACCATGTCCGTTCGTCGCGGACGGGTTGTTTTATTAGGTTTGCCGCAGATGTTTCCTCGGAGGATAATCGTAGGACAAAGTGGCAAGGTCTAATGCATGGTACAAGGGGATTCTGGGAACGTGTAGGGCTCACACTTCTAATCTCTCCATTGTCTGTCCTTGAGTGTAATTATTATACGTCTTTGTTTTTAAAAGGCTTATGTCAGGAGGTTAAGACAAATACCACCAGATGGAATAGAGTACAGACAACGGTAGGGTGAGAGGCACCAAGCATCTAGCAGGGCAAACCCGTGTGGACTCACATGGAGACTCAGACACATGATCTCAGTACATGCTAGAGACGAATGGGCGCTGACGTGAATGCAGGTATAGGATTGATAGAGAGAGGGAGAGAGGGAGAGAGAGAGAGAGAGAGAGAGAGAGAGAAAGATTAATTTTTTCATAAGCGAAGTGGTGTTATCAATAAAGGACTCCTTATAATTGTGAATTCTTCATCTGGAATAAAGAATATGTCTGCTTGTACTGCAACATGCAGTTGCTAACACTGACAAGCAGATTGTCTGCATTCACTACACTTAATAACAGTATATTCATCTGCATGATGGGCTGTGGCAACCAGCCTCCTTAGTGTTACCTTAAGTTTATTTGTTCCGGAAAAAGAAACGAATGTAATCTATTCGGATATAAGCTCGGAAGGAATTGTATTCAATATGCATATTGTTTCTATACAGAAATGCATATAAAACAATTTGAGCTTCTTAACCTTGTTTGTTTGAGTCAGTCACACGACTTGGGATTTCTCTCACACAGTAGTGATAGGTTGCAATTAGGTAAGGTGGAGACAGCACCCCTCCCTTATGATTCTGTACTAGTTTTAATACAATTCTTAGCAGACACAAGTCATGATTTCGTTGCTTCATTTTTCAAATGTTTGCGTGTACAATATGCAACTTCTCCGGATAGGCATAACTAAGGTTTGAACGCCTTCAGTCTAATATTCATAACTGTGCGGCGTATACTACCAACTTCAGAATGATATTGAGTGCAGATGTTTGAAGCAGTCGTCCCCAAGCCACGGAAACAAATGTTTTTGTCAATTATTTTGTAGCCAGAACCCTGGTTTATACGGGTGCTATTTCGGTTGGTCACTCTAAGACTGAAAAGTAAAAAAAAAAAAAACATTTAACTTGTTGCGAGCCAATGTAATAAAAAAAAACAGGTATTCAAGTCATTCTCAATGTTTGTGCCACTCAACTACAGGTGCTTTAATCAGGCGTCATTGCATCATTAAGAAGGACACAACATTCTACGTAAAGCGCATGTTACGAGCCGTAGGACAAACATTACTCACCTGCTTTCTCTGTCAAACATGACAGCCCCGTAACAAGCGCCAGTAGTACCCCAATGAAACACATCTGTATACCGAACAACTCCTTTCGTTTTTTCCGCCTTGCTTTGATCTTTCGCTGGTTCAGCATCACTTGTGGCGGCCGTCCTCGTACCCGGACGGGATCGAGCATCCCGCCAACAGCTATCCCATCCATGGAAACGTTTTCACGGTAAAAGTGTTCCAGGAAACCCGGACTAAGAAAGCGAAGGGAACGGGAAGAGAAGAAAGAGATGTTGCAAAGTTACACAACGACAGAAATTGATTGTCGACTCGTTGGAGACGTTGACAGTCCCACGCTATATTGAGGCTGATATTCTATATCAAGACAACATCGGACAGAGAAGTTGGTTTGCGTTGAGGATGTTGCGAGAGAACGGAGCGCTCCATGGATGCGTCAGTTTGGTGCCATGTCTCGCAGGACACGATTTGAAGCGAGGCTGAGGATGTCGAAAAGAGAAGAGCGCGAGCTGGAGAGGGAGGAGTGTGCGTGCGTGCGTGTATGTGTGTGTCAGTGAGGGAAATAGAAAGATGACATCAGTTGTTAATCAAGATACACACTCGTCATGACCCTGGATGACACTTTGGGTAAATCTATTACTTTATGAGAAAAAAACATCATTTTGTCCCATTTTGTGTGTGTATGTGTGTCCCATAATAAATGTCCTATTTTTTGTGGCTTTGTCCAGCAGTGTGTCTCTTTATCGCTAGTAGGCTGCACTTTCAGATGCAGATGAGTTATTGGTTTTACATAACAAAGCAAGTTAATTAAAAAAACATTTGACTATTAACTAGTAGTAGACTGTCACATATCAAAAACGTTCTGTTTAAATTATTTTTAAAATCGCTACATTGCTTGGTAAAACTGCGAAACAATCGATGCTTTGGCGGTGCTGTTCCCACTGCCTCTCTTCATTCTTTCTTACGCACACACACGCACGCAGGCATGTACGAACGCACACACAATTCCTGCCTGACGGATTGGGCATAATCCCTGTCTAGAGAACAGCAGTGATTCAGGACAATGACAACTGAAATCAGATGGATTACGAGATATATTCAAATACAGTTCTTTTGAAAAGCTTGTCGTGGGTGGGAGAGATGTTTCATGTCAACCAATGACACTAGTTTCCAGCCTAATCCTAATGGTTCCTTCTTTAATTTATCTAAAATGCAATCTTCTTTTCTCCCTTCTTCAACAAACAGTAATCAAATATCAGGATTGGTAACATGCTGTACTGACTAAATATACACTGCATTGTCTTTATATATATGTATATACATATATATATGTATATATATATATACATATGTATATATATATATACATATATATATGTATATATATATGTATATGTATATATATATATACATATATATACATATATGCACCCCTTGCAGAAAGGGAGAGAGAAAGAGACATTTAAATGAATGCTCTGGATGTTGCTTGCTTTCCAAACAAACGTGGCTTCAGTGTCAACGGTCAACGGTCCCTCATGTTCTCCCTCAGTCTTTTCCTCCCATCTAACCCTCTCTCAAACTCAGGGGCTCGCACATCATTTCTCTTGTCTACTTGGAGGCTTCTCTTTCGCCTGTTCTTCCACTTGTAGTATGCCATATGCCTCCTACCTCCTCCAGCCACTATCACCTTAGTCTATCAGTCTCTTCCTTTTCCCCGACTTCACACCTTGCCATTCCTTGTGTCCTCCCTCTCCCCAGCATTCGTACTCCCTCACAGTCTTTGAAGTGCTGCTAGTACAGTATTGTTCTGTGAATGTGTGATTCTGTGAGCTGCTGGTCTGCAAGGCTCAAGGTGCCCAGCTCTCTCTCTCTCTCTCTCTCTCTCTCTCTCTCTCTCTCTCTCTCTCTGTACTACTATATCTGTATCTCTCTCTCCCTGTATCTCTCTCTCTGTATCTCTCTCTCTTGTTTCTGTCTCTCTCTCTTTTGATTAACAGAGACTGTGGCTTTTGTTTAGCTGCAGTTAAAAGGCTTTTGGAGCATCAGACTAGGCTGTGTTGGTAATGAATTACAAATTGGCGGCAATGTCGTTTTGAGGAGCACTTTGGAGGACTGTTGATGTAAAAAAAAACACACAAAAAACAGAAGAGTTCATTTTATCTGTTGAGATGTTCTGCTGCAGAGTACATGTTTGTGTGTTTACGAAGGGGATGGAAAGAAAGAGGAGAAAGAGAATGTATGGAGGATGTGGAGTCTAAATATAAGAATACAGAAACAATAAGTTAGGGGTCATGACCACATTCTCCATGCATACCATCATGCACTAAACTACTTCCTGTGTACTCACTCCCATTCACACACTTGTGCACACACACACACACACACACACACATACACTCACACACACACACACACACACATACACACACACAGACACACACACAGACACACACACTTGCACAGACAAATGAACCCACTGCACCCACACACCTGTTGACCCTGTGACCTTGAGTTTATTAATAGACAGGTTATTGATGTGCTGCAGTGCTTCAACACTGTAGCTTTAGTGATGTTGCACCTCCTGAAACCTTCTGGATTTGTTACCTCTCCCTCCTCTGCTCTTTTCATCTCACCTCTCTGATAAAACACAATTGTGTATGTTACAGAGAAATCCATTCGTAAACCGGTCGAACTTGAGGGTGAGAGGGTTTTGACTGTCCTGAGTAGGAACGTCAGAATGTGAGGCCTATTATCAGACTAATTGCAACATATTTTCTGCTTGTGTAGGCTGATTTTCTGTAACACAACTGTGACACTGAGCAGCAGAATCTGATAGTGAGATAAACAGGGGGGGAGAGAGAGAGAGAGAGAGAGAGAGAGAGAAATAAGGAAAGAACAACAGAAAGAAGGAAAGAAAGAAAGAAAGAAAGAAAAGAAAGAAAGAGGGAAGGATCTCTGGAAACATTTTGCGAAAAAAAGAACCTTGGAGGCATTGAGTGAATTTGGAAAAAATTGAGCACAATTGAAAGAGAAGGAGAGAACCAGACAATTGATTCAGCATTGCTTCATATCGAATGGATCAAATGCTGAAGCTGTGAAATAACGTTTGTGCTGTCCATGCCATCGAGAGAGCCTCTGCCCGAAGGATTACCTTAACAGAAAGCAATTACCAACATGATACGATATTATACCACTGTCCTCTCCTCACCTGTGTGCAAGCAGGCGCACACACACGCAGTCCACACACAACAGATGAGTGTGTAACACGCAATCTGAAGGCAAGGTTAGATGGAGTGAGATAGACAACATATAAGACAATGGAGTGATATAGGAGACGAGTGGATGGCTTGACAAAAGTCTAAATTCTGTAGTTATTAAAGATAAATAAGTGTTGCACCAACATTTCTCGTTTTATTGAAATGGTGCACTCCGGTCGACTAATCCTCAAGGATTTTGTGGACATTTTTTTTCACGTTCCTCGTTGTATTCACACGTGTTCTAGGGCATGCACACACAAACACACGCAAACACACACACACACGTTGTCCCCTAAAGCCAGTACCTGTTCCATTCTAGGACTGCATGTTCTCTGTGAACAAGAGAACATCCTCTTCTATAAAGCACATGAACAAACGCACACACATGCACACACCAAAATGACTCAAAAAGCAAAGATGATGAATTACATAGAGACATGGTATAAAACCAGACAATCAAACACTATCTGTTCATCAGATTTCTCCCAAATATAGGCTATCTGTTTTCATGTGATATATGTCAAATCATATCAGACCACTCCTTTGTCTCTGTCCATTGGCAATGAATGTGTGTGTAAGAGTGTTGTCTCCCTACCAATCAATAAGTCTGGTCACTCAATCCCACTCCCTCAGTCTTCAGTGCTATGCTGAAGCTAGGCTATGGGGATTTCCTAAAGGCTCCCTTTCCACAAATAACAGCGTGGTCTATTCCAGTATTGCTGTGTTGTTGTCTAGGGTTTCTTTGTATTAGGATATTAGAGAGGGATCTGTAACCAAAGTCAGGTCAAGGACATGGAGATAATGAGCGGAATGGACAAGACAGAAGGGGAGAAGAAGTGAGGAGTGGGCATTTTATGGGGACCAACTGCAGTGATCTTACATCTGGATGAGACACCCAGCTGTCAGAAAGGTGATAGATGGAAGAAGAAAAGAGAGGGATGAGGAGAAAGGTATTCATAGATGGAGTTATTTACTGTCAGATAAATCTGTTCTGATGGCTCTCTTCTCTTCCCGTCAGTCTGTGACACTGACAGACTGGATGCTGAAAATACACATCACACATATAGAAAATGTATGGAGCACACAGACAAGCACACTCTCTCTCACACACACACACTCACACGCACACACACACACACACACACACACACGCACACACACACACACACACACACACACGGTCACACACTGACCTACAGGTTAGGCATGTCTGCTCAGAAACAACCCTGAGATTATACAGCAGAGCTCAATAGCAATATAAACCAACCCAATGGGCTTGTTTACAGAAGTACCAGCCGCTATTCACTCCAATCAAAAGGGTGGCTGAGATAAGTTCTGGCACCTGACGGTCTCCTTGAGGACCAAGTGCATCGACCAGCCCGCTCCTCAGCATGCCACGCCACGCCCTCGTCTTTCCATCTGTCTGTCTGTCCTTCTATCCCTCCCTCTGAGGGTATACTGACCACACCCAAACCAAACTGAGCTTGTTTGTGCTGGACTAAGATGTGATACCCATCTTAATGATGTATTCGCTGAAACCTCTGGGGGGGGGGACATTTTTCTATTCTACTGAGGTGTGGGGACTATGTAAGCGAAGTGTATTCTGGGGTGAATATTTGTTGGGTTTCTGTTGTATGTGCGTGCACTACTTTTACAAGCATGTCCGTATGTATTTGTGCAGTATGTATGTAAGTGAGTCTTTGACATCTGCCCTGAGCGTACTAATCCTACCCAGTCACACTGTGGTCAAACTAATACTTCTTAATCCAACTGTAAGGATTGTAAGAGCAGCACTGTTACACTGCAGACGGAAACATGACCATCGTTTTGTCGGCCATCGTTTGCTTTGCTGTTTGGGGAGAGGTCTGTAGGACACAGGCCAGCGGTATCTGATAGCACCTTCCTTTTGTTTTATTAAACCCTTATACCAATTTGGGTTCTAATAGGGAGGGATCTAATTACATTTGACATTACAATTTATTCATCAAGCTCATAAAGTGTTTACGTACAGCAGAAGACCAAGGACCAGTAGTGTATTGTCCTCATAGTATTTCAGTGGTCAGTCAAGAAACTGTATTTACTAGGCAAAGTGCAAAGGAATGTCATCTTAGCTACAAGGCATGATTAATGATAATCTGTTACTATTATGCACAACAGTGCATAGGACAGTGTATCAACATAACATGAGTGCAACATTAAACAATTTTGTGGGTGCAGTTGCCTACCAGGCAGTCAGTACAACTGGATATCAAATACGATATGCAAAGAAGAAACTAAGTATCACAATAAATAATAAACTATGTTTTGCTTCGGTGCCCCTAAGACAAGCAAAGAGTAGTTAGTCTAGGTGAATGTGTTTTAAGTGTTAACAAGAGGAATTGTTAAAGATTTCTGGGTATCAACATGTGAGGTGAGCCAAAACGTCTACATGTTTTGAGAAAATGTAATTGGATAATCAGATTCCCCAAACACTGATGCTGCAGACCAGCATAGTGGAAAATCATAACCCAGTTTAATATAATGGCTGGAATGTGTGTGTTTTTGTGAGCGCAAGCTTGAATACCCTGAAGTGCAAAATTGTGGTTTGTGGGCCATATTTTGTTCAGACACTGTCAGTGATAGACCATTATTTGTTCAACCTCTGCCTTAACTCTCTATTCCTCACACTCAGACACACACGCAACATTGTGTTCCCTCAGCACTCTCCTCTACAAACCAAACTTTATTAGTAGTCTTCTGCCCCCAGGGTTGACAGTGACTTATCCTATCAGACATTCCACTGTCCTCTTCAGAAGGCCTGCCAAACACACATGAATTTCATTTCAAGTCAAATCCACCCACACTATCGGGGTGAAAGTGGCTTCAGTCTTCAACGAAAACACTACAAACTGAATGGGGAATTGGATAGATAGTATAGGACCATTGATTTTTCAGTGAGTATGCATGTGTGAACACCATGTACATTATGGTGTGCGAGTGGATGTGTGACGAGAGTAGTTCCACCAGGAGAGGATGGCAGGAACATTAGGTTATAGTTTTGGTCTTAGATGCCATCCCAGTGTGATACACAGAAGCAAATATGTCTCATCTAATCTGTCCTGCTAGCTAGAGACACGGCCACAAAGGGATTTGTGTGTGTGTGTGTGTGTGTGTGTGTGTTTGTGTGTGTGCGTGTGCTGACAGTCAATGTTCTTTGTGTGTGGACAAAAACCCCTCCAATAAGGACGTTGACTAACCACCATGCCTAACAGCAGCAAGCGAAAAGGTGCTTTAATCCACTACCTAAACCAAGGCACATCACTCCAAGGTCATGTCCTTCAAAGTTGGGTGAGCCCAAAACTTGTTTAAAAAAAAATAGAAACATGTGTTTGATCAAAATGCCCAATTTTTTTTAGCAATGTTATTAAGATCATTTAGGTTGCTAGAGATGTTGATTTACCTAACAGTGTTGAGGTGCCTTCATCCACAGAGCGCCACAAGTGGAAACTAGTCCTTTCTGTCTGCGCAGCTCCTCCTGTCTCTCCAGGGGAGAGGCAGCTGCAGAGACATGTATTTTAATGACTGTCCTGGTTTACCCCTATTATAATGAAGCAGATTTAGGAGGTAGGGTTTGAAATCCTTGGGGGGGGGGGAGTGAGGCTAGATACAGGTGTAATTTATGGGCTGCCCATTTTTGAAATGTAATCTCAGCAGCGATCCTTGCAGATTATGTTGAATTATGTGTATCCTCATTGAGCCTGGCTCACCTAGAGTCATGTGGTGGTTCAATGCCTTGCTTGCGAAACCGCATCTACTATCACTTCGTAATACCTGCGATTACAAATATTGCAGTAGTCAGACTGTTGACTAACGTTATGCTTCTCCATTTTACTCCCTATCCCTGTTACATCCAGGTGAATTGGCGGTGACAGCCGTTTAAACTAGCCTTGTTTAACTTTTTTCTTCATAGTTTTTAGTATGGCCAAGGGGCGTGTCACTGGGAATGGGTTTCCATAGAAACTGACAGTTCTGGACACAAGACTACATCAGAGGTTAAGCTATCACACAAATAGTTCTTTTCAACGCTGGCCTACTTTTCAATGTACTTTTGCAAGTCATCCTGGGTTAGGTGCATTCTTGACACCAAGTGTTAAATGATTTGGAGAGAGAGAAAGAGAAAAGGGAGATAGTGAGAGAGATGGGACAACAAGCTGACAGACAGTGCCTCCGGGTGAAGAGATGCTTGAGAGAGGAGGGAAATATACAGAGCAAAATATCAGGCAAAAAGACAAACATATAGGGACACCAAGGGAAGAGGAAAGAAGAGGAGAACATGAAAATGTGAGGGAAAATAAAACTTGGACACTCAACAATCGAAACTCTTGAGAAAGTGGTCCAGACATTTTTAGAATTCAGACTGATATCACTTTGCCATTTGTAGCTGCCTAACTTCTATTGTCTTCTGTATTACCTGTGAGCGTCTTTTTTAAAAGAAAGCACCTTCACACTCAATAACCATTTATTGGTGAACTGGATTTCAGATAAATATATTCATAGCATAGAAGCATAAAACTTGAATCCTAAAATGCAGTGTGTTTCATGGAGTAGAGAAACATGGCTTTGGTCCTTGATAAACCTCGTTTATTCCAACCAATGTTTGAGACTTTTTTTTTTTTTTTAAACCTGAAGAACAGAAAAGAAAGAGCCAACAGGTGAGTAGGTCCATATCAAGTGTGACTCATACCAACACACTTTAGCTGCCGTTATTTCAGGTTTTCATAAAAGTATGATTACGCACCTGACGCACAGGCCTTGTTCCCCACAATAGAACAGTTGTCATGGAGACAGTGTGCGTCCGTCTAGATCCCAGAGAAGGTCCTGCTGCGAGAGGCAGGCAGTAGCATGCTGGGAACTGGGTACAGTAGCCTTGTCCTCCAGTCACACATGCTCACTGCCCACAAATTACAGTATCAGTGAAGCACAGGCATAGGTCAAGCAGCATGTCCTACTGCTTATCTACTGGCTATTTTAGATTTGTCAAATTAAATAAAACACAATAGTTTCATAAAATGATCAAATTTGAAAATGATCAAATTTGCCACCCACAATATAAACTAAAACGGATTACTGCCAACTTCCAACAGTCATTTCCCATTATGGTAACAATATTATTGGGTCTGACGCACTGGTCAAGCCTGTTATTCATTGGGTTTTGGATGGACTCCTGGCGTTAAATGTTACAGCACCATCTAGTGTCCAGGAACAGTCATCATAAGAGAACTAGGACACTTCTTGAGGTTGGTGATACGCATCTGTTTAAAAAAAGACATATTTGAACCATGGTGTAAGTACAAACTAAAACTATTCTTTCTGAGGTAAAAATATGGACACAGTTCATTATACTCATATTAACTCTACCTGCTGTTTTGGAAAATCTAAGTAGCTCACTCTCACTAGCTCCAAGGCAACCCCCTCCCTTTAACACAATGTCTCAAGTGTCTGCCCTTATTGCTCTCCTCCAGCACAAACAAGTTCAACAAGGAAGTAAAGGCATAGTCTCATCAGATTTCCAGGTTCTAGGGACCAATTAAAGTGTTCCAGGACCATTGATAGAAATGTGCTGTGCATCCTAACAAACCCGCAGAGTCAGTTTTGCCGGTTGGAATAGTTCAAAGAACATGTTTCTGCTAAGCCTGTTGATGTGTAATGACTCTTTATCTATCTCTGTATTTATGTTATGCTAATACAATAGCAGTGTTAATTTGCTGTAGGTAAAAAAAGAGTTTCTTAAACAATGTAGTCTTTTATTGTCTGTGGATTTCATCAAAGCTGAATAATGCAGTTGCACCACATTCTCAAACATGTTTTCAACGTGACAATCAACTTCACCATAGCAGATATGAAGGCACAATCCATTAACAATAGAACACATATCATGTTATTTTGTGTTGAGACGCTATGAATATAGATCAAAATGGTTTAATTTGGGTTCTCATCTTGAAGAGAATCATTGGTCCCCAAACCATCTTATTAGGTCCAAGAAATGCAGTATGATTATGTTGGGTTGAATTCAGACAGAAAGTAGAACCAATGTTGCCCTTTATTTAGCTTCTATCCAGACCTCATTGTGATGATTGAAAATATCCCACGGGTTCTGGTATCCTGCTCCTGTGTACCTATGCAGATCAAAGGCTTTCCCAGCCTCAGTCAACGCATCCCGTAGTTGCTTCACGTTGGTCTGTGCAGCAGAATGCGATGGGAAACCACCAAATGTCCTAGAAAGAAAATTAAATTAAATTAGAGACAGGCTATGTGAAATAAATAGAAGGTTATCGCAGCGTGTCAATCACACATTATGTTCGCCATCATAATTTATGACGTGTCAATTGTAGCCTATAAAGGTGTTCCTTTATCCATATGCTGTCACGCCCGAGTCCTGCAAAACATGAATAATGTCCCCAGGTTCCTGTTCAAGTGTGTAGACTAGAGTGACAAACTAGTGCCTCCTAACTCTGTGCCCTTTTACGGATGTTGTGTTCAGTTTCCCGTGCTATTTTACTATTTTCACTAAGTAGTAAGGCGTATAGTAGGGTGGCCTACTCACCTCACATAAATCGTTCGAGCAGGTGTGTTTTCCTCCCTGATTGCGTCGTCATGAGGCTTAGGAAGCACAGTGCCGGGGGGGATGAAGAAAGACACTGCAACATGTTCGTCTTCAGACCCTTCCTCTGTTATGGTGATTAAGGCAGGCCACGTCTTTGTGGTGATACTTGCGCCTGAGACAGGCCAACAAACAATTGAGCTTTTTTGAGAAGATACTTTTAATACTTTAATACTTTAGAACTCTGCCCTTTGACCTACTTTCCTCATTCTGTCCCTTGCAGTAGTGGTATAGCTTCATAAAGCCAGTCTTCACATCTCCCTGGGCCGCGCTGGCAACATCCGTGGTTATCCATCGGCTGGCAAAATACGCACGTTCCTCAAATACCTGTTGTTTCAGAGAAACGTTTACGTTTTTATTAAAACCGAAACCTATGATGTGTATTATCGGCTCTCGCATGTTAGTTGTGTTACCTTAGTCTTCTGCACGAGAGTAAACTCAGGGCATTCAGAACCACGGCAGAAGTCTGGAGCTATCCAGCCTTGGACGCCAAACGAAAACATGTAGAGGACAGCTACCGTGACCAACATTGTTACAGTGCACTTCATGGCTCCCAAGACTCTCAGTTTGTTCTAGGTGTTCTTTAACTTAGAGAAATTCTCGAGGAATGTGACTTTTCTTGCTAGTTCATCAGCTCATCTGTAGTCCACATCCCGTGTCTGATGGGGGGGAAGGGGAGGGGGGATACAGGTGAGGATCCCGCCCATAACCGCAAAAATGAACGCCCATAACCGCAAAAATGAACGCCCAAACCGCGCGTCACAGGTGCAATAAGAATGGGGAGAAACAACGACGAAAATCTGCCAGGGTAGTACACAATAACAAAACTAAGAAATAAATAAGGTCACAAAAAGGTACACAAATTATCTTTTAGTCACATGGGAACTTTTAAATACATTAGAGATTGAACAGTTAGGCCTGTGTTTATTTAATCCTTTACACATACATGAGAATTTTGGTGGCATTGATGGCGACAATAGAGATCCCACATTTTAAAGAACAATAAACTCTAAATTATAATGATCCCGACTAATACGGCACCAAATCTTAACAACCCGTAATTACTTTACAAACATAGGATAAATCAATTGCAAAATCACTGCTTCACTGTATACACAAACAGATAATGGATGGCACATTAGTGTAGATGACCATGACATAACCAGTTTACCTACATTTTACTCACTTTTCAGGGGCTCGAACACTGGAACACATCTCCCACTCAACAAAGAACAATAAAATGTTCTGCACTAACCCGTTAACATTGCTCAGGGGTGATTTATTTGTTTACACTGGATACTGACTGATAACATTTGAGATTAGCAGGGGTGTTATGTGCAGTACAATCCTTTTCTGCCACCCTATTTGAAACAAGAAGCACTTGTGCATGTGATAGCAGCATACTCATGGAAGCAGAAAGAATGTTCAGGCCTCCTTTCTCTTGATGATGAGGGGACCAACGTTGTCTCCTGTCTCCTGATTGTGTTTCGCATGGGCGCCATCGCAGTATGGAAACTACAAAAGAGACACAGTCTTCAGGACCCAGCATTTGTGCAAACTCTAAATTCAAGCAAGATCGGTCTACTTCTTACTCAACGGCTATAGCTTTGGCAGAATCCTATAAATGAAGTGACGGTACGTTAAATGGTCTGTTAAAGAACCTTTTGAAGAAGTCTGCTGTGCAGGGTTTTCTTTAAGCCATGCATGGGTAGGTTTAGCTAACCTAGTGAACCAACCTGACCCTGTCAGTTCACTTTCTATTACAGTAGTTAGGTTAAAATAACACACATTCACATTGTGGTCTTAGTATCAGCCCCACCTCATGCTTACCAAAGGACATTTCTGTATCATATAACTTTCCTGACACCAGTCTTTCAAAGTAAATGAAAACCCTTTGGACTCAAGTTAGACAAATCATCTGAAAATGTCCTCTTGAAAAATGCTGAGTATTTAAAGAGAAATGCAATGATTGAAATGACATCTCTACAATATTGGATTATCAATAACTTGTCAGAATGACTTGATACAGTATTCTATATCAATTTAAAGGTAATGTAGTGGCTATTACATTGTGTTAACCATTTGCAACATACATCGCCTGGACTTAGTGTCAAGACTGCTAGCTACCTTCTTAGAGCGCCAACACCTGCAGTACACAGCTTTGTCCCCAAGATCCTCGATGTCAAACGCATGGACCACTTTGGGGTTGTCCTTCTGCAGTTCCTGGTTCACCTTGGGCTTTACACCTTTCCTCTTTGAGAACAGTTTTTGGAATAGTAGGATGCTAATGGCTGTTACTCCGGCAGTCAAGGAGATTGCCGTAGCAAGCTCAGCTACAAAATAAATAACATATTAAACAATAGGTTGAAAGTAGACTGACTTGCCAGTACAATAGGTTTAGAAATAGGCCTATTAACATTCCCCAAAATAATTTGATAGCTAAGTGGTCCAGACCTTAAGAAAACAGTAGTAAAACATCAAACATACTTATGCTATCATCTCAAGAATGAATTAATACGTAAATTATTATTAATGTAATTATGAAGTGAATATTGTTGGACTGCTGTAACGTTAGTTAATTTTCTAGCAGCAATTGAGGGTTATATCAGGTCATGATGTCAGTCAAGGTCGCATTACAAGCTAGCTAGGCTAGTTGAGTGCTATACCGAGATTTACTTGGCAGACTACTGCTGTGCTGTGCCAACCTATCTAAAAAGTAACTTACTAGGTGGCTTGCTGCTAAATTTGTTTAAAACCAACTGTCCAGCTATCTTGGGTTGTAAACGCCATTGTGTACTTAAAACATACAGCAGCAAACTAAACACTAGTAGTTAGATAAAAAATTAATTGCGTAAGCTTGCTGGGCTAGCTAACTGATTAGCTACTAGACTGGCAGCCTGGCTAGCTTGCTAATCACTGTCAGTTAAACTGAACCGTGCACCTATTTAGCAGTTTACCTTTGGAAAGGCTGACGTTGTTTGAACTCATGGCTTGTCTTCTGATGATGTAGTTACCAAACTAGTCTCTAAACCTATCTGCATCAATTGCAGACAATTGCATATCTTTCAGCTGTACAAGCTTTGCTAGCTAATATTTGCTAGCTGCGCCTACTACCTTCGCCTAGATAAACTTCCGGGTTAAGGAAAAACGACGATATTGTTTTTCATAATAAAGGCTGTTAAGAGAAACCTTGTCGGAGACCCCTGACGCTTTAGAACAGGTTGATAAACCGTATTCGCATATTTCTGCGAATTTTAAATCGATTAAATTCCTACTACGTCAGGCTCAAACAATGTTTCTTTGAAGGGTTCACAAGAGATCGGAAATTCACCACAGATTCATTATTCTGTACTAATTATTATGTAATTAACAAATTAATTATGGGATCTTCCTGCTGTTTAGGTTAAAAAAAATAGAACAATGTTTAGATCACATCAGATCACATTAAATGTTCATGTGGTCTCAGGCATTTGGACCAGTGTCACCAGAATCAAAGTCACATATAGATTCGAGAGGAAAATGCTTTTAAAACAAGAGGCAACTAGAGGTATTTTCTGTTTTGTTTTATTTCACAAGATGAATGGCAATGTGAACTGACATGGGTGAAGTCAAGTACAAAATGGTGACAGAATTCAATCCTCCTCAAATGGGTGGAAATGTCCGTGGGCAGTGTACATCACAGATGAATGTGTTCATTAAGTTGTCTCAGGAAATGCTATCAGCTGCCAACCGATTTACTGCTCTGCTTCATAGCTAAAACAAGGTTTCTGGTGACCTGGAAAACAAAAACAGGAACACACTGTAAAGTAATGTAAGCTTAGAAGAAATAAAGACAAGAGAGATTGTTGAGTAGAATGTGCTGTTATAGGTACATGTCGGTCGGACTAACGCCTATCCTTAACTGGGATCGTCCTGAACATTTTTATATGGCTACATATACCCTAGTTCAATATCAAAACAATGAATAACAATGAACTGGTGACATGGGCTACATTCAACACAATTAATCAACCATTTGGACTGACTGAAAGTTACGCCAAGTCCAACTTCTTCTGTGTCTCAGATAGCTTGTCCTGTAGTCGTTTCTTTCTCCAGTCCAAAAACTTCCTTCTCATTCGGTTGGCCTGCCATCCCGTAATAAACCCGGTGGCAAAAGAAACGGCAATTGCAATCTGCAGTGTCCTCTCCGATATGTCAGCCATGTTCACCTCTGTGTGTGGCTAATGATACCCTATTTGTATTAGTTATCTAAAACATGTGTTGTCCACCGGTATTCGTCGCCCTGCACTTACGCAACCTCCCCCCCTGGTTATTCCATTGCACAGCACGCCTGTAAGTTATCTATTTACTTCCGAAGGACGTCGTGCGCAGGCGTGTTAACCAAGTCTTCAGTCTCAAGAGTGCTGCTGTGAGGTGAAATCGAAGATTATTTCTGCAACAGTGCCCCCCTTCGCTCAAAATATAGACCTGGCTAGAATCATACCTGGCGAATACTAATGAATTCAGTATTTAAATCCTAGTTCAGGTTCAGGTTCAGTGGACAACATATAACGGACAACATGTTTGTCATAAGAAAGACTAAAATGCGCTGAACATATCACAAACAATAAAGTACCCTAGGGTTATGTCTCATTAAATGCACTCTTTGTAACAATAACTATACTTATCGTATGTAAACGAAACCGACTGCCCGGACGAGCAAAAAGTTGTATGTTGTAGGCTACAATTAAATTATGTATTACTTTTAGGCCGGGTGTCTGGTTCTCAATTTCTATAAAGCCTTTAAAAGTAGTTCCATTCACTTAGCCTCTTGTGCAGGTGATGCACATATTACACTCAAAACAGCAAAACAAATGACACTGTGAAAAATAATTTATTCCCCTTTCTCCATGGTCATTGATATATTTACAGGGCACCATCATTTGCGTCAGTCACGTTGGTACGCAAGCACCCAGTCACGCAGGACCGCGATGCATTTTGGGAGTATCCGTATGATGCTGAATCAGAATGCAGGCGGATAACGGGGAGGATGGAGAATGGTGCAACGACATTCGACAAGAAATGCCACGGTCTCTCAAAAGGATTGATGCACCTCTCAAAGGCCTCCGACACTTGAGATCCAACAACAACGCAAACAGAACAGGTGTGAATTACGACTCCACTTGATATTTTGCATCAGGTCATAATACGTCCAACTATATGAAATATTCACGAATGATGGTAAATATAGCCTATAACTTGAAGAAGCAGACGCCCCTGCTATGCTCTTTATTGACATGATAGGACAATATTTGGAATGGACAGCTATTAATATCTAATCACAACAGTAGAATAGCATGTCATGATAATTCACATCATGACTACTGGTGTTCCATATGGAAAAGATTAAAATTATTGTGTCGATTAACGTCAGTACTAAGTGTAGTGCTTGTAACCTTATAGGAGCATCACTCTGCATTGACTTGCCTGAATGAAAACGACACTACCCAATATGCCACACGCGCCCTTCCCATGCAGTGGAATGTTTCCTTGTTAATTCGATTGCCAAACCCCAATAGCCTATATATGTATAGTATAGACGATATAAATTCACCTGTCAATCACACAATTTTTCCGATCAGAATGCATGTTGAAGATTAATCTTCCGTCAGCGCAGTGCCCTGTGCGTTTTTGTAGCTGGGAGTGTGCTCATGGTCAGGGGATGTCTAAACTGCAGTGCGGAGAAAATACATGATAGGCGGAGAATGAACGTTTGCACAGAAGCCAGTCAAAGTTCCGATGAGACCAAATATATTCGGCCAGCCTATGGTAATCCTTTTTGATCAATCTGATTTAGAGTGAATTTAGAGCTTAAAATAAAAAGCCTCCTTTGCTTTAAACTCAGTTCGCCACTATTGCACCTGCTGAATGTCATAGTAGCCTACGGTAATGCGGTGATGGTTCACATGAACTGAAGAGTATCTTACGGAAAAGATAGGATTGTGTGCTCAAAATTAAGCAACTGCAACCCATTCCCGGTAGAGATGCTAATGTTTGGTTCACCTGATTGCGACAAGCATTGTTTCTTTGCTTTCCATTTCGAGATAGGTGACTCTACCTCCTAAGGTGTTACACTTAACGAGATACCTCAGTATTTAGGATGGGATTCACAGACAAACGGAGAGAGGTCATATGTCATCTCCTAGGACAGGCAAAGTTTCACTGTTTGTTCCCCTCAATTAGTTTCTCTAAACTTTTCCTAGTAACAGTCATATGTTGACTTATTTTCTCTTTGTTTCTTGGTTTTTAGACATATGTTGTGGGCACCCTGTGGTGTTTAGAGACTGATTAGACTTGCAAGCAACTGTCAGTGGACACACCCATGGTTGTCTTTTTAGGACCCTTTCCAAACCCCCTCTTTGGGTTTGTTAATTTATGAAGAATCCCTACTTCCTTTTTCGTCTTTAGTAACCATATAACAGTTAGTTAAAATAAAAACAAAAACAAAAATTCAACACTTCATAGTAAAGGAAATTGTAAATACAATTGAAAATTGTAGTTGTCTTTAATACAATATCTTGAAATGATTTCCGGTAATCGTTGATTATCTGCAGTCACCATCCACGTTTTATATTGAAAGACAACATCTTGTTTTTATCCACCTTGTTTTGTGTCTTGGGATTTTTTATGGTCATAAATAATCCTTGGAATTCTTAGACTAGAATTGAATGGCAAAATGTCTGCTCTTCATGGTTAAAAGGTAATATTCATGGAATATAGTAAAGAAATGGTGTATGTCAGCAGTGACACCCAGGGTGTCTTGGCAACAGTGATGCAGGGTGTTTGGTCAGGTGGGTATAGCCTTTACTGTGACCTTTTTCTTAATAATCTTTCTTCATTTTATTTTAAGTGGGAATATGTTGAATCGTATTCTAAGTGGTGGGAACACTGTAAATCCCTTGTGCGAAGGCTTACTTGCCATATACCTGTACACGCACAAATACTATGGCTGTTGGCATCTAACACAGGTTGCACTTGTCAATCAACCATTGTTTTAATAGCCTATCACTTGGTGAATGGCTTGGATGGTGTTCAATAACTTGAATGCCTTTTTATTTATTCAGCCTTTTTTGGCTTCATGTATAGAGACTGTTGACATGAGAGAGAAAGAGAGAGAGAGAGAGAGAGAGAGAGAGAGAGAGAGAGAGATAGGAAAGTGGGGAGAGAGGGGTATACATGCAGGACATGTGCTGAGGCCATAGTTGCACACATGCTTTACCTGTGAGCATGATCACAAAGATCCGTGTGAACTTGAACAGGTTTTTAGTAAATGACGATAGATTGTGTTAAGATCAAATATTCCTGATGTCAGATGGATCTATTACAATGTTGGTTAAATTTTTTTAGGAAACTAGTTTATTTTATAGTCAAGCTAGTTGCGAAGTTTTTCTTCTAAAATGTCCTATCTAAATCTTTTAGGAAATAACATTGAAAAATGGGAATTTATGAAATAAGGGACTATGCTATGAGAACAATTGAATATACAGTAACAGTAAACAGAACTGTATACACACACACACAGACTATTACCTACAGTCACATTAGGTTTTATATAGCCTACAGTAACACCAGCATCAATGTTTTCTTCCTTTTAGATGAATAGCTGATTCAAGTTTGGAGCTGTTGTGCCTTCACTAGGCAGGCCAATGCAGTGTGTTGGGCCAGGTGTCCAAGCTGACGAGAACATGAACGGAGCGGGAGAGCAGGTGGATATCCTGCCACCAAACTGCATGGTGAAGGATCGATGGAAGGTGGTGAGTGAGTTTGCCATCAAAGTGAGACTTTGGCGAATGGATTCTGTAATGCAGTGGGTTTGTAACTGAACGACCAAAGAGGTACAAAACAGCAAACACATGTTTATCTTCACTGTTTGTCAATCTCTTCATCTGTCTCATTTTGACATCATCAGCTAAAGAAAATCGGAGGGGGAGGTTTTGGGGAGATATACGAGGCCTTGGACCTGCTGACACGAGAGAATGTGGCCCTTAAGGTGGAATCAGCCCAGCAACCCAAACAGGTCCTCAAAATGGAAGTTGCTGTCCTGAAGAAACTGCAAGGTAAGAGCAGACCTGGGAGAGGAGTTTAGGAAGGTCACCATGAATCAATAATGAACAATATCCTGACCAAGACCAAAGAGGGGAGTGTGAATAAAAGCAAAATCTGTCTGTCATGCATGGAAGTCATTGAGTTTGTGTGACAAAAACTAAGGCAAAAGAAAATACAACTTTCTTACCATTTTCTTCTCCCAGGGAAAAATCACGTTTGTAAATTTATTGGATGTGGGAGGAATGAGAAGTTCAACTATGTAGTCATGCAACTTCAGGTAATCCAAGCTACTGTATTTGTAAAATACTAAATGCAACAATATATGTAAAGCATATGACATCATTCTAATTCCTATCCCACCTTGTCTTGTCCTCTGACAGGGAAGGAACTTGGCTGACCTAAGACGTAGTCAGCCTCGTGGGACATTCACCATGAGCACCACGTTACGTCTGGGCAAGCAGATACTGGAGTCCATAGAGGCCATCCACTCTGTAGGCTTCCTGCATAGAGACATTAAGCCTGTAAGTGTTTCTCTGTATGCCTGCTTGCTGTTTCTCTTGGGACTCATACTTCACAGCACAAACTCTCTTAATGTTTTGCGTCTTAATGTTGGTTTTAAATCAAGTAGCGTTTGTGGCAACAATTATTTGGTCATTTAGTTCCACATAACACATTACACATAGCTTAAGAGTAAAACCTTTGAAACATGCAATTCAATTCTACGTTCAGCTATGGTTCTTTTCGGATGATTTACCTGGTTCCATCTGTACTATTTTCTCAGTCAAACTTTGCCATGGGTCGACTTCCCTCGACATACAGAAAGTGTTATATGTTAGACTTCGGGCTTGCACGCCAGTACACCAATACTACCGGAGAGGTTCGACCGGTAGGTGACAGTCACAAACAAAGATATCTACTGTACATTGTGTGTAATTCAGTGTCTAGTCAAACTAAATTTGTCTATATCTGTCAGACTTATTTGAACCTATAAAGTTATGCCACATAATATCAATTTTATTGCCCATTTCTGTTCTTCACAAATCTGATTTGTTTCTGGAAATGTTCAGACTTCCGTACGATATATTGCATCTGTTCTCTTCTATTTCTGTTTCTAATTTGCAGTCATGCTCGTCCCCTTTGACCCTTTCAGTTTGATGCACATGCGTGTGACTGCATACTCCCTGCATGCTTGTGACCCTTTCTGTCAGGTGCCTGAACACCACTGCAGATTCAGCTACACAAAATACATGCAACTATATACATGTCACACCACGCACACACAGGTCCAATGACAATAATGTTTGGCCCTTTAGTTTTTTTAAGGGTTCCGAAATAATCACGAAAAAAAGAAAATAGTTAATGATGAACTGATGAAGAACCGAACCCAACATTTGTATAACCAATTTTTCTGATACACTTACGGCCTTGCAAACCTACACTGATCACATCACAAAATGTACTCAATATTCAGTACTAGCTCTTATCCTTTTCCCTTATTTGTGCAATGCCCTGCCTGAGATATATTTTCCCACCCATGTTAAATTTGATTTATTATTTTTAGCATGTTTTACATTTCACTTAAAGTTATATTTAAGCCTGACTCCTTCCGCAACATGAGCAATAAGACCACTGTTTTGACATTATGCTAAAAACACTTTTTTCTTGCAGCCTAGAAGTGTGGCTGGATTCCGGGGAACTGTTCGTTATGCATCAGTAAATGCACATAAAAACAAAGTAGGTGTAGTTTAATCTAATTGAATTCACACATTTTTATTACATTTTACACAAAGTAGCCTGACTTTTTTTTCATTTACTTGTAATAAGATAATATTTTAAAGCCTTAATAAGTTTAATAAGTATACATACAGTTTCAGGGATGCCTGGTTGGTGCAAGCAGATGTTCATGATTGAGCAAAGAGAAAGTACTTTTATATTGGATAAATAATTCAGTATTTATGTCCTTTTCACAGGAAATGGGTCGGCATGATGATCTGTGGTCACTGTTTTACATGTTGGTAGAATTTGCGGTGGGTCAGTTACCATGGCGAAAAATCAAAGATAAGGTGAGCTCTCTTGTTTGTCTCCATGACTACAATTTGACATTTAAGTATTAAGGTCTGTTCCCAGGTTCAAACTATATCATGTTTTAACAGGAACAAGTGGGCCAAATTAAGGAGCGTTACGACCACAGAATGCTGCTCAGACACATGCCTTCAGAGTTTTATTGCTTTCTTGAACACGTATCAGGCCTTGACTATTTAACCAAGCCTGATTACCAGGTACAGACTACTTCTATTTCTTGCATTCCTCTTGCAGTTTGTATATATTTTGTTTTTGACCATAACGGTGTGCCATACAATAAAATGTGTAAACATTTGACATTCGTATATAAATATAAAATGTACCAGTATTTGATTATCAGTTTTAATGTTCGTTGAAATCAATATTCTATGAATCAGATGAGTGTGAATTTCTGTTGTCTGTGCTTTTAAAATCCTTCTATTTATGGTTCTCTATGCAGTTGCTGATGTCAGTGATTGAAAACAGTATGAAGGAGCGCAGTATCACAGAGAATGAGGCGTTTGACTGGGAGAAAGGGGGGACTGATGCAGGACTGGCCACCCCCCCTCAACAAAATACAACAGAGCGCCGTCAGAATGCTGCCATGGAGGGGTAAGATGTCGTTCAGTAACTTGGAGGCATTCTGCCAACATCCCCATTAGGCAAGCCAGCAGTATCGCAACTAGGATTGTTTTATGATCCTTTATTCCTCGGATATTTACCTTTTTTATTCAGTACTTTTATTATAGTTTGTTGCTGATCAATACATGTACTAACCTTAAGTTACTTATGCTCAAACACCAACCCTGTGTAGCACACAGTCATTTGAATATCTCCTATTCTCAAATATGAGGACCGGTACAATAAAACACATTCTTTAACCATTATGAATATTCAATCTATTAAAATACATAATACATTTAATTTTGGGAAGTCGTGTTGTGTTTTGGTCATCAGAGGCTTTTTCAATCGGCAGGGCTATTGATCCATTTTACAATCTGCCCTGTGTACAGGAATGTATAATCCATGTACTGCCCTTGTCAGTTAATACATTGATTTTTTCAGGGTGTTAAATGTATGTCCTGTTCCTGGTGAGATACAAAGAGACTCCACTGGAGATGTACTGCAGGATGAGCACCTGAGCAACCAGGAAAATGCTCCACCTGTTCAGGGACCCAGTAGGTCCCGAGATGGGCCCCGGCCGCAGGCAGAGGGCGAGACCTGGGAGGACACAGACTTCAACCGCAACAAACTCAGGATCAGCATCAGCAAGGTAAAGTATAGAGATTGGCTATAACATTACCGTCGGCTCTATGTGGCATGCCAGTTCAGAGTTTTTGTTTTATTTTTTATGTATGCTTTAACGTAAGATACGCATTATGTAGAAAAGCATAAAAATGCTGAGCATATTAATGTGCCTATTTACTATGGATTTAACTGGCAAACGGGTTCATATAGTCTACAGATGGTTTATTTAGTGGAGAAGCAGTTGACAGTTGGTCTTAAAAGTTATCAATCGTTTGTTTCATCACAGACACACTTGACTGCCGAGGAGGAGCCGGCCAAGGCGGCGTGTCCTGTATCCCCAGTGGGAGACCCAGCAGACTCTCCCGGTGCTCAGGCCCGAGTCCTCATGTACCGAAGGATCAACAGCCCGGAATCCGACCGCCTGTCTGCTGCTGATGGAAGGCCAGATGTCTACGACAGGCGGTGGGAAAACAAGAACATTTAACATTTGACAAATATCCACAATTTGTATCGTAAATGTGTTCTTGGCGATATACTTTGCGTTGGTTACATTTACGACACGGCTGACTGTATGGCGCACGTCCAGTAAACCATTTGGATGTTGCAACCTTAATCTGGCACAAAGTCTGCAGTTGTTAAATACGTCAATTAAATTCTGTTTATTTGTATGAAGTGCAGGTCCCGGATGGACATCTTGGGGTCACCATCCCGCCATGTGTACTCCTCCCAGCCGGCCCAGATGCTGTCCCTCGAGGGAGGGGGAGGTAACAGGCAAGCAGACGGAAGACAGGAGGTCTCTGCCGCCTCTGCAGGTGACCCCGAGGCCTGCAGCAACGCCTTCATTCGTTCCGTGCCTCTAGCCGAGGAGGAGGACTTTGACAGCAAGGAGTGGGTGATGATCGACAAGGAGACGGAGCTGAGGGACTTCCACCCCGGGGCCGAGCCCACCACCTCGGGCACCACGGACGAGGAGCCGGAGGAGCTGCGTCCTCTGGAAGAGCAGGAGGAACGTAGGCGGTTACGGGGAGGCACCGGAGCAGGGGAGGCAGTGGTACGGCCTAAGACACACGCAGATCGTGGGGCAACTAGAGGCACTGGGACACTACATGAGGAGAGTGAATCAGGGAGAAGGCAACAAGAGAACCGGGCTCAGAGACGTGAGTCAGAACCTTTTAGACCCCATGGGCAGGTAAGTTGACATTCAGATTTTTTCATTAATATTCAGCGATAGTGATGATTGGACTTTAAAGTCAGCCCCTTTCTACATCTTTTTTTTACTGTCCTACTGCATCAAGAGAGAGATCAACAGATTAATTGACATAACATATGCAGATTATAATATTGGATTTTGACCACAGGATTTTAGTATCTGTATCTGAAGTGGCATTTCTAAAATACATGGAGAATGTCACAGAAAATCAGTTGTGAAAAGGTTGAGAAACACGTAACATGTAAGTCCTCAGGTCATCTTCTACTGTGACAATCAGTTTAAACAGCTAGGAATCAATGGACATCAACAATTCTATGTGCAAATCTGTATTTTGTATGTATTTGAGTTCAAGAGTGTCAGCATTGAGTAACAGTGCATACTTTACTTGACTCCCTATGCCTCCTGGTAAAGAAACGTATTGAGATGCATGCTGTAAATACACCGTACTTCTCATACCCTACATAACATGTGTAAACGTATCATTCCATCAGAAGTAACAATCCCACCCATGTCATTGTCATTCCACTCACCTATCCATTCATCTAATAACCATTGTGACATGAAATCATCAAACTACCAACTTCAGTTCATCGACACAATCACACATCAAGCACAATCACCCGTCATACAACTTCCTTTCATTTTCTTGTCAGAGTTTTTATTTCAAACATTCCATGGTCAACTTCATCAGTATGGTAATAATTTTCTGTTGTGGGTTTGAAATATTCCATCATTGAGCACTATTTGAGCCAATATTGACTGTGGCGTCTTTCGTTTGCTGAGGTTAGGCAAATTGAGCATCTAGTAATGCAAAGGGCTGTTGATCTCAATTCCACCTTAACAACCATTAGTAATATGTCTCTCGTCTCTCTCCGCTCAAAATCACGATTGCCTTGGAGTTTCCTTACTACAACCAATTTAACTTTGCCTCAGAAATATTTTTCATATCGCACAGGAAGATCTCTCCTATCCCCTAAAAGATTGAGAAAGAGGTCCATATTTCTGATATGTGTGTACAGGAATGGGGAAAGGGCGGATGCGAGATGCATACAAAAACATTTAAATGCGCTGGATTTTTTTTAAAGCAAGAATCATGGCCCCCCGCCTGATCCCTTTCTCCTCCAATCTTATTGGTCTTTTTCAGTTGGAGGAGGACAGGCCCCACCCCCACCACCACCACCACCACCACCACCAACACTCTTACCCGAGGCCCAACCAATTGCGGAGATTGGCGTCGTATGTGTTCTCCTCCTCGACACTGGAGACGGAGCAGTATCCCCACGGCAGCGCTGAGGCCGGTGCTTTGATCCAGCGCAGCCGCTCAGCAGAGAGCAGCCCCGCCCGGCTACCCTCGCGCCGTCATATGCCCCTGTTGCCCGGCATCTCCCGTGTCCAGATACAACAGATGCTAGCCAAACTCATGAATAAGACGTGATCAAATAGACGCATCTGGCTGCTGTTTCTCCCAAACGTCGACGTCCCCTATTCCCTTCACAAAACCTCATCCCTGGCTTTAACTAAAGGGTACCTAAAGGGAACGATACAAAGGAAGACGTATATTTGCCTTTCTGTTGCAATAAACCTGAGCCCTCACTTTGTCCCGAAGAGCCTGCGGGCCCGGGATTGTTAGATTGGGTTTCACCCTTTTCTCTAGGGAAGCACCTCAAGTCACCTGATACCCCAAGCTCTAAGCACCTAAAATGGCTGACACCATGTCATATGACTCACTGGCTCCTGTGGATTTAGAGGGAGAGAGACAGAGCACGGCCGTTTGAGAGAGAGTGAATGAACAATTCTAATGGAAAGGTCTGAACCGGAAGAGACTCTATACTCAACACTGTACACTTTTTTAATTACATAAAAAAACGTGTGTAGCCGTATGAGCCGTAGATTTAGGAAGTGATTACATGCTTTGTCGAATATCTACTCTGGCATTCCTATACCTGCAGATGCTTTACTTTGCTTCAGGACTAGAGGATGCAAGTGACAGTGTTTATACCTGTGAGTGAGTGTACAGTATGTGTTGTGTGAGGATGAAAGGCAGATTTTTTTCTTAGTTTCACTATTGCTATGTCAAACTCTAAAACTGCCCACCATAACAATCATTAACACTCAATCTCTGCTCTCACTGTCCTCAACACCATTTCTTCCTCCATGTTATTTTTTGAATGTAAATCATTTTTCTTCAATAGAAAATGAAACGCTGACCAAGACAGCGCTTCATTTTTTAGCTAAAATCTTTACTTGACATGTAGCCTTTCTAATGTGAGTTCTACGACTTAGATCATAAAGAAATGTGTTTATTGTCCATCTGACACTACTTGAACCACAATACAACAAAATACGTTTCATTTGAAGCACCTTTCTCAGGTGTCTTAGGCCACCCTACAGTGAGCAAGATCGTTAACTGAACCAGATGATCACTGTTTAAAACGTGTCTAAGGAATGAGTTTTGAATCTGAGTCGCCTAAAGATGGCAGAGTACAAAGGCACCAAAGGCTTCTTCTGAACAGTCAGAAACAGCCTGGTGTCAGAGTGGCAGGAACCGTCCGTTGGGACTACTCAATGTGAGAACGAGCACTTTGAAGTTAAACTGGAATTTGGTATGGAGCCAAGAAAGATGCATAGTGGGGGCAGGGTGTTTGCTTGGTTATATTGATGTGCTACTAGCCTTTTGGAACGTCTGAGAACTGTTGAAGCAGCTGAAAATATCCTGACCCTGACACCCCACACAAAACCTTAGATAGTCAGGTTTGTATAGTATATGTACTGTATATCAGTGTTGTTTATAGAGTCAGACAAGGCTGGTCTGGGTATGACTTTGTGGTCAAAGAAGGCCAGAAGGCCAGAAAAGGGTGGTTGTGTTCAGAAGGAGGCAAAGAGTTTCTGTATTTGGTAGCTTGAGGAACCATCCACGTTGGACAAACCAGGGGTAGGTTTCATCACACATGGCAAATCTGTCCACCCCACCTTTTATTTAAAAAATGTATATTTAATGACTGCATCATCAGTTGTTAGGACATCTGTCCCACCCACATTTGAAAGCCAACCTACGCCCTTGTTCAAAACATTCCATAGACTTCCTCAAAGCAACTACAATGACATGGTTGTAGGGTTGTTTAACATGTTAGATCGTTCCCTGGATGTGAACTATTCTCTGAAGGTTAAATGTGATGAACACCAGAGCTCAGATAGATTGGGCTGACATGTGGTAGACGTGCTTTATTTTTCATTTAGGTGTCCAGATTTAATGAAGAAATGAAAGTTTAGTGGAGTCCCTTTTTAGTAGATAAACAATACAGTACCGAAAATGTTTTTTTAAATGAAGGATAACTTGAAATCACTTTCAACATACATGCACTGTTGCTCTAAAATAGTATATTTATTAGCAAACATGTCTGTGATGTGAGCACCATTTACATATTTATTCAGATTTATGCAAACTCACATTTTTTGTTACCTGGTGACAAAACATACCACATTAAATCCTATGCATTTACTTAGTTTGTATCAAATTATGACCTTTTGAGTTTATATCAAGAGATTATTATTATTATTATGAATGCTACATGGACATTATTAATGTTCCACATGGCTGGAGATGAAAGAAATGTCAATTGTCAGTCGATTAATAGGCTAATAGGCTATTATTGTGAATTAAGGCTGTTTTATCTTAGCCTGCTTGGTGATCATCAGCTAGTCAAAGAATATTCACTTTATTTAATATTTGGGTCTTACTTTCACGATCTACAGTACATATCTTAATATTACCAGCAATAATAATTTATGAATCTGTGAATTTTCCGTCACAGTTTGCCCTTGAACCTTTACGGCCCTGTTTACCAAGTACAATTAGAAAGAACCACTATTAGTGCACTGTCGTCAAAAGTTAATAAGTTAATAACTTTGTCGTAAAGATAACATAAATATTTGTTGAGTACCCATATTTGCTATTATTCTGGTATTACATTGGCAGCGTTGAAAGTTAATGCATCTTAGATATTTATTAATTGAAAATAGATGCAAATATATATTTTTAGGGTGATGTTTCATCTGTTAAATTAGAATTGAAAGGTTCACCTGAATCATGGTTTGAATATATGTTCTTACAGGATTGTTACACAATATTCTGTTTGGAATCAATATACTATAATTTACTTAGGTATAGTTGTTACCTTGGTGATCATAACAAAGTAGGGGTACTTTATCAATTTTTCCCACTCATAAATCCAACATGAATATAACTTATCACTTAGGTAAGGTTTAGGTAGGTTGTCTGGTAACAACTTTACAATTCTGGCTGTTTCTGTAACCCAACATTTTGATCTCCATACACATCACATGCAATAAGCAAATACTCAACATCACACTTTTTTGTGAAAACTGTTAAATTCAACAAACAAAGTTCAACAAAATCTACTTGTTTCAATCAAATTTATGTTGGATTGATGCAAACATGTTGTTGTGTAACCCACTTTTACCTTCACTCCAAACACTAGTTGATTCAAAAAGAACATATGAAATGTCTGTTTTAACACTCAAAAACACAATGTGCTTCAACTTCAACAACCATGATTCTTCATGTACCATATTTTTGAAAAGGTGAAGTGAGAGACATTGTTCCCATCTGTGAAATTTACACAAGGAATGCTTGACAAGTTAGTAATCATCAATATTGGACATACAGTACTGTAGATATTGAACATTGAACAGCTATCTTGTTGCCACCATGGACCACTGCTCCATTCTTTGCACCAGCTCCAAATTCTATTGTAAATCATGCAAAGAGTCATGTACCTGGAGTAATGATATGGCATTTGAAGTAGGTATACTGTAATATTACAATTGCATTATTGATAAACATTCATTGACTGGAACGTCCACCTCTGTTTTGTTTTTCTACGTTATGATTGTAAACATGGTTCAAATACATTTCCTGGTGCAGAACAATGAGCAAATTCATGAAAACCTGTTAAAGCCCTAATAGAGGACATTTTTGTGAAAGACTTTATTATTTTCTGAATGGATGATTGGTTTTAAGTCAAGCTTACCATTACGATACCCAAGTGTCCAACACAGTGAATGTGTTGGCCCCAAGATGTACACAATTCCAGGTTAAGCACTTTATTGTTTCAGTTTTGGCCATTACAAACAGAGAGGAAGCCACGATGACAAAGTATTTCTTGCATTCAGCAGGATTTTGTATTCAGGGTCCTCTGTGGATTGCCACACAATGTATGGTGGTATGTCTGTATCATGACTCCTGCAGAGATAAATGTAAGATACTGAACACTGTTAAGCGTTGACCAGTTAGTGTTGAGCAAGTTCTTGTATTGCAATATCTTGGTCAGAGTTCATTTGTGATTGTTGAAAGACTCGAAATAATAGTTAACACAGCTTGGTGAATGAAAAAAGCGAAGTCTAATGATTCCTTGAACCTACAGGAATAAACCCTGCCCTAACCCTCCAGTGGAAAGTATGAGTGGGTGAATGTGAAATCTATCCATAGCAATTGTTAAACTTTCACACTTTCAATCAAAATGTCAAAAGGAAACACATACGCAATAACTGAAAATTTTACCTTGCGTTAAATTGTCTTTAAAGCCTTTGTTTTCAAATGTACATTTGGATTGGCTGGGTCAACATTTCAGTCATTGTCAGCTTCCAGTGTTACACTGTACTATGAATCTGCCTTTAAGCTGTAAATACATCTGGCAAAGCACTGTATACAAGGCCGAACTTATTACAACATTTTGGTTGAGTTTAAAACACAAAAAGAACATTTGTTGCCGCACTATGGATTTTTATGCCTTTTATATCCATTCATGTAAACTTCACAGGACAATCCTCTGGACTTGCATACAACCAAAACACAATTAAAGAATTTGAGGAAAGCTTTTAGCAAATGTTTTGTCTGTATCGTCACTTAGATAAACAAGAATCTAAACAGAAAAATATTGCTCCTGGTGTTGGTTACCCTAAAAGGATGACTAAACTGAAAAATGTTGTTGTGCCATGTCTTTCAGGTATCCAGCGCTACAGTTCTACACCAGTGTAGCAGTTTGGAGGATGACCAGAGTGAAGAGAAGTACAAACTCAATTTCCACACAAAAGGATGCTCACGAGAATTAGTTTGCCTGTCCACCATGCCCCTCCAAGAGCCTTTGAAAACCAATCTGGAGGTCCAGACAGAGGAGGTGGACACCCCCAGAACTGGAGCACAGTCAAGTAGGGAAGATAGCCCCAAGAGCAACGAAGGCAGCCAGGAAGGGGACGATGATGAAGGGGCTCCTTCCACGCTTCTAGCTGATATGTCCCCACAGGGTGTCCAGGGTCGGGTCTCTGCCAGTGAGCCTGACCTTGAGCTGGAGGAGGGCTCCAAGACCCTAGTGCTTTTCTCCCCTGGTGACATCAGGAGGTCCTTGGTTGTAATGGGGGAGGGGAATTTGCCTCTGGACATGGATCAGGGCACACTGGTGGCCGTCACACCTCAGTTTGACAAAGTCCAGGTGTTAGGAAGCCTGCTGGATGTCTTGGAGCCTGTGAACCTGTCTTCATTGCTCAAATCTGAACCCAAACCTTTAACATCACTTGCCAAAGTAGCCGCTGTGGCTGCAAGCAACTCCTGCCCCATCACCAAAGTAGAACGTACCTTCATTCACATTGCAGAAACCACCCACCAAAATGTAATGTGCTCTTCGGGTGCCCTGCAGACCAAACAGCTTTTGCCTCAAGTCACTGTGGAGCCATCTGCTGAAGAGAAAGACATCTCATATAGAGAAAAGGAGAACACTGGGGATAACTGTTCAAATGAAGCAATTTCTGACAGAGATGATGAAAAGAAAAGAAACCATGAATTGGAATGTGCTGCTTGTCCAATCAATGAAAAGGATAAAGCATCTGACAGCAAGGTGGGAGACGAAAGAGATAGCTCTGACGAAGACATACCAGTGAGGGGCAACGGGGGGAGGGGAGAGATTCAGTCTGAGGTGGATGTTGCAGAGAGAGAAGCCATGAGTGCTTTGGTTAGTGAAAAGTTGGCTCTAGCTGAAAGCCTTGTGGTAAAAGAGTCTGAGGATGTCAGTTTAGCTAAAGAAAGAGAGGGGGAAAACCAAATCTTTGAGTCTACCGAGCAGTCTAGCACAGAAGATATAGGGGGAATGCAAGAAACCCAGAAAGTATCTCTCAGTTCCCCAGAGAGTAAGTTCATGTCTCAACAACAAGGCAACAATATTGTGATGCCCCATGAGACTCAGCTGGTTCAAGTGTCAGTGTCCAGCATACAAAGCAACTCCCAACATGTCATGGAACAATTAAATCCAGCTTCTTCACAGGAAGGAACCAAGGGCTCTCATGAGCTTTATCAGGAAATTGGTCCTAGTGCTCAATTGGCAGAAGTAGCAAAGACACCGACCAGCCATCACAAAGGCAGTCGAATACCCATCCCTGTGCTTCTATCTGAGGAGG
This sequence comes from Plecoglossus altivelis, assembly GCA_036571765.1. Lineage (NCBI taxonomy): Eukaryota > Metazoa > Chordata > Actinopteri > Osmeriformes > Plecoglossidae > Plecoglossus > Plecoglossus altivelis. The sequence goes on along the minus strand of BROE01000016.1, from coordinate 7,009,112 downwards.
ATGCTGGCTCAGAGCTATCCCAGTCATTCAGGGAGCCCAGAAAACGCCTAAGGCCAAAGCGACCCCATCTTGCTCGTCTAGTGATGGAGAGGAGGCAGCTAAGGCTGGCCTCTGGGGCCTCATCCTCTGCCTCATCAGGGGACAATGTTTGTAGGGCCTCCAGAAGCCCATCTGTGACCACTTCAGAAGAGGACACCCTCAATTCAGATGACCTGCTTGCCAGGAAGGTCAGAGACAAAATGGAAGCAGGACATCAACAAAGTAAGATACCTCGTCCCATCCAATCAGCAAAGGGATCCTCTGTGATGTCACCTCCGATTCTACCCTCTAGTTCCGGTGTCCAGAAGTCTTCACCTATACAAAGGTGGGTGAAAAAGATTAAAGAAATTAGCAACACAAACAGGTAAACAAGGACTCTTACTGACCAGCATGTTGTGTCTCCATGTTTCAGATTCCAAACCGGCAAAAAGGGAAGCATGAAAATGTCCCAGATGGTCCAATCCAAACCCACCATGTTCCACAGCTCTCCCATAACTGGACACCAAGCGCGGGTTCCCCAGCCCCCATCCACATGCTCCTCTCCACGTAGCATCAGCACCTCCCCACGCAGTTACTCCACCTCCCGGACGGACAGCCCCTCTCCCCAGCGCCAGCGTAAGAGCACAGCAGTCACAGAGGTCCACAGGCAGCTCATTTCTTTCCGGGTCCAAAACGCTGCACCACTTAAAGCTAGAGCTCCCTTCACTGAGGACTCCACTGCTGCCACAGCCATTACCAGTAGGCTTGGGAGACGGGGTAAAACCCACCCATTGTTAACACCCACTAAGGGGAAACCAGATGCTATGGAGAGCAAGACCACAAGATAATACTTGACAGAAAATTAGGAATGTTTTTCCATCTTCCAAATGCACTTCATAAATTACTTTCTGACTTAAAAGTCAGTAACTCTAGACCTTAAAAGTGTCACAGGAATACAGATGTATGTTTGCCATATTAATCAATGACAAATAAAAATGTACTGCAATAAAGCAGTACCACATAAACAGCTGACCCACTGAACGCCACACTTAGGATTCACAGAGGGCCCCCAGCACTTTCTTGGATAGCTGCAGTTTGGTTCTGAGAAAGGACTTTACACTTTACACTTTACTCTATGCCTTAACAATACAAGGTTCTGTTCTCCTCCCATCATATAGGCTTCCAGTTATGAAACAGCTTACTGCAAAACTGGGCTGCACCTAATTTGGATAGTCCCATATAGATTGTTTGTAGATGCACAAACTATTGATGAACCATTCACAGAATGTCACCTGTGGCTCTACTGAAATGTATACATTTGTAAGGTTAGGGTGATTTTATATAAGCATAACTATCATCCATTGAGCATCTATAAGCTATCAATACACCATCTAAACTATCCAAGTAACACACGACCTATCCAAATAAAGTGTTGTCATCTCATTGTCTTTGCATCAACAAAGTGCTTATATAGTGTGTGACATGATGCACTGCTGACATATGTGTTACTTTGTTGGGGCTTTATATTTAAAGAGTCATCTTTTTTCCCATCAACCGTTACAATTGATGCATCTGCAATAAACTTTGCTCCTAAAAAACTTAAAATACATGGCCAAAACATTTTCAGCCAAAGGAGGTATGCATTTACGTAGCTTTTCAGTTTCTCATATGAATTAGTAGAAATGCCAAAATGTATCTAGTTTAGCTAGTGTTTTTGCACGTAGCCTAAAAGAAGGTATAGTATGATATAGTGTTGTACTGTTTTCCAGGTCCTTTGGAATTAGTGTAACTGAACATCTACTGAGTTTTCTGCAAGATTCCATATTCCAAATCACACTAGCAAGATAACTAATGCTAACCACAGCTGATACAGATTATTCAAAGTGCCTATAGACACAACAGCCATCTTCTGCTACAATGCAAGTGCACCCAATGACAAAATAGTCACAATCTTAGCAGTACCATTTTTAATTGCAGTCCCTATGAATGTGTAGAAGAACTTATGCCTAGCCCTTGATGTTACCTGCTTTACATTTAGTAATATGAAATGTGATTTATTTATTTGTGTCTACTCACCACAAGCAAGGTTCAACACTGGCTCAAATTGTTCCAAGATGTAAGGGATGTTATAAACATATCTATTAAGGTGCCCTGTGCAATTTCTGAGTGATTTACACATTTCTGTGTTAACAAAATATCACATGGAAATACACATTTGAAATTCTTCGTTTCATATTGTTCTGCATGTCTTGTCTACCTCGGAGGAATGATTGCACCATTACCTAAAAAAGTTTGATCCAAAGAATGGCTTCAAGCATTCATTACTTTTCAAGCTTTATTGAAAGTTGTCTTACTTATGAACATAATTGTCTAATTCCTGGTAGTATAATAGTTTCACAGAAACCGTTTGACATCTTTGACATGTACACTTACTCTGTACAGAATGTACAAAGGACAAGGAACGAATAGTAATAATTAACCATATTGAGTTCAATGTTGTGTTTCCAGTTATACTTTTTGGTTGTAAGATTTAACCAAGTTATTAAGATCTAAACGGAGACAAGCTGCAACAATACTGGTGTTAGATTACTATTCACATTTTGATTACTAGGATTCTGTACAGCAATTTCACATCTTTGAAGAAAGTAAACTTCCTCCTTAATTATCTATCCATGCTGAAACAACCATCATTTTTAGGAAATTTAGGAGCAATTGCTGTCCATTATTCATCAGCTACACCAATGATGGCTTTAAAATGCTTAAGTATTTGAGAAAACATGAATGAACATTTGCATTTTAATTTGACCTTATTTTATATTTTAATACTTTGCCACAAATGTCCCAGTGGCTCTACTTGCGTTGCAAGGGAATTCAGAGTTTTCTGCATCTATACACTGTCCACATGTTTACCTGTATTTGTAGACATTTGCCCAGTCAACATGAACTCAGCATGAATGTTTCATTGAATAAACCATTATCATGTAACTGCTTATGTGAAATACCTTTCTAAATTACTTAGTTTATCAATGTGTCCACAATAAATAATTGCTGAAGTCTTTTTTTTGTTTGTAAAACATATTTTGACTATGATAATGACATGTCGTGGTATAACATTATACTATCATAAAGAAAGCCCTAACAAGCTACAATCAATTTCAAGAGTATAGAAAGTACATTTAAGCTTCAGATATTAGAAAAGACACATCCTCTACATATGCCTTGCAAACGCTTGATATTGGAACAGTCTTGCATTCCCATTCCATTTCAGTAAGATGAGAAAGGGTCTAATTTGTTATTATTTCCATGGATTTGTGTTTAAAAAGGCTAACTCTAGATGACAACTGTACAAAGTTCTCTGCAGTACATTGAAAGTTATGTAGTAACCCATTACTGGTCTGCAGTTACATTACATAAAAACAAGATTTAGTTAAACAGTTTTTGTATCTGCAACCAGTTTTGGATGTCTTAAGTATCATGTCATGGCAATTATACTGTCATTAATTTGGTTATACATATCAAATGCAGGCTAAGTTAACATAGATGATAGCACAAATTGGTCATAATACTGAATGCGTTTTGAGGTAAATTAATTTAATTCAGTTCTACTAATCTAAAGGTATATGGTATATCTTGAGCCAACAAAACTAATCAGAATTTGGTCATGGTCACTGCGGCCCTTTCAGATTAAAACATTCAACAAGTACATTTGTTCACAACTACAGGGACTCCTGTAGACTTCAATGTCATCTCATGCTGCCCATGAATAGTAAACATTCATAATAAGGGCCACAATTAAAGCAGCACACTTCTGGGTCAAAGTGCACATTTTATTATGATCAAACAAGCAGTTGGTGAACTCTGCTCCCATTGGAACATGGGAATGTTAAATGTGTGTGACGCTTGTGCTCAAGTCAGGCTTTCAAAGGAATTGAGTTATATTTAGCTCTACCTATCACTCAGTGGTTCGCAAACATTCTTAGACAGCCCCCCTTTCAAAATGTGTCTGAAATGTGTCTGTTGAAGTGTACTTATGATGTTAATTGAGGTTCCCAAGGGCTTTGTGAATGGCTATTATATAGTGGTTACATCAGCAAGCGGATTTTCGGATTTTGAATGGAAGTACAGACCAAATCCTTGATACAAAGAATGTGGCTAGCGCTGCATGCTTAATACATTTTTGTTCACCCCCGCACACACACACACACACACACACATATTTTTCATTCAGCACAGCCTCCTGGGAGGTGTGTCTCTAAGGTAGAGAACCATTTTTATGGTTGATCTTCCTTGACTTGAAATGGAGTTCTCATTCTGGTCTATAGAACACACAGTTTTTACCTGAGGAGATTTTTTCTTTCATTCGAGTACAGATTCTGATGAAAGCTACATTTTGACCTCCAGATATTCAGAGAGCTTTACATTTGGATTTGCACACTAATCCTGGTATTCAGTTTCAAAAGGTTTTCTTCAAAATGAAGTTTGAAAATGTTCTTGAGGAGACTGATGGATTTGGATGGTTCCAGTTGTTGATCATTACTCTGCTCTGTGTTCCTCGGCTGATTCTGCCTTGTCACTTCTTGCTGAATAACTTTATTGCGGCTGTGCCATTTCACCACTGTGACCTTAGCTCTCTGGAGGATGGAGGAGCCTTTACGAATCTGTCACAGGAGCAAAGACTGATCGTGGGTCTTCCAATGCAGGAAAATGGATCTCCAAGTTCGTGTAGGATGTTTGCAGGACCCCAATTTAAACTCTTGGAAAATGTTTCCAGCCACAATGAAATACCTAGCATTCAGTGTAGAAGCGGATGGGTGTATGACAAGAGCATGTTCACCTCCACACTGGCTACAGAGGTACAAATATGTGTTTTTCCAGGAAAAAAAATTACCTGCATACATAGCAATACTTTTAGCATTACATTTTGACAAGTTTGTGGTCTTCCTATACCTATCCAGCATGTACGTGACATTACAATACCAGGTTTCAACAAAACAACTATGATGGCTACATTTGCATAAAATTGCATTACTCTTTTTATGATTTTATTTATATTTAGTGGAACTGGGGCAAGTGGTCACAGCCTTAAATTGTCACAGTGCCTCTAAAACCATCAATCTTGACAATTGTTGCTCTTTGTAATTAGATAATATCTAAGTTAGGCAAAACAGTCTGAAAAGTCAACTGGGACCAACCTCAGAGTTAATATTGTTTGCAATGAAATGTCCTATGTTTGACCTTAACTGTTTTGTGAATAATTCTTAAATGTTTCAAATGACAAGACATGCTTTAGAACTTTGGACCTAAATAGCATCATGTAGCCTCCTCATGTGGCAACTTCCCCTTATATTTACTTATAGTAAAATGTTTGCATTGAATTATAGCAAAGTAAAATGACTGTATTAGAGTACTGTATTTAATAGTATTTTAATACATTTATACAGATATGCTCAATGTTGCTCTATGAGAATAACTATTTTAATATATTATAAAAGAGTTATTATTACAAATATTTACAATTTAATTGTTTCCATAACTGTGAAAATTACAGAAAGCATGGTGTGGGTAACTTAGAGGAAAGCATACTGCCTCAACTGGTAAATGACTAAAGGGAATTTTCAGTTCATACAATGTTTACTGTTCTCAAGTTGATTATTGCTCTCTCTGTGTCTAAGTGGGACCTTGTCTGTGACAGGAAAAGCTTGAACAAAGCAACAGCCACCATCTTCTTTGTTGGAGTCATGTTGGGAGCCATTGTCTTTGGTATCCTTTGTGACAAGTATGAACTTTCCTCATAGTCATCAAATGGTTTTTGGTCGTGATGTACTGTCTGATCCCACAAGATGACGTATGCTGTCTAAGAAATCAGTTGTGAAGGAAAAGTGGGAAATATAACAAATACCGGTACATTTGATTCACGTTACTTCAGTTTGGGATTCATTGATGCTTTCTTTAATGTAACACTAAATGTTTGTTTTGCAGGTATGGTAGAAGAAGCATTTTATTAGTGTCTTACACAATGGCCATCGTGTTTGGAATGTCCAGTGCATTCTCTAACTCCTTCATCATGTTTGCTGTGTTGAGATTTCTTACTGGCTTTGGACTGACAGGAATTAGCATAATTTCGATAGTTTTGAGTGAGTAATTTACCTGATTAATCAAATTCACCCAGAGCAGTTCATATCTAAAAAGATATTGTTGTGTTTTTTGTTAAGCACTCACGATGTATTGTAAGACATTTCCCTGAGTACATACTATTATTGTCTGGCCTGATATTTGTTTCTCTGTATGAACTCAGGCATTGAGTGGGTGGATGTAAGGCACCGAGCATTGATTGGTGTGATTGGCAGCATGGCATGGACTATTGGGAACATGATGCTTGCAGGGATTGCATACTTAGTGAACGATTGGCGGATGCTGATTGTGGCTGTTACTGCCCCTCTAGGTTTTGCAATCATCACCTGGTGGTAAGAAGCTAAACCCTGTCTTCATACAACACCACAATTCACATGTACTTCATTGTCGTTTATGTTTTCTTTTGTTGCAAAGTCATTCAAGCTTTTATCATGTAGAAAGTGACAATGAATTGCAATGGTTACTTTGTTCATAGAAAATAATCCTTTGGATATTTATGTATTGCAGGTGGGTCCCTGAGTCTGCCCGCTGGCTTTTGGCCAATGGAAAAGTGGAAAGGGCTCACTTTTACTTAGAGAAGTGTGCCCGGTTTAATAATAAGGATCAGTTTTCTTCAAAAGTCCACCTTGCGGTAACTGTTACTATTTAAAAAATTAGATTTATTTTGTGTACAAATAATTCAGGCATAAATGATGTACATTTACATACACTGGTTGCGTGGTTGCACAGATGCTGAGCTAACACTTTCCTCAGAGTCTGTCTAATATGACAGCAGACAACCAGAAGAAGACATACTCCTATTTGGATCTTGTAAAGACCCCAGGGATGAGGAGACTGACCCTACTGACAGGCATAGTTTGGTGTGTAACGCTTGCAAGCATTTATTCCATAAAAAAGTAGTTTGTTTATGTAAACGTGTCTATGTAATCACACTTAACAGGTATGGAGTTGCATCAACATACTATGGGATTAGTTTAAACATTACTGGATTTGGCTTGAACGTCTATCTTACCCATTTCATCTACTCTGCAATTGAAGTACCTGCGAAGATCATTGTCTACTTCTGTCTGAATTCTACTGGCCGAAGACGTTGCCAATCTGGCACTCTTCTGCTAACTGGAACTTGTATAGCCATAAACATCTTTCTGCCCAAAGGTAATCACTCCAAAAAGTATTATATTTTCAGTGTTATTAAAATGAATGGCCTTCAGTTGCCACAGAATGATTACCAAGGGCAGCCTTGTACTTAGAATGATCAGAAATAATTGACAGGTAAAAGATTCTGTCTCACTATTTCGAGATTTGCTTTATTTTCCAACGTTTTTCCAAAATGTTTGGTGCTGCTAAGGTTTGTGGTACCTGCGCACAGTCGTGGCTGTGCTTGGAAAAGGCCTATCAGAAGCCTCGTTCACCACAGTCTTCCTGTACACCACTGAACTATACCCAACAGTCGTCAGGTCAGAAACAGCTAAACATAATGGAAAGTCCAAAATTGGATTGACCTAATTTTTGTATAAAAACAGAATTCATTATACGGTAACAGCACATATCTAAGTAGTTAGCAGAGATCAAATTTAGTTGACCACGAAATGATGCCACTAGTTGTGATTTGTCAATCTTGTTCCCAACAGGCAAAACGGCATAGGCTACACAAGTTTTATGGCTCGTTTGGGTGTGTCAATAGCACCTCTGATTATTCTTCTGGAAGATGTGTGGAAGCTGCTGCCGGAGGTTATCATCTGCTTTTTTGCCATCTTGTCTGGGCTTGTGGCATGTCTTCTTCCAGAGACTTTTAATGTAAAGCTGCCAGAGACCATTGAGGACATTGAAGAATCAAGGTAATCCAAGAATTCCTTTTCACAACAAGAAAGGATGTGTTCTTGCACAGTGTACCTTCAGCTAGGCAGTCAGGTTTAGGCTTCAGCCTTGACTTTCACACTGGAATAATCTTACCAGATAACTACATTCTTATTTCTTATACTTTCAGAAGTAATACTGTCTTGAAATCCCACATGGAGCCTCTTGATGTTTCGCTGAAACTAAGGAACCAAGGAAGTCAAACACAAATCCCTGAGGGAACTGTGTAATATGTGTGTCTCCTCGGTATTTGAATGTGGATGCATTTATAATAGCATACAGAGAACCCTTAGATTTTTTGAAGAAAATCAAATTGTCCAATAATTCTTTCATGTTACAATTAGATTAGCTTGTTTGAATATTGAAGTGTTGTTTGATATTATATTAGAATAGTAAAAATCCCCAGACCGGCACGTACAAAGGAGACGTTGGACAAATAAACATGACAAACATCTTGTTTCACTGACTTTCTTTCATAGATTATCAGCTATAACAAATGGAAATCTGTCAGAATAAGACTTGCATCTATAAACCCATTAAATACAACTAAAGCTTCAGGTACATGGCAGTCCATCGGTAGGTCTTCTCTTGATGTGACCATCAGTTTCTTAAGCTGACTTTAACCCTTTCCTTATCACACAAGGGACATTTCTCACTCAAGATCACTTGGATGGAAACATCCTTATCGAATAGACTTGTGCGTTCCCAAATTAAAAATAAATGCTCATGAGTTTGACAGTTTTTTAATATGATGGTCTGATTCCATATGTGGCTCACTCCGTATTATTGTTACTTTCATAAAACCACAGTTTAAGTTTTGCATACACTTAGAAGTAAAGATAGTTTGATCAGATAGTGAACAGAAAGCATATGGCATGACAACCCACTTTATATAAAAAATGACTAAGAGTAAGTCACAGAGAAACTACTTTTAGCAAGAGCTCTCATTCTGTCTGTCTTAATGTCATTGGCAGGATTCAAGATACATCAATTAATAGCAAGGTAAATGTTCCATGGTGTTCATCAGCCATTGATGTACATGATTCAGGAAGGCTCAGCCTGTCCTTTGTTGATGAGACCAAGTTTGCCTGCCGAGTTGTGCTCCTTCAAATCTACCCTGTGCCATTAAATACACAGACCTCTTAATGGGAGATAGACACTATTATATACTACATGCAAAACCTGTTAAATTAGTTTTCAGTTGTATTTATTAATACTTAGTTCATTATGTGTGTACTGTGACAAATATGTTTGTACAAAAGAACAAGCCAGGTTGAAACGAGTTGAAAGGCCTTGACATGTGTGTCTGGTCAAGTACTTTAAAGGAGAAACTCCTCCCCTGGTCCTTGACATGAATCTTCACAATACCTCTCTGAGTGTTGCTAGGGTCACTCATAGGTCTCACTCAAGTGCAAGCAACAAGCTGCCCTCTCATCCTTACTGTGCAACATGTCAGAGCAGGAGCCGTCCCCAATCCACACGGCCCGACTTCGACCTGTCAGCCGCTTCAGCTCACTGGCTAAAGATACTCCTTTACGGCGATCCTCGCGAGCAGGTTTAGGGTGAGCTTTGACAGGTTCCCGCATCTAAGCACAAATGTAATTTTTTTATTATTCTTTTTTTTTTATAAGGTCCACAGGCACAATACGCAAAATGTGGCCTCTTTAGATGTAGACATTTTTAAATTGTTGAAACTCAAGTTGTGATTTCATGAATGCATGGTTCATCATCATGGTTCAGCATTATAAAAAACAAAGAAAAGCCTTAGTAACCCCCAAATGTGCCCCGTCAAACATCTATTTGGTTTGCAAACGAAACCATCTTAAAGGTCCACCAACATAAATATGTGACTTGATGTCGTTTGACGTCCCCTCACCTCATTTACCTGAACATGCTCCTTTAGGCTGAGGACAAACTTCCCAGGCCCCCTCCACCTGTTCTGAGCCCGCTGCACACATTCATGGTCATGAAGGACGCGCTGATGGGAGGATTTAGCAGAGAGCCTGCGTCCTCCTGGTTCTCTGGACACCTCTTCCACCAGCACATAGTCACATTCGTTGGTCACGCTCATGTGAAGGCCTGACTCTTTGGCCTTTATCAATGTCTGCAAATTAAGATGAAGATCAACCACTTGCTACCTAGACCACAAGTCAAGTCAAAGACATATGTGCAAAGGGTTTACCACTGACGATTCATGTCCATATACACTGCTGTATTCAAACTCCACTGTAGTTGAATTGATTAAATCCCAAAGGAAATTAAAGACTACTATTAAACTATGACTACATGTAATGATATTGGTTAACTTGAATTGGTTTGGATATTGAAGTCCAAATGTTCATGAACTTTTTCAAATATTGAGTTTGTTGTGCTGCGACTTGTTGGCCCCAGTCCAGGGTGTACCCTGCCTATGTTACTGGGATAGGCTCTAGTCACCCGTGACCCCTAACGGGAACAAACAGCACTGCAATCCCTGCCAGGGATCATCAGTAGAAAATGAATGAATGAATGAATGAGTTTGTTGTGCATTACAGAAGCTCACCTGTTTTATGAGGTCATTGGCTGTGCTGCATTTTGACATTTCAATGATCATTTTGGGCTGCTCGGGACAAACTCCATGTATCTGGACAAGGAAGGTATTTTCTTCCAATCCAGTGACCATTTTTTCTTTCACCGCACCTTCATCATTAAAGCACTGAACCAAAAGAAGAGATGCAGCTTGGTCAAAGCAAAGCTATACCAACTACACCTGTTTGGCTAGCAGGCAGGAAATCGCTGAGACCTTTTCCCGTTTTATTAGACACAGTCGGCACAGATAGCCTTTGTTGGACTTCCATCCTTGGACCACCCGCAGAATGTCCTCCTCTGGCCTGATGAGGCGTTCCTGAACCAGAGCCCAGCCCTCGCTCCTCTCCCGGGGCATGGCTACCCTCTCCTCCTGCAGGAAGTAGGAGGGGAGGGAAAGCAAGGTGGAGGAGGGTGGAGCAGAGAGGATCTGGGGAAGACAAACTGGGATTAAACCAAACATAATATGTTGTAAAGCTATTTGAAAATATCAAAATATTCGCCAGTCATCCTAAAAATGAATAGCAGTTGCATAATACATATATGCTTTACCCCTGCTCTGTCAGAAAACCACGTTGTATTACTAATGCCAGAAGCATAGTTGCATGCTACAGTAGGTATACTATGATATATTTGACTCACGTTGTTCAAGAGCTGTCCTGCTGTGGTGCTCGCGCTCACACTGACCACTGTGAAAGGCTCTGGACCAGGCAATCCATGAACAGTGACTTTATATTGCTTAGCTGCTCGATTCTCATCTGTTCTAAAGAGCTAAAACACAAACGCACAGAAATTGAGTGACATAAAAATCACTATTAAAAGAGATGGAGATGGACAGAAAGTCTAGCATCACACTAGTGTTTCCCAGTAATTATCAGCAGGTTACATTACATGTACAGCTATTGTATCTTGTTTGATACTCATAAACTCTGATGCATGTTAACCATCTTAGCTCTCAAGACCACGACTGCTTGATGCTCTTCCAGCTGAAAACAGCCAGTTGCTGCATACTCACCGCAGATGCAGGCTGTAAGCCACCTACTCCATCGTCTTCAGTTCTGTGGCTGTAGATGAACAGACTAGAGACTCCCAGGGCTTCATTTTGCTGGTTCCTCATCTGCAAGTGTCTATATCCTGCCAGGCACAGCAAGTTGCACCTTCTTATAACTTGGCTACCATCTACCGTCATATACAATTATTTTTAAAATAGGTTTCATTGTTATTCTATGAATCACCTTTATTTACAAACATTTAGGGTGTGAACTACGTTGGCCAACCTGTTCTCAGGGCTTTAAGCGGTAGCGTCCTCTGAGCAGTGATCTGGGAGTTATGTTCAACCACTGTGAAGCGCAGGAAAGCCAGGTCCTCCATGTACACAGAAAAGGTGAAACTTTGGTTCCAAATGGGATTGAGGGCATTGCGATGGATGGATTTGGTACGGAAGTGGCACGCATCTGCCTGCATGCCCAGAACGTCAACCTCGATACAGGGACTACTACAGGGGTTTCCAGGGCATACATTCTGACCTGAGATTACCTAAGGAAAAAAGAGACCCAAAAGAAGACACAGGGTGGGTTGACGTGTAAATAACACATGAGACTTTTTCCAGTCCTTTAAACTCAAACAAAAAAACACTGTTTTCAAGGATAAGGCCTGTGACCAAAGTAAACTGTGACCAAAGGCATGGACTTACAGTGAGTGAATACAGTGTAGGGCTCATGCCCACTGGTTCCCGTTCAAGGGGACGGAAATGGCGATAGAGGGGGCAGCCAGGATCCCATAGCACAGGGGGCTTCAGGACGTAACCACACCCCCCATTATTCTCAAACATGGCTGCATTGAGTTGGAGGGCCATGTCTATGACAGAGAAACCTTCAGATAGGTACACTTGTGCTTCCACTCAATGACAGCAATTCATTCAAGTTTATTAGAAGTGCTCACACAGGAGTTCAAAATGAAAGTGTAGGGTAAGTAATGATTTGTGAAAAGTCTTGAAATTCAAATGACCAACACAACCCTAACTCAACCAGTGTACAGACAAGATGTGTATTGTGAGGTTTGCTGTTTGGCGCACAATAGACCAATATAGCTAATGTTGTAACAAGTGTAATAGCTGTGTGGAACAAATCTTAAGGATTATGTAGAAATATGTGACACAAAATAACACATAAAACATTGAGCAACTTCAAAAGTAATTGCTGCCCTGGTACTAATGTTGCTAATCCTTGTGTGATAGCAGTCCAAGTTAGTGATTTGCTAAGGTTGTGTGGAAAAAAAGAGGTAGAAAGACTGCTAAATGCTTTAGGGGTGCGTCTAACTTTACAGATTTGTATATTGTTTCGGTGTCTGTAATGTGAGTCGACGTGTGGAATCTGTTGGACCAGAGTCGTCACTGCCACTAGCTCACCGTCCGTTTGGTAGTTGAGTGCCACCATCTGGACACCGTGGAGCCAGAAAAGGAGGGGGTTGGGGTTGGTGGAATCGATACGAGTGGCAGCAGGGTACGTGCGGAGGAGCTGCCTGCTGGTGTGCTGGATGAGCTTTTGGGAACTGAGGCGGCAGAGGCGCTTGGCGGCGTTCTCGTTGACTGAAGACACGTGGTAGCATTTGGGGGTGCGGATTAGTGAGCTTAAGGACGCGCTGATCGTCAGGAAGGACGAGGCAGGTTCCTCTGAGCTGCAGCGGGCTGCGTCTGCTGTGGTTACAGAGGAAATGTGCACTGTGTCTAGTAATTGGCGAAACACTTTCCTTTGCTCATCTTTTAATGCTGACAGCAGAATTTTGGTGAGCGCTGTTCTCAACTTAGAGCCGGGCCATTGGGACAGCTGACTCAGCTAACTTCTGAACAGTACCTTTTCCTGGTGTACGTGCCACCGTTAGGGCGTCTCCTCTGCCGGTATGATTACCAAAGAATGACTTCCTTCCTTTTCTCTCCTTTCCCCTTGGGGATTCAGATGTATTGAGGGTGGACAGACCTGAATTGAAGCAGACAAAATATATTATGTCTCTGTTCTTGCTTCCACACTCTTATTTACTGCTGAGGGGACAATAACTAATTTAGACCCTTTTTCGGTAGTGCAGTGTTGGTGTGCTACTGTATATACTCATTACATACGTGCGCGATCAAATGTCGCTTGCATGTGAAAATCTTAGAAAAGTGGAGAACCTGTGAATTTCACAGCTTGGCAGTATATGATTAAATCTGAAAGCTCCTGGGCTATCTGTCGACCTTCTTTCTTGCTTTGAGGCAAATTGAACTCTTCCTCCAGTCCCACATCAAAGACCTGTGTTTGTACAAAAAATAGATGTCTGAAAACCTCTTTAAAACAAGTGAAATATATGAATCCTGTCCAAAATGCCAGTCAAAACTTTGGATCACTAAATAAAGACAATAGTAATAATGTGTTTAAAATGTATTATATATAACATATCTCACTTTTTCTCTGATCTGAAAGGGACTGTCACCTTTCTTTGTTTTCTTAGGAACGTCAAGGCTATTTTCCACTGGAAGCTTCTCTCCATGCTGCTGTTTCTCCTCAGGTGGATCCTCAAGAATGTTGTCTATGGAAACCAAACATACCTTGTGTGTTTTAGCCAAAGTAGGAAGCAAGGAACAAAGAAAGAAGGAAGGAGGAAAGGTTATGAGAGAAAGAACCCATTTTGTTGAGGTACCGTCAGATAATGATTCATAATCGTAGTCCGAATCGTCTTCCTCCTCTTCTTCATCCTCCTCATTGTTGTGAGTTGGGAAACTGGGAGCTGGAACATTACTGGCCTGGGAATGCATCTGGGCCAACTGATGTGCCTATGGGGTGAAATAATCAGAACAGAATAATGGAACAGTCTGGTGCTAACTCAACATCCCTCTTAATTATGAATAACAATCACAGCAGATGGACATCAAGATTGCTTGGCTTGCTCATCAAATTACATGGCGTATCCTCCCACCACCTGAAATTGAATCTGGACAAGACAGAATTACTGTACACTGTATCCCTGCCAGAGTCCCTGGCCCGAGAGCTTTCACTCATCACTACTACTGGCAACCGAGGCATCATCCTTGATGACAACCTGGATTTCTGGAAACACGTTGCTGACATGACGCAGACCGGTTCGCAATCCCTACGGAACATAAATATCTGTTTTTGACAGATTAACCCAGCTGCTCGCCCAGGCCACAGTACTCTGCCATCTTGATTACAACAATCCCTCCTCGCCGGCCAACCAGTTTGTGCCATATGCCTTCTGCAGATGGTTCAGAGTACAGCCGCCTGCCTAAATTACAAGCTACTCAAGAACTCAAGACATAACTCCCCTGCTGAGATTGCTCCACTGGCTGCCAGTTGCCTGAAGACTTAGTCACCAATTCCTGCCACTTAGCTATGCTGCAGCCAACAGCACAAGCCTTCAGAGCATCAGCAGGGTCTCTCCAGAAGCACTTCTTCAAGCTTCACATCAACTAAGTTTTGTTTTTACACTCTGGTACCACAATACCACTTAGCAGGTCATCTTTTCCTGTGAAACCTGCAATTTTCGTTCCCTGGATTTCTGGAAACACTTTGCTGACATGATGCAGACCTGTTTGCAATCCCTCCACAATCCCTCCACTTAGCCTTGTTGATTTTGTTGTTATGCAATCTGCCATTAAACTGCATACAAAAGTGGTTGAAGTTGCACTTAAGATTGGCAGCACTTTCCTAGGCACTATTACAACAGACACCATTTCAAAGTAGCTATTGTAATCAAGATGGTGTTGTTCTATCTAACTATAAAAGAAAGAGTTTCTGTGTCTGTGTGACAGTCTTTCTTGCAATTGTCTCAACTGTTTGGCACTGTATAGAGTTGAAACGTGCCAGGTTTAGAATCGCTCAGGGCCCAGGGACGTGCACTGTCATCTGTTGGATGAGCAGCAAGTGATAAATAAATATAAACACATTCAGCCACATTCAGGCACATTCAGGCACTGCATCACCGTTTGCCACTAATGCTGCAATATTCTCTGAAAACACAGCAACAAGACTCATGGAAACTGGCTACAGAACAAATAAACTGGAAAACTGTCTCCTCCTCCTCACTGAACGTTTGATTTCTCCCAGTCACAGTCTGAAGTATACAAGGGAACAGCACTAATATTGTTAAGCAATTGAAGGGTTATTGTTGCACTGTAGAAATCATTTTTTCTTCTATATCATCTGTATTGTTCTTTTGTGTTTCATTGTGCCTGTTAGTGGAGATCTGGTCACTTTGTGGCGTGGTTAGTGGCACAGAATGTTCCTGACTCTGACCGGTACTTTACAACCATGCACTTCTGAACCCTGATGTTGGACTGTTGCCCACTTTGCACTATTTGTAGATTGATTTGGATAAAGGTGTCTGCGAAATTTGAAATATAAAGCATAAATATATTTATGAAAGTAGGCCTAGTGCTTTCCAAAACACCATAGGCTTTATCTGACTCAAGGAAACTGGACATTTGACATCATTTAGACGTTTATGTTGTGTTACTTCCACCTAGATCTCTCTATCATGTGCTGCTGCTTACCTTCTGTTTGAGGATGTCCACTGGTGTCTGATGAGCTTTAAGCTTCTTGTTTTTCAGTAAAATCTTTCCCCTCAGTTGCCATGGAGACGGTAGCAGAGGATCATCAGAGAAATCACTCTCGAACAGGAACTTTGTCACCAGCTTGTCTCCAAAAACAGACTTGTCGTAATGCAAAATAAATTGAGACTGAATCAAACAAAGAACAAGGCACATCTTACTGTTGAGACTTAATCGGAGTCTTTGAACACCTGTTTACTGAGTATGCACCTTAAAGATGTCAGCCATTTTGCGTTGTTGAAGCAGAGAGCAGTGGTTCTCTATGGAGAGCACGACAGGCATGTCAGAGGTCACAAAGGCTGAACGGTTGACTGCATCCACCACATCCTGTGTAGATAGATCGTGTCCATTAATACGACAAGATATGATTATTTGAATCGATGGGTAACTGTATTGAAAATCCAGACTGCTCCACTGTATCTTATTCATCACATTGTTCATTTAGATTGAGACAGTCTGAGAGAAAAACAGTCATAGGAAAGCAGGAATAGAAAGTAGAAGACATGCAGGAAATGACCTGTGCCAAAATCAAAAGACTACATGGGGCATTTAATAATCACCAAAAAGGTACGAAAAAAACCAAACCTTAAAAGGTATGCGAGTGGTAAGAGTATGGCCATGGTAGATGATAGGCATGCCATCATCGCCATCCCAGCAGTCGAGCTCCACACTCCGGCAGCCGCTCAGCAGGACCTGATGTTGGATACTAAGTATAAATACAAGCAACATTTGCACACATCCCTAGCAGAAAATATACCATATTAAGCAATAAGATGAAACAAGTTGGGCGAAAAACTGTAAAGCTATTACAAATATAACCTGCACAGCAAGTTACTGTAACAATGATACACAATTGTTTTAAACAAGTTGGTTCTTAGAGCATGAAGACAAGTTTTTTTTAAGGACTCAGATACACCCTTTGATTGGCCTGATGAATTTGAGCTTGAAGAACAGGAAGACTGAACCAATAGGAGCCGAAGAAAGTTTGAATGAGAGTTTTGAGAAGGGAACACAAACACAGAGAACATAACAACAGACACATGTGTGGCCATGACAGTAGTGTGGTGAAACATTAGGCCTTTGTCGCACTCCGTCCTATGTGGCTGTGTAGCCAGCTGAGTTGAGTTGGCTCCAGTCGGTGATAATTTGGAAAGACGGTCTGGTTATTCAGTTAAGATCTTTGTATGCGGTAAAGCCACTGCTCTTACCTGGCTGTAAAGTTCCACTGATGACTCTCCCTTTAGCTGGTGACCAGTAAGATAGGTATTGTGGGAAGAGGCAATGTAATAGTAAGACAGTGGATATTGGAGGTCTTCCATCTTCACTTGAGACTCTTCTATTTTGAAAGCAAAGTTGTCTTTATCCGTCAAGTACCTTTCAGGGGGGAAAAAGACAGCATATGCATATATATATTTGTGTTTTTATTTGTAGCAGCAAAAGGTTATAATCATCCACAAAAATGACACGCTCAAAGTTTCATGGTACTTTTATGGTCCATGGTACAAAAGAATGAACAGCTCTGTATGTCCCATTGTTTCCATACGACAGTAGTAGTACATACAAACCTAGCAAATCCCTCAAAAGATATCCAGCCCATCTGACGCATATTGGCGCACGGTTCAAATTTCTGAAAAACCAAATTTTCCTCCATTCAGACTTCAAAAGCAAATTAAATAACTAATTAAATAACCAATTCAATGCTAACAAAAACGAAGGAACGTGTTACTCACCTGGATGATGCTTAGGACCTCATCATAGGTGCAGTTCTCCCCTTGACAGTTGATCAGGAAGTCATTCAGATGCAAAACACCCATGCCCAGTGCCCCAAGAGAAGCACTTTCCACGCCAGTCCCATTGGTAACGATGCTGGCTGCTGCAATGGCATCAGAAATATGCTTCTGGTTCTCTGACATGTGTCTCTTATTCCGGATGGACAGGCCAAGGTCAAGCCCATTCCGCATCAGAAGGTCTAGTGCGAGGGGCAGAAATGTTCAAACTCGATTTAAAGCAAAGATGCGTAATTCACTCATTTCATTTCACAAAGCACATCAATACAGAACCAAGTCTAAGTCCTGTTTCAAATGCGAATAGGTGAATGTGCTGAGGTGTATTATTCAACACACCTAGGTCTGGCTGCAGTCCTGTGACACTGTCATCCACACTGAGGTTGGTGTAGAGGGGTGCAGGTTCAGACGTAGAGTGAACGCAGGGAACAGCATACGTATCGAACAGGTCTTTCAGATCTTTTCGGCTTCGAATGCTACACAGAAATGGAAACAAAATGAAACCTTTGATGCTACAGGATACACATTTAACCTTTTATTCAACATATTGACTCATAAAATAACTGCTATAAATATAGGTTTCATGAAACAGAACAATAGGGAGCAGGGGTGTGAGCGATAAGTGAAGGTTATAAAAGGACAGCTGACGAACAAGATCAAGGTTAACATCCATCCCTGGATGGATCTCCATCCTACCAAACTTCAGGTGTAATAATTTGTACCTCTAAACCATAATGAAATGTTACTGCATATTACTACATAGCAGTACCTATAACTTTGATGTTGTTACTAAAGATATTACTAACTATTTACATGGTAGTCAGTGTTATCTTGATGCAAAGTGTTGCCCATTCGTGTACATCAGGTATAGACTGCCAGGCTCAGGGAACAAATGTTTTTTTTCTGCATCTCATACCAGACAAGTCATTTTCTTTAAGTTGTCAAGCGCATCCAAGGGTGAACTTAAGGAAAACTTTCTTACATAGGACTGATTACCTGAAAGACTTGAACAGCTCAACAAACTCTGCAAAGTTCATGGTTCCATTTGAAACCATTAAGTTCTGGAAGCTTTTGGACTGGCTTTTTCCTGTCCCAGGAGGCTGATAACCCTTGTTGCTGAAAATAGAGACATACATCAAGAAATAAAATGTTTATTAAAGGATCTTGCAAAACTGGTACTATCATCTTCAAATATTCATTAGTGTGCAGCATCTGATATAAACTTAGACTACATTACATTAGCCACCAATAAATACCCAAAGGCAACAAAAACGTACCTTGCTGTGCCCTTTTGACCAGAGAAAGCTGAGGTGAAATGGGATGGTGAGGGTCCTGACACACTCATTTTGAGAGAGGATGAGGAGCTGGTGGTATGGGGGGCGTGTACGGCCTGGGATCTACTGGGGGAGAGAAGAACAGGTCCAGGGAATCCACCAGAGACACCATCATCTGTAGAGAGGGGAGTGATCAGTGATGAAGCAGGGAAAGGAAAACAACTGTTGGGTCACATGACGTGTCACTAGTATAGTAAATGTAAGATGGATAGATTCATATGGTTGATTGTCTGATTGATGGTCCATTGTTAAATTGCAGTTTTGGTGATGGTATTTTTGTTGTGTAAGAAATCGTTGATGAAGAGGAAATTTGGGAGGATAGTGCTCTAATGCACCGCTCTTCATCCCAACACACCCATACCTTTTGATGCCTTGTGATGCTTACTACTATGTTAGCCTACATGGCTAACTTAGCAGTAAGCATCACTGTAGTCTTAGCCTACATGGCTAACTTAACAGAATCAATGGAAAAACTCAAGCTCACCTGGTTCGTTCTGCTGTGGGCTTGAGTGTTTAACCCAGTTTCTTCCTTGTACCTCCCAGCTTCCCTTCACTTTCGGAGACACCATCTCATCGTCTGTAACTTCGCTGTCACCCTGTCACCATACAAACACACAACAACGCACAGGCATACACACAACACATGATTACAGACCCATTCATCATCGTAACAAATTCCACTATTGCCTTTGATAAAACATAGCAAATCCTTGATTTTCCAGGAAATAACTGGCAATCCTGACTTTGAGATGCATTTTACAGACTTACCCTAACCCTAAATATTTTCATAAAGTGTAGTCACTTTTTCCATACCCTCATGGGAGATTTCTTTTTCTTTTTGTTTGAATTCATGTTCTTTTGATTGGTGGTCATGATGAGTGGGATATTTCTTTGAGCCCCAGTCCTGTCCGTGCCAATAGCACCCACATTCCATCTCCTGCCCCCAAACAACTCTATGGCCTGGGCCAGGGTGGGGCCCTCATACCTGCCATCCTCCTGGAAGTTAGAAATATGTCTTGCATCAGGGTTTTTCACCGTTTGTAAATGTTTTCTTGTTTTCGGCTGGGTATTTATGAAACCAACAGTTACCTGATAAAGGTTGACATATTTTCTCCTCAGCCACTGCAGCCTCTGGTCTGGAAACGTCCTGATTTTTCGGATGGCATCTAGAAGTGCCTGCAGCCCACTGTGAAGCAGCCTGGCAGTGTTTGTGGGGGCCACAAAATGCAACATCCTGTTGTCTGTGGTGTGGAGGCCATAGAGAATGGACACAACATTTTGCTGAGGGCACAACTTGCACGAGAGCTTGTTCTGCAGGCATGTTGCCTCCAAGTCTGCCCCAGGATGGCCCAGGAACACAGCCTTGGCCACCCAGAGATCAAGGAAACCATCCACCAGGCCTTTCAGCACTGCTTGGCCGCAGTAGTGGGGTTTGTAGTGGGGCAAGCTGTGGAGCTTACTGTCAGTGGATCCTCTGCTACTGTGGAGCTTAGCCCAGGTGAGGACACAGTTGTCAGGCTGCAAGCAAAGCAGGCAGCGGGCAGTGAGGCTGGAGTCTTGGTCATAGTGGATAACCGTGGCACCCTGCAGGAGGAACTGGTGTACGTGGGGGTGAACAGAGAGAGAGTACCAGGGGATGAGCTCCGTCCCATGGCCGAAGGCCTTCTGAGCCCTCTCTGTCCACTGGAGGTCTGCATCCATATTCTTACCATCTGAAAAGGCTTCCTCTTGGTCTGAGAGATCTCCCACCAGGAACCTATAGGAAACAGTATTATTATTATTTTTGTTCAAACAACTTACAGCACAGGCTGAGATTTGAACCTCTGCCTCTTGATCTACAGTCAAGTGCACTAGTGAGCTACAACCATCCCAACTTTGCAAGATTCATGATTTCTCATGAGACCTTTAATATTTTGTTCAAATCATTGCAACTGGGCTGCTATGTAATTGATTCAACAGACAGAAAACACTCACTGGCTGCACTTTCGATCATTGAGGGAGTTTTTACGAGGTACATTTGAGTTACTATTTGTGTCACCCTCATCCCCATCTTCAAACTCCAGAGTTATATTGCAGCTGCGAATAATGTGGAGAATGTTGTTGACTGTGGCCTCCTTCTTTGGTTGGTTGAGACCGTCTGTCCCAATCCGTTGCAGAAAGTTGTCTTGGCCTTTGTAGTCTGAAATAAACTACGCCACAAAATGACATGCTGATTTAGAGAGAGATAAGAGTAGATGTAAAAAATATCATTGCACTGTAACTTTATCTGGCGTTTGTAGTCAATTAAGTTTTTACACATATTGATATTTACATATGATAGTATGGTACTGGTAACGTTTTACTATTTAGTGTTCAGTTACTATTCAGACATACATAACATTGTTCACCTCAACATTATTCTCACGGAAGTTCAGGCTGAGCAGGCTGGCTGCTTCGTCCAGGGCTGTTCCCAACTCTTTGAGAAAAACCCCACAGAAAGGTACGACCCTGCAGCCTGGGATATGGAGAGCCCGGTTCACCATCTGGCTGTACTCCTCTGAGGTTTGGTGCTGAGCCATGGCATCTTTCAGGGCTCGAAGGGCTTCAATATCTCTCTGGTCCATGAAATTCCACATCTTCAGCACCTTGCGAGACCTACAGCACAAATCAGGGTTGGGACCGAAGATTCACTTAATGCCATCAATACAATGACAAGACACTCTACCCTCAAATTAACCCTCAAAATCATTAAGATACCTAATTCATCTGCTGCCTTGCACACCAAAATACTTCACTGTTAGATGATCAAAATCATATATACATATGTCAGCCAATCTGCAGACTTTCTCAAGTTGGTGGCCATTATCGAATGACAGTTATCTACCTGAGTCCTGCAAGGAACTCCATGACAGTGTTGTAGTTTCCCATGTTCCAGCAGCACTTGGCTGTGTGGACCAGGCAAGAGAAAACCTCTCTCTTCTCCTCCATAGAGCCTGTATTCAGAATGAGCCATGAAACCCAAGAGCTCACCTGAGAACAGACAAATCATTTCCAGATTGTTTTTCAATCTACGCAACTGGGGATGAATATGGGAAACACTTTTGTTCAAACCTTGCTTGCACAGAACAAAATACAATGTGTGCCATAGTAAAGCCACTATATTTTGTCTTCAGGTACAAGGACCAAAAAACTGGAGAAATGATATACCTTTTAAAGAATGCACACTGAGATAGATCTGATACTAGGCAATGAATCAAACGACAAAACACACAGTCTCTCACCTCATTGAATCGTGAGACCAGGTCGTTAACGGTCTTACATTGACTTTCATCACTTGAGGCCAATGATGAGAATCTGGATGAGGACCTTGGATCGTGCAGAGAATTTGGGCATTGGACTGAAGGCTGGTAAGGGGGGCCAGCAGTGGTACTTGGGTCTTTGGTGAGGAACAATAGGTAGTCAAGCGGGAGTATGCGTCTGTAGAGCTCCAGTTCCTGTTCCATCAGAACATAGGCAATTTCTTCTGGGAATGAGACCAGGTGTTGGAGCTGAGATAGCTGGTGGCTAACCTCTACTAGGGGTATCACACTCCAGCCAGCCATGGGGGGGCTCAGCTGACGTTCTGAGAGGGGAGGTAGTGGCAAAGGAGAAGAAGAAAAAAAAAGAGTGGGATTTATTCACACCTATATGTAGTATTCATGATATGCACAGCACAATAGACGCTAGAATTATAAAAATATATCTGTCAAGAACAATATTTGGCAACGACATCCAGCTTTTAGTGTGGAAAATTGCAGGTTCTCACACTACCAACAATCATTGTGGGATTTCAATAAGAATGACAATATCTATGCATGGTATATTACAATGTGGGTTGCAATAAAATAACAATTATGAATAAAAATAGTATACTGTGATGAATGCATGTAAAATGAAAACAGTTCATAGTCAAAAGGCATAGGTGTTAAACCTTTCAGCACTGCCCAGCCTGAGGGACTTGTAGAGACATTTAAGGGAGATCCGAAGCTCCCTTTATCGCTGAGGAACAAAACACCTTCGAGAAGCGGCCCTGAGATGAAGGTGGAGATGGCAGTTCTTTGTAAACTGACTCGAATCCTTGGTCCCGGCGATGGCAATTCAACTTCTCTCTGTAGAGCTGAGGCCAGTAAACTCGAGGACTTATATAGATATTGCAAGTCAGTATCCCACAATTCTGCTTTCAGAGGATGGAATGCCTGCAAATAATGCAACATACAAACCATTACATTTTGTTGAAGTACAAAACGCCCACTAGTGTAATGTACAAGAAATTAGTACTGAAGAAACATTTATTTATACTATTATACTATTAATAAGACGGACAAGTGGTCAACTATAGACATCTACATCATCAAGAAAAATAACTAATCCTACCTACCAACCCTACGTTACTGTGCACATGAGTACTGGGAAAGGAAATTGGAAGGATAGCAGAAAATGAATACGATTCCGACTGGTAATACCAAACTGACAATTTACTTCAGCTAATGCAAATATTTACCGTAGGAGTCCAATATCCCGAAATTATTTTCACATCATCTCCTCCAAATATACCTTTAAAAGGAATGGAGCTAAATGCACTCTTGTCAAAATCTAGGACTAGGATAAAAGCCAAACCTACACCATAGCAGACATTGGACCAGAGATGTTTACATGATTCTTAGCTCAAAGCTTTCGCATTTCTTTCTTAATCCTAAAAAAGGTCTGAACAGAACTGAACTAAAGCTTTGACACTGTCAGATTTGGGGGGGGGGGATTCAAACAAGTCATTTGTCAGTGAAGGTAATCACGAACAAGAACCCCATCAGAAACCGAATCGTACGGTTCTGGATGTGTAGGCCAGCAACACTTCTCTTCTGCTGATCTAAAGACGAGCATTGTTGTATTGTAACGTTGTGTCAGACAGCTGACATCTGTCACTGGCTCATAAGTGCTGTACCTGCAATCCTCACAACAACAACAGCCAACCATGACATTCAAAGGACATTTTTTCTGAATACTGCTGTGGCATTCTCTGGTGTCTGGAGAGCATCAGGCTTGACTAAATATTTTGTTTCCAGGACATTTGCGTCTCCTGCCCAGACTGGGCTGGCTGAGTCTTATCATTGATCAATCAGCCATGTTTTGACATGCATAACGATACCTGCATAGCTGCACTGACACCACAGAATCATTGCGTCACACTCTGGGACTCGCTTCAAACATAAGTGTCCACCGATACAGTGAGTGTCTGGTCAGTTTTGGAATAGGCAGTCATGTACAGCATGATCGATTTGTAGGAAAGTAGGCTAGATAGCTACCACTTGCACAATCATCAGTATATATCGGTATAAAAAACCTGACAGATCAAAGTGAACAGAACAGTGGACCCAACTATAGACATGACTGAGTTACATATTTAGATTTTTTCTTTTAGTGAACTTTCCCTTTAAATAACTGAAACCTGTCAGAAATGGACCAATGTTTTCTAGGAACAGGTTAGCCCATCCTAAATGTGCCGGTGAACAAGCTCAACAAAATATGATATTCAAGCGGGTTTTGGGGTTCAAGGAAAACACTTGCTATAGATGAGTTACTTTTGTCAACTGTACAATATCTAAAACACTATATATGTATACCATATCTGAAATGGTAGCCTCTTAAATTATTTGTCTGATTATCAACATACCCACATTAGAAGGTTTTGACAAATGCTGGTGGTATCTAATAAACCATAGACATGTAGAAGCTTAGATATAAGGTAAAGAGGATGTTATTTACCATGGAGATGTACGTAAGAAAATATCTTTCAACAAGTAATTACATCCTGACCTAAGACAAAAACAGACCCATTCTCAACTGTTTTCGTATTAGAAATGATTGCCTGTCTGAAGGTCTGCTATAAAAAATGTTTGACAATTGTGTTTGATCAAAAGACAAACAATCCAAGCCATAAAACATATAAATATTACTTACTGTAAGAGATTGTCATAATTTCCTACTGCCATCTAATAAGAGGAAATCTATGTAATTAGGTTGGTCCAAAAACTGTAGCTAGAGTGTAGAGAAAGGAGCAAAGAGGACAGAGTGAGAGAGAGAGAACAGATTGTGTTGCTGTTTGAGGGGAGGTCCCCTATTGCTAAAATACCTGTCATCAGAAAAGGAACGTAAGAGTAGTAACTTCAGACTTTAAACAAAATCTGCTTCGATGTCCTTATTAAGCATGTGTATTTGCGAGTTCTGGTTTGTGTTGTAAATTAACTTGTTAAAGTGGCAAGTGAGGATGGAGAGTGGAAAGACTACTATTTCATGTTTGTGTTATGAGTGTGTTTGTAATTGTCACTTTGTCCCAAATTATATTGGATTCTATAAACCTTGAAATACACAACTCATATTACAAATCCTGTAAAGTATAAGTCCTAAAAAAAAAACGATCTCAACTGTCTACCTGCGTAAATGTAATTATTTTCCGTTTTTTCTCATATGGATGTGTTTTACAGGTTTTCAATCCACTTTCAAGGCCTCATTGATGACACCCTTGCAAAAGACACATATTCATTATTCACACATATTTGACACAATACACGTTCCCCAAACTATTCCTGCCTCAAATGAAAGTACAAACTATCTTCTCAACCTAACCCTTTGGAGTTTTGGCATAAGAGCATCCATCCTTGGCATCCTTTGCACCTCAGGATCGGGAGGCCAACTTGTGTCTGGTGTGGTACATGGTACCCGATGTGGTTAGTTGCTCTGTTTTTGTGAGTGATTCCTGGTGTTAGGTTTAGATCTACACAACTAGCCACTGTACACATGAAAGAGGTCTTTGAGCTGTCATTGGTCACTTTATTTCAGGGAAGTCACAATGAGGCCCCCTAGAGGATTAATATTGAAGTAAAAATCACTGCTACCTCCGAAGACTGGAGTGTTTGGTTGAGTAGTGTAGATGTCTATGTGGATATTCTCTTGGTGAAACTGCCTATTGCACTTTTACCACATCCCTTCTTCTATTTGTTTCACCCTGTTTAACATTTCCAAAAATGTTCTATGCTAATGTGTAATGTGTTAATATACATTTCAGGAAAAGCCTTACCTTGTTGTAAACCTGTCTTTATTTTTATAGCTTGAAACATGAATGTCGTGTTAGTTCGTTGGCTACCCAATACATGTATACAACACGTGAAGTATTTAGTTAGTATGCTAACTTACATGCACACCTACCTCCAAAAGCCTGCATTCTGTTTGTAGGATATGTCGAGAACCTTCTACAGTGTCACTTTTCAAGGTTAATCTGTATGTTGTGTATCTGCCCAATGTTTTAGATCCACAGGCTGACTGAATGCTCTCATTCCACACTGGAGGCACACTTCTGCAGATGGTATTCCAGGCTTCTTCGCCAATGCTACCAGAAGGAAGCTTTCTCACAATGGCTTTGGTTCCTGTGCAAACAGGCTTCTTCACCTCCCGGTTGTCTTTCCAGAATCTACGGACTAGGAGTGTTGAGCGTTCTCTCTTGGTCTGTGCCATGTCCTCAGCAGTGTCACAGTCCATGTGAACATCTAAGGTCATCTTCAAAGCCTTAGTCCTGTCACAGGAGTGGTTGTCAAATAAGGCCTCAGAGAACCATTGGCCTTTGCTAATTGTGTTGACACTTGGATGGCTAGCGAGTCCATCTCTAAGACTGTGGTCACAATTGCCATTCCCCTCGACAGCAGATGAGGTTATCTGCTCCATGAGGTAGACCAACTGGTAATGCTGGCTGGCACAGAAAAACCTTGTTTCATCGTCCCCTTGAGAAGGTACCAGTGCACATAGCTACACAATAGAGAAGAGTAAGCAAACTAATCACAAAGAAACGGTTATTTTATCCATCCCACTTTGATAGACTTGTTCTTTGCCAAATGTGGCATAACCCTTTTGGCATGTGTTATGGAGCATTAGTGTTGTTTTCCTATCCAAAGCTTGGTTGAAATGTGTTTGTGACTTTACGTGTTTCCTTGTGGTCTGAAGTTCAATTTAATTCGTCTCTAAATTATTGCTCTAAATTATTTTAAACACACGTCTGAAAGAATCGTAATTCCTTACCTTTTACTACATGTCAGCATTTCTTGTTTGTCTGGTAGTTTTGTCTTTAGTCAAAAGCAAAGCCCTCTGCTCCTAACCAAGTAGTTTGAATCTCCTACTGTTCAGAGCAGAAGCAAGGAAACTAAAAACATTGAGAGAGGGAGGTACAGAATGGGGGAATGGCTGTAAAAAGTTAACGGAAATGAGAGGTTACTAGAGACACAGACTTCAGGGTGAGACTCACTGCCTGGCAAGGGGACCAACTTTTCTCCTACAGCTTAGTGGGACATTTTGCAATCACATTGGCCTGCACTTAAACTAAAATCTCCACAGTATTTAAAGAGGCAGTCACAGAACAAAGGCTTGCTTGTATGGCAATTATATAACCTAAGATTTTTTCAGCCAATTGTGTTCCAAATGACAGGTTAGTCAAATGGTCGAATGATTGACATTGTACTGTAAAAATCGAATTCTGACAATAGCATGCACTTACAGCTTTCCCTGGGTGATACACAAATACAAAGACGATTCATTTATAATACTGAATAGAACTAAAACGTTAGGTACCAACCATGTCAGTTGAGCTCCATTTACAACATTCTATCATTGTTGCCATTTCCAGTGTGTGCACTGCCAAGAGTAGGTTCCCCCCACCTGAAATACCCTAAATATTCATCATCTATTCCCTTCCAGTGAAAAAAAAAACATAGGAAATTTTGCACCAGGAAAACAGAGCCGATATTGGAGCCTACAGTAACTTGCATATGGAACTGGTTAGAAGGGAGGACCAACAAAACTAGCTGAACTTTGCCTGAAACATCCTTGCAGTGAGAAAACTTGTAGGGGGAGCACTGAAGCCAGCATTAACACGGTTCTATTTCTCTTCACAATCGGAATCTGAACCAGTTTTCATTGTATCCTGTCAGCATATAAACAATACACCAGATCATAACACATGAACACATTCCATTTGTCTATAGATTAACATTTGCAAATTAATCTATTAAATTACAATACTATAAATAAAAACAGTCAACTAGGATACAATTTCTGGGGAAATTGAGGTGTGTTTGCATCAGTTGCCAATGAGTCAGTTTTATTCCTGTAATTTTATTTGTCCAATATTTCTGTTTTAGATAAGTTTGCATACTTATTTATATAGACGGAATGGAAAAGAAATCCTGTTGCTGCTCATTTAAACTGCAAAGATTAAAGGGTGGAACAAACAAGGAGCCTAGCCTGAAATACAGCGAACTTCAACTCAGCCTTTCAGCAGCTGCCTCATGTAGTTAACCAGCTCTTGAAAGAAACAAGCTGCTAAACTAGTCTACTAGAGCTTAGAACAGGAGTTTCAGGCAGAAGACTCCAGGTGTTGCAGATGAGTCCTTAGGGTTAACAGATGCCTGAGCTTGCTTGAATGGGTACCACTGCCCCTAGTGGTAGCCTCTGGAAACAGTTGGCAGTCAGTCCAGCTACACCCCCTGGGCATTGAGTGCAACAGAACCAAGTCAGATACTTCGCGTTGCGTTTTTTGAAAGTTTTATTGGAAGAATTAAGGCAGTAGCAAAAATACAAGCCTCTCATCCTGAACAAAAGGTGTAGCAAAAACAAAAAAAACACAAAACATTTGAACAGTGATAGGACTGCTTCAACAGGCAAGAGAGTAGTTGGGAGTCCTCGGTGTCTAGAAAAGAGAGCTGGGAAAGATAAGATGGAGGGCCACAGGAAGTACATCTGATGCGCATACATGGGTCGAAACGATGTACCTGAGCAACTCATTAGTGGAGACCAACAATTCCTAATACAATAAGACTGCAACTTAATGTGTTCAAATGCAAATGAAAAGGAACCAAACATTCACAGCAACCCTCAAGACATTCCATGTTAAGCAAAGCCTAAAACACTAGTCTCTTCAACTACAGCATCAATTTTAGTAAACGAAATCTGCCTCCAGTCTACCACATTTCCAGGCCTCACTATCACTCCAGTCATGTAGTACTGAATGTCCTTTGGAGAGAGAACAAAGTCCCACATGTAAACGTCAGTCAGAGATCCAACAAAAGACTGTGCAGGATCAAAACTGCCACCGTATGAGTCCTGCTCCTGACCCAGAACAATACTGGGAACCCCATTGATATTATACCCAGGGCTGACCAACTTCCTGGGACTAGGCTTGCTGTTCAGCCACACCTGGGCCAGTCCTGTAGCAGTGTCCCAGGTGGCACAAATAGAGGTCCACTGATTCAGCTCGCTTTTCAAACCAGGGAAGGACAATCCTTGATTATTCACATACACTTCGTAGACATTTGGGTCCTCTCTCCACAGAAGAAGGCTGTTGGCTTGGTCTGGGACAGCTAGAGAGAAGAGGGAGGAACTTCTGGATGAATCAGTGAAGAAGCGCAGACACACAGTGGTTGCGTTGATGGAGGTCTGTGTTGACTCAGGGTTGACTCTCACATGAGTAGTGTTGGTCTCCCCAGGGAAGGTGAACATGCTGTCAAACAAGTCTAGTGCCAAAGAGGAGACATTTCAGAAATGGCTGAGTCATCACCGCAAATTTAAAATATTTTACATTTTGTATTCATTAGCTAGTCAATTAATTTTTTACTCCAAGTTACTTCAATTGAAGCAATTAAATTGGCCTAATGTTCAATTAGATGATGTCCAGAAACTGAGTGCAGCTAACGCAGACCTTTTTTTATCCATCTGAAAGCATGTACAGAGTCTCAACGAATTTCCAACACAAATGAATTCCCTGCACAAACGAAATGCTTTCCACTGCATTCGAATGGGTGCACAATTACCTTTGTAATCGCCTTCATCTTTCAAAAGCAATCTTATTTTACTTCCCATTGAGCAGCAGACAAGCAGCGTGATAAGGAACCCCAGTTTCTCCATTCTGTCGTCTGTTTCCTTTACTACATCTTCATGCTATCAACTGGTATTTATGGGAAAGTAAACTCAGGCACGGCACTGGACTTCGCAGTTGAATTCAATCACACAATCGATGCGTTGATTGAAAGTCTGATGTTTCTCAGGCCATGTTCACACGAAGCCGCGTTTTTCCATTTTCCCAGCTACCCGGATGCGTATGGACATGGCCTTAAAATGGTTTGACATAAATGACTTACATGAATAGATACTTGCCAACCTCCTGCAGAAGCCTTTTAACAAACCATTGGTTTGAATAAGGTTTGTTGAAGTGGAAAACGTTTGATCTCATACTGTAAAACATGCACAATGCTTTCCCAGAATAAGGGTAGAGGAACGCTTCTGGATTTATCAGTTTATGTGTAGATTAATTTGAGATGTCGGTTTCAGTTGTTAATTATTCTGTATTATTCAATTTCTTATATTCTCATTCGTTGCCTATTTATTTTGTATTCAAAATGTCAATATTTATGTTAGAACCAATTTTGCGTATTATATTTGTATTTAATAAATTCTAAATTGAGTTTTTCATTAAAATAATTCTGAACTTTCATCATTATTAATATTATTTATTTTATCTTGATCATCTAACGGCGGATTTAAAGCGGGCGATGACGTTTCAGGGGAACTTAATCTACAAGCGGAAGTAGTAACATCACTTCCTTTAAAAATCAAGAACAATTTAGCTATCGAAGTAAGCTACGTACGTACGTTAAGAGTTAGATTTTTATTAGTTACCCTGACTGTATCCTGGTAAGTACATTTAACAAATTAGAATGGAAATATGTAGATACATTTAACGCATGCAGCAAAAGACTAGTCCGCTGACCTCTATTTAGCACTGCTCAGTTGACTAGTAGTGCGATCTACTCTGAGTCTGAATGTCATGTGCAAGAAGCTTGCTAGCTAGAAACACATTGACACTATGGACTAGTGTATTTTGTTTTTTGGTCGGTTATAGAATATGACTTGTATCTCTTGTACGTTTAACATCTAGTGTATTATATTAGTACATCAGTAGAAGCAGAAGCTAGTTAGCACACATGTCAGTAGCTGACAAGTTGTACTTTATCATCAGATTATCGATCAACAACAACGCGCTCTGGAATATTTAGGCTATCATATTATATAAAAACCCTGTTACAGGCTTTGCCAGTCTTGCGCATTCTCCGTGAGACACTCAACCATTTCTTGCCCATCATCACCCTTGTAATTAATGCGCATCTTAAGCATTTCTCAGAGGTAAGGGATAACTTGTCCCACTATATACAACTAAGTTACGAGGCTCAGATTTCTGTCTGGTTGACGTTTATCTCGAGTTATGGAGTAAAAAACCTGTCTGTCAGAAGCGCCACCAGCGTGCCCCCCATATCCACCCCACTATCGCCCGAATGTTGTTTTGTAGGCCTACCCAAACGTTAACAGATATGCTAATCTCACGCCAAACTGTTGAGATCACTGTAGTTAGCTCAACCTCAAAATTTCAAGCACAAACGTTACAGCTGACTGAATCGGAGCACCTCTGTTAATTTGAATAGACACATCTATCTCCCAACACATTGACACATTCAAGCGTGCGTGTTGGTCAATCCTATTGGCAAGATGAATAATTTGAGGACCTATGATCACCCTACCATCTATTTATTGTAGTAGATTTTGTTAACCATACAATTTCATCGAAGACCTGAAAGTAAAATGTGATTTTAGACTTTTGAATTGACGAAGGTCGCATTGGCCTCCAGAAAAACTGAACAGGCCCAGTCTCTTTAAACATCTTGTGTTACAAACAGCCTTGCTTGTGTTCTCAGGGCTGTGTTTAGTACTTCACCATGTTCCTCACCATGGCCCTTCTGAGGAAAGGCATCCCTGGAAAGCAGTGGATTGGGAAGTACCGGCGTCCCAGGGCCATCACGTGGCAGATGAAGCGCAACATGATAGTGCATTTGGAGCGTGAGGCAGAAAACGAGTACTGGATCAGCCGGCCATACATGACACCGGAGCAGGAGTGTGGCCACGCTGCGGAACGTCGTGCCCAGTCTTGGGCCAATATCAAGGAGAACAAATTTATCAAGTTCCCAGAGCACAAGTACATAGCAGACCACCTCAGTCACCTCAACACAACCAAGACTTGGTCCAGTTAGTGGGAAGATGTATTGACTGTAGTGATTTTGGAACTTTTCAGTGGTTTTATTTGAACTTTCATGGTCATGTCTGTATATTATTTGTGATCTTTAAATGATATCTTGATCAAGTGTGTATAAACTTTACTGATGCAATTTCAACAAGAAAATGTCTGTGTTTATATGAAAATCTATCCAACAATGTGCACAGTGGCCCTCCAATAAGTTCACACCATCAGCCAATAATTGTTACACGTTGAAAGATTATAACACATGAATGAAAAGTGAGCTGGAATCAAGTCCTTCAGTCTCTAAAAGTAAAGCAGTTTAAACTATTTAAAATTATATACCTTAAATATAAAGGTATACTGCTGGTGTCCCTGCTGATAGCTCTTTACTGTTATTTTACAGGAAACTTCATTGTGATCAACACATAATGCTGATGAACAACATAAAGCTGATGTGGAGTGACATTTTCCTTCCTCAGCGTAATGCTGGCTGTTACAACATAAAGGCTTATCCAATAAATGTCCAACAGCCCTGGATGGATGCAAAACAAAATAAATCAGTTATGTGAGAATCGAAGGCTTGACTGCAGGATTTAGAATTGACTACATATGATCTCAAATACGGTTTACTACCCAACCTATGCCAGCAGATGGAGCTCAACCTGTGTGGAAGGGAATCTAAATCACTAAAGCGCGCTACCGTAGTGAGATTCGAATAGGCGCACTTCAGTAGCTTGCACGCCCGCTTCAACAGGGGGAGTACTGTTTCAGATGGGTAGAGGACCTTCTTGGAGAACCCTCTGCAACCAATCTCAGTCAACAGCAGAGGAGACCATGAAGGCAGTTGTCTGGAGTAATCGCTCTGCGGATAGACACTGTAACCAGCTGCGCCGACCGCTCCTACGCACGGACGACTGAATGAAGAGCCAGAATGGCCGGAGGACGGAGAGGACTTGTAGCCCCTCAAAATACTTTTTTAGAAAATATTGTCAGACGATCAAATGGTAAGAACAGTTCTGCGTAATAATGTACTTTGAATCGTTGCAGGATGACTCAGTTTCATATTAACTTTTCCTTTAATATATTTGACCCGCATCTTGTAGACAGCGACAATGGAAAGATAATTGTCAAAATGTTTTTTCTGAATTGTTAACTTAAAGGGAATTTAACGTTTGAATATTCCACACAATCACATACATTGTAAGACTTAAAATGGCAGAAAGTTTGGTGTCTGCATAATTCATCCAAGTTAATGAAATGTGCGGCACCAAATCTATAGAATATGCAAGTGGCGCTGGATTCATGTTAAAATGTAAATCTTATTTTGTTTTGAAAGTGTGAAAACACGTTTTATTCCAGCGAGTCTAACCTGTGACCAGTTTGTCATTTTTTGTTAAATCAGACATTATTCTGTAAGGTTTATTCCATTTGGAGCTAAACAAACATTTGTATTATTATATAAACTGTTAATGTCACATTAATCTACACAAATTGTGTAGGATGATGTCGATGATAGGCAACCATCTATGTCGTCTAAAGATCCATACATTTATACTTCAACAGGAGAAGTAATGAGGAATATAAACAAAGGAAAAAATACAGTAGCATCTAAAATATGTACTGATTTGTGAGAAGAAAGCATTTTCTTTTCCCAGCTTTTTAGTGACCAGAAATACTATTGAAATCTAGTGCACAAGACAAATCGACACACCATGCAAAATCAAGAGGCCTACCTTCTACTCATTCAGTGTTAGTCAAAGTTTAAGGAGTGTTAGTCCACATAGAAATGTTGGTTGTGATATTGCCTAAATGAAAGTATGTATTTAAAGCTTTAACATTCTTCTTTTTACCTCCACTGTAACCATTTTTCTTTTCAACTTTTCAGTTTGGACATTATCACATAGACAGACAGGTATAAAGCATACTATGGAGTGCTGCTTTTGTTTTTCCTCCCTCTAATTTCCCTCTTGACTCTTTGCATACTAAACTGTTCTATACCAATAGCTGTTAATTTACAAAGCTATTCATCTCAAAGATGCCATTTTGGTCTGGGTGCAGACCTTTTCCTTTAGCTATCCCATGCTTTCTACAGCTAAAATAAACACATTTTGTAGCACATCAGCAAATGATGAACCATACAGATACTTGATTGAACACTGATGCCAGATGCTGTTGCCATATATCAACAGCATCCCTGTCTACCATTGTAAAATGGTAGTGCATCACCACTAACAATTGTAAAATAACAAATGTTGGCATGGAACTTCCTAAACCTTTATACTGTGATTGTGTTTCTGTCAGTAGTTCTAGTGACTGTAAAGATTTGAAATATTAGTATAGGGATGTGTGTAGTATCTGTATTCATTATTTGGGACATAATGTTTTGGCACCACAAACCCAATTTTCTCGTCATTAGGTCTAGTGTATTATGCTTCTGTAGCCAAGCACCCTTTTTTCGCAATGCTGCAATGGATGGACCTTATGCTCTGTGTTTTCACTGCCATGTGAACAACACATTAGCACTAAGGGATTCAATTTAGTCCTCTGAAATTGCCTTTTCCATAAACAATACACATTTATCTCAGAATGCTGTGTCCGTAATCTTTTTTGTTTTTGTTTCCCCTGGATAAGCCAGTTTCTCTTTCCTTATTCTCTCCCTATCTCTCTCTCTTTCTCTCCTGTCTCTCTCTTCCCTCCACCTCTCCCTCCCTCCCTCTCTACCCCTCCCCCCTCTCTCTCCCTCTCTCTCTCCATACAATTTCCCCTGTCTATTTCTCCATCATCACCCTTTTTACTTTCTCTCTCTGTCTGCACAGCTGTCTATTGGCTAGCCCATGTACATCTACACCGATGACAGAGTGACTGTGTTTCCTGTAGTCACAATGGTTGTGTCAAGGTGCAGTCTATCAGATCAGTTATCCAAACAACTATCACCAGAGACAGGGAGTTATATCTAATAAAGCAATTAAGATATGTTTACTGTAGCGTTTGTTAATGTCAGCCATAGCTAATACAGAGTCTGTTATACTGTCCCTAGTACAGTATGTCTATTTGGAAGTTTAAGGTGACAGTAATGACATTCCTTAAGTAATTGAATTCTTTGTCCATGGTACAAATGAATAGTAGTTGTTTGAGTTAGGATTAGTGTTAACTGTTATAAAACAATTACTCATGGCATTGATTGTTTCAGCTTCATGAAAATACCATATCTTCTTTTGTCAAAATCAAGGCGTTGGCTGCTAACATATTAAACCATTTAAATGTTTTCACTAGTTTCTTTAAAATGACTGAGATGTGCCCTAGACATGTTATGTATTTCCCAGTAGGATCCTTTGTATGCTCATCTTCTGTACATGAAAACAATATCAGTCAAATATGTAAGCATTTCACTAAGTCATCTTTA
Source organism: Plecoglossus altivelis (assembly GCA_036571765.1). NCBI lineage: Eukaryota > Metazoa > Chordata > Actinopteri > Osmeriformes > Plecoglossidae > Plecoglossus > Plecoglossus altivelis. The sequence goes on along the minus strand of BROE01000016.1, from coordinate 6,973,300 downwards.
CAAGCCATCTCTCCAACTGACTCAATATAAACAAATGATACAATGTGCGGTAGAATTCCAAGGGTAACTGAGCACAAAACATTCCTCTTTATATATCAATATGCACTTGCATATTATAAGTGTGTCATTGATAACTCTGTGACAGATGTTTTTGCATATCCGAAAGAAATCCCAGCTTATTCAAACGCCGAATAAGTTCCTTGAGTTAATGGTACAGAAGGTTAGGTACCCCTTCAAGAGTATCTGTCTTTACTCACCCTCCCTACATGCAGTACTTATTCAGCACTGTGGGTAAGGATGGTCTGAGACTGAGATAAGTACTTGTATGTGAACAACTCTGCTGCTTCACCACTATAACGTGTCACATTGTGGTTGCTTCCATTGCGTACCGACTGTGTTGTAGCCCTAGGGATGGCGTCAACACATTTTTTGGTTCAAGCAAGTCCGAAAATCATTGACATTCAATTTGTGATTTTGAATCATTGATTTTCATGACCCACATGTATTTTCCCCCCTATTTGTGAATTGTACCAGTTCATTAATTGATTTAACATTTGAATGAATTTGATTCCAACCTTGCTTCTCCTCACCTCCCTTTAAATGTATCATGACAATTGTACAAAACAATCATTGAGAGAGAGAGAACTTTTAATTTCAGGAGTATTTGCTTCGTCATTTTCTTCCACACCTTAAACAGATACCAACTTTGTGCTGGGAAACGCTCAGATTGTGGACTGGCCCATCGTCTACAGCAACGATGGCTTCTGCAAGCTGTCTGGTTATCACAGAGCAGAGGTCATGCAGAAAAGCAGCACGTGCAGGTAGGCCATCATGACATTGTCGTTGTGTAACGTCACTTATAACTTCTCATTGTTCTTGAATAGATGTAGGGATAGATACCAAAAGCTTGAGAAGGTTCCTCTTGAACTCTTATGCTCTATAGATATTAGTTTTATGCCTATAAATGAAACCCTCTTCAAATGAAGAATTGTAATAAAATCTTATTTTAGACAAAGGATTTAAATCCATCATAAGGGCTTGCCTCACCCACCCTTGGTGTGCTGAAACATGTTCCTGTCTGGTGACATTAGATCAGCTGCCTTTGGTAGACGTTGTTACTTTGAAGCTCTGAAAATACCGCCTCATTAGTATTATGCTATCTTTCACAGTTCCCAGAAAACTCCACATTTATTTTTAGACCTACCCAGAACCGACAGCTCTTACGGGTGGGGATAGCACAGCGAAATCGGTAGAGATGTGTGGGGTATATTTACCATCTCATAAGTTTTCGAAAACGAATTCTTAGAGTTGAAATGTATTTGAAACATTTGCTGTTGAACACATTGTTTTGTATAACTCCCAATAGGCATTGTGGTAGTCCAAACATCCTAACAGAGATGGATGAGTCCCTGGTCATATACATGGTTCCAGCCCTGACGCTTCAGAAGAGAGAGGGTTGTTATAAAGGAGATTCTAATGCATTTTAAATTTGATTATGATGGTGGTGGTGGATACAATATGAAGTGGCAAACTAACGAGATTTTGACTTCTATTCTGGGCAGGAGTATTTGGTAATTTGAGGGTCTTGCTTTACATTTTGACTCTTTGTCTTGTTTTGGTTACCAGTGTTTGTCCTCATTAGCTGTTCTGCTCCAAACAAGTCTCTGCTTGTTTTATGCTCATAAAAGCATCCAATATTTGAAGAGTTCTTGCTTCATGTTTTCCAGCTTCATGTATGGGGAGCTCACGGATAAAGACACGAGTGAAAAAGTGCGGCTAACATTTGAGAACTACGAGATGAATTCATTTGAGATACTCATGTATAAGAAGAACCGTAAGTGCCATGTGAAAAAACTAAGTTTTTGGCAAACTTATCATGCAAATGTATTTAACTATCCCTATAAACATCACAGTTCAGAGACTTCTGGAAGCATCTGTAGCCCTGTAGCACTACAACGACTAACACAGAAAACAAAAATCATCAGGTTTTTAAAGACTGTTTATGTGTTAATTGTATTTGTTCAGTACTAGGTGAAGCATTTGGTGTAGTGGGAGGAGACGGAATGCCACCTGAAAGAAATATCTAGAGTTTAGAGGACTGGCTGGAAAGTAGTGCCAAGATAAATGTGGTTCAAAAATGGTCTATGTATTCCTGGGCACCTTTCATTTATTCTTAATTGCCGATCACACTTGCAGAGAGAAATGTAGTTCCTAACCTCAGCAAATGATGGATGACTGGCTTCTAGGGGACTATATTTAAACTTCAGTTGTTTCTGGGTAATAAGCAAACACATTTTTTTGCAATAAGCAAAAAAACATTCTCTCTGATGAACAGAAACCTAGATTGTAAAGTAGGAATAAATGAACGTCTTTGATTGTATTTAATTGATGAACATCGAAAAAAAGAGTAAAAGCAATGCTACATTTGGTGTACAAAACTTGTAAAGGGACTTTTCGGGAAGTACTTCATAGTAAAATGTACTGTCAAGTATAGATCTTGAAAATGGCTTAAGTAGAGAGTGAATTCTTTAGTGTTTTCTTCTGTTTCAGGGACACCGGTATGGTTCTTCGTGAAAATAGCCCCCATTCGCAATGAACAGGAGAAGGTGGTTTTGTTTCTGTGCACATTTAGTGACATCACAGCCTTTAAACAGCCTATAGAGGATGACTCATCCAAAGGTGTGTTTAATCAGAAAACAGTATGATTGTCTCCCAGTCACTCACTAACCCTCATTCACTGTTGAACTGGACCATTTGTACAGTACTGTACTATCCACATTCATGTTCTACTGTTAGCCTATATGTCAGAAATGTCTGCTTTCCCATGAACCATTATGTGTACTTGTGTTTCAATTTGGGATCTCAGGTTGGGGAAAGTTTGCCCGTCTGACGCGTGCTTTGACCAGCAGTAGAGGGGTACTACAGCAGCTGCAGCCCACGGTTCACAAGGGAGAGAATGTCCACAAGCACTCCCGCTTGGCCGAGGTAGTATTATTCCTGCCAGAGTTGTATTTGTATTTTCCTTCCTTGTGACCTTTCTTGTTTTCATCCTTTCAGGTGTCATACTGTCCTTCCATTCAGAGGCTGTCAGCCATACTGAAGATATTCCATCTCCTTGTCTTTTGGCAGGTGTTGCAGCTTGGCTCTGACATCTTGCCCCAGTACAAACAAGAGACCCCCAAGACCCCTCCTCACATTATCCTACACTACTGCCTCTTTAAAACCACCTGGGACTGGGTCATCCTCATCCTCACCTTCTACACCGCCATCATGGTGCCGTACAATGTCTCCTTCAAGACCAAGCAGAACAACGTCACGTGGTTGGTGGTAGACAGCATTGTGGATGTCATCTTCCTAGTCGACATTGTGCTCAACTTTCACACCACATTCGTGGGGCCAGCAGGTGAGGTCATCTCGGATCCAAAACTGATCCGAATGAACTACCTAAAGACGTGGTTTGTCATCGACCTGCTGTCCTGCCTACCCTACGATGTCATCAATGCCTTCGAAAACGTAGATGAGGTCAGTGCTTTAAGCAAAAGGGTATATTTGTTTTGCCATTTCTTTTTCTATTACTCCATATCTCTCACATTATATAGTCACTGTTCCTTCAGGCAAGCCCATCAAACTGCCTTCTTTATTTGTCTTCTGTATTTCACATGCACCCACGCTAAACGATGGCACTGTTTCATTCAGAGACTCAACCTTCATGCTGTTTTGACAACAAAACTTCCTTGTTGGGATTTGTAGTTGCAACCAGGATCTGCTCAGTAGGAGATAAGGAAGAGAAGAGGGGTCGTTTCCATAAAAAAAAACCTCAAATGCATTAAATAGTGCATTATTTCCTCCTCCATTCTACTCTCAGGCTTAGACTGTGGAGCCAATTGTGTGTCTTATGGTGATTTAAGCATAGAGAATCTAACTTTGCTGTTATTTCTTTCTTTTCCGCCATATAGCTTCTTTTCTTTGTAATATGCCTGCTTTCATCTTGGGTTTGAGTGTTAGGTGCCTTGAGACTCAAGTATCACTGAAGTGTAGTGAAACGTATTCGTGGCTTCTTTGAGTATTGGGGGTGGGGGATTAGCTTCTGCTACTTACTCTTTATGAAATAATGTTTTGTCAGGGCAGTTTGATGTGTGGTATAATTGGTCGTCGGGGGACTTATGAGTCCTGCTATGGAAATAAGCTCTCTGTGGAAAGGGTAGCAATAGCAGCGGAATCATCATTGGCCAGGCGTGGCTTAAACACATCTTTTGTTAGCCACAGCAGTCAGCCAAATAACAGCCAATTGAGAAGTTTCCATTTATGTTCGCAGAACTATTGTGAACTTTTGTGAAGTCACTGTAGTGTGTAAGACAGGAATGATATTCTTGTAGTGTAGTGAGTTTGTGTCCTGGTTTGAATCATAAGGATGATATGTCTCCTAACTAATCTCAGTTGTTGTACAGCCAGAGAACCAGACCAATCTTTGAGTTTATGGTTTATTTGCTCTGGTAAATGGGTCTGACCACCATCCTATTCAAACTGATTTCCACACGGCCTGACAAATACAACCGCACCTGCAAAAAATACAATCTCAACCATTGATCATGGGAATGTTTATTTTAATGACTGTACAGAGGAATGCTGTTTAGGCAGAAGAAGAAAAAAGGTTATGATTCTTTGCTCTGATTGGTTGTATCTATCTATGATTGTATCTATATGCATTTGTGTCCAGAGGTGTTTTGGTCTGCACCCATTAGTAACAACCCTTGGATGTAAGAGTCTTCAATCTAGAATATGAACTGAAAAGTTCCAGATTACTATTCTGATAATTAGTCTGGCAATGCCAGGCTACTGAGTCAAGTAGCTTAATGGTTACAAGTTTTGAAAAAACATATTTTGAGCATTTAGTTATTAAACTCTCTCTGGCTATCATTATGCCAAAGAGGTTTATTAACTGTAAAGGATGTCAGACAACACATCTTTTACATGTGCAAATGCACACCCCTCCCCCATATACAAAACAAATCAGCCAATTTATAGTTTATTGTGTACAGGAAAGGTCATATTTTCATGAACAGATTGTAAATTTGATTTATCGACAGTCCAATGAATTACTCTAGTCACTTTAATATTTGTACACAAACATGCACACATACAGAGACGCCCATAAACAAACACCCACACACACATATGCTTGCTCTTGTCAGTTGATATTAAGTCTTTCCCTGCCCTGGTAGGAACCAGTCACTGGATTTTATACAGTGTGCATGCATGTGTGTATATGTGTGTAGGTGTGTTTGTGAGTGTAGGTGCTATGAAAGCACTAAATGGCTTAACGTGCCACTCAGACCAATCACATAGTGAGTCATTAACTCCTGAAGGCCACGCATTCACCGACATCCCCGTGTAAAATGCTTAAAGTGCTAGTTATTCGGCAGTGGGCAGCTCCGTTCTTGCAAGTGCAGCGTTCTGTTCCATTCTAGTCTTTCAACGTTTCAGCAGTCTTGCTGCTGACAGTAGGACACTAGGACATTCATAGTAAGCGTTGTTGTTTAATGGTCACCTCTGTATGATATTGGCATTGGTCTGTTACTTCATTCGTTTCTGCTCCATTGTCATGCATTTAGACTCGTCTTTTGTTGGGATTTTGATCTTTTCCCCTGGCAGTCGGGTCTATTGGGGAGGAATGCTCTTAATAGGATGAAAAAGAAAATGGAAAGCCAGAAAAAAACGTACAAGTTGTATTAATGCCGGCAATCAGTCAGTGAAGGAATGATGAAGAAAAGAATATGACTGAATGTAGGCCTTCTTAACATATTACTCCACTACACAGGACCCAAATGTGAGGGGATAATGATGTCACTTGCCTGGAATTATTTTGGTTTCGGGTATCCTTTTTTTTACATGAATTTTATTTGCAGAAAGGGAGATGTGTGAAATCATCTGTTATTTTTTAGATCAAATGTCTCCTCTCTTCTTTTTGACCATGCTCACTTCTTTCTTTTCTTCCTCATCCCCCTGTTCTGTTTGCATGGCCCCTTCCTCCTCTGCCTGTGTTAATGTATGGAACGTGGAAGAACTGGAACCACCGAGCTGTCACTCAAGTAGGCCTTTCATTCTAAAACTCACTTTGCGTCGGTTTGGGTCTTTGATAACGATAAACATTGCATTACAGTTGAAGGTGCTTTTATCAAGCACTGGAGGGATCTTTTTTTTCTTTTGAGCTTTTCCTGTTATCTCTATCTCACTAATACTTAGCTAAATATATTCATAAAGTATAAGGTCATATTTGTGTATGATGTTTTGCTTTGTGTCATTACGTTAAATGTCAAAGGCATTTATGTAATAGAGTATGTTTTCTAATATAAGAAAATAGATTGTATTCAAAGGATTCTAATGGAACAGTAAGCATACACTATGTATCAAACTGTAAAGATCAATTAAATAAGAATAACTCACACTGCACCTAGTTCACAATATGTCAAACAAAATAATGCCTGAAATCAACAAACGCAACGCAACTGGAACAAGCAGACCATGTCAACATCCATTTTTTTTTCTTTCAGAGATCTCCAAAAATCCATTCTGTACTCCTTCCCATGCTCCTTTCTTTTATCTTCATTTCCCCTCTGTCATCCACATTCGCTCTGCCATTTCTATTTCTTTCTCCTTGTTCTCCCACCTAATTGTTGCTTTTATCACAAATGCCTCTTACCCTCACTGTACCCACCCTTTCCTCTGTTTCTCCCTCCCTCTCGCTTTCTTCAACAGGGGATCAGCAGTCTGTTCAGCTCTCTCAAAGTGGTAAGACTGCTTCGATTGGGGCGTGTTGCCCGTAAACTAGACCACTACATCGAGTATGGGGCGGCCGTTCTGGTTCTTCTGGTGTGCGTTTTTGGCCTGGCTGCCCACTGGCTTGCCTGCATTTGGTACGTTTTTACCTGATCAATAAATGCCCTACCCACAGATTACCATGTTCAGTCATCCTAGAAATGACATCAAATAACCTCACTCAAAATAATATTGAAAAGAATACTATTTCAAATGATAAAATAAGTAATTATTGGGGCTAGTAACATCAATCAATCTTCACCATTTAGTGAAAGTGGGACCCAACAAACAGAAAATAAGCATGACCGTTGTCTCATTGGTACAGGTACAGCATTGGGGATTACGAAGTCATTGACGAAGACACCAACCTGGTTCGTACTGACAGCTGGCTCTACATGCTAGGGGAGACTGTAGGGACACCCTACCGTTTCAACGCCAGCGGCTCCGGAAAGTGGGAGGGGGGGCCTAACAAAGAGTCTGTTTACATCACCTCCCTCTACTTCACCATGACCAGCCTGACTAGCATTGGCTTCGGCAACATCGCCCCCACCACCGACGGAGAGAAAATCTTCGCCGTGGCCATGATGATGATTGGATGTGAGTGACGCTTAATTCTTTTTTCTGAACTCCGTGTTGTGTGGATTTTGTGTCTATGGCCTATTTCTCAGAATGGGAAGAAATATACTTTTAGCTCTTCTTCCCTAACCTTAAGTATCCCAGTTACCAAATGGCTCTTAGTACTCTGAGCAAGACTTCCAACAGACAGAACTTCCATGAGTTTGACAACTTGAACACTATTACCGTCACAACATGTAAGCACCTTTGTACCTAACTCGATCTAAAACATTTGTGTTTGTCAGCTCCATGTCAGAGAGCGGTAGTGGCTACAACCCAGTATGTACGGTGTTACATTGAATAAGATCAAGGACGTACAACAACAAATGAAACGAATGAGCGTTCTTCTTGGAACATCAGGATGTCAGCACCAATAGAGCCATGTCAGAAATGGATTCCATGAACACAGCAGCTTATATCTCCCTGTCTCTGTCTGCGTGGCACTCCTGTCACCCCAGCCAGGGTAAAGAGGGCATTGCACAGCAAGAACCCTGAACCTGATCGAAACAGCTGCTCTAACATAGAACATTGGAGTCCTCCTTCAGCAATTCAATTTGTATGAATGTGTTGTGTGGTTTTCGATCAGAAGGCTAATATTTCCATAATCTGATTGTTTGACTGGAATTCCATAAAATGGAGATTGGATCATAAGAGCGGAGATCATTTTATCCTGTGATTTGACAGTTGGGTTCACACAGACTTCTTAAAAAGTCCCATTTAGATTTGACCCGAAAAATATTTTTTATCAAAAACTTTGTTCATATTTCATTACATAATAATTCAAAGCATATTTGCCCTACTGCACTTTGTATTTCAAGATGCACGTGGAGTACATCATGAACATACACAACACAGATGGGATTAGATTATTAAAACAAGGATTCTAAAACAAATGTACAAACAAAGTGTTTTCAGATTTCAGGTCTCATCACTTTATTTGATCAGATACCTGAGCTACTGTTCAGTGCTAATTCTCACACTGAAAAAGTCCACCTCCTGTGACAGCTTCAGCAATCACACCCATTTTCATTTTCATTAGTAACCGACGCAGATGATTCCGCCTGCTGTGACAAGACAGGAACCTGGATATGTATGACACGCAGACTCATGCAATGTGGAGCACCAAAGATAGATCTGTTATGCATGCCTCTGAGTAGAGTAGCTGTAGAACAAAACCCAGGGGCGAAAAACAGGCACTGCCTCGATCAATTTAGCGCAACTCTCCCTGCAATCCCTCTGCAGTCACTCTCCACCTAGCTACCAGCTCTTTCAGCTATTCTTCAGCCCTGGTTTCCATGGTGAAGAGAGACTTCTGTCGAACTTTGTCAGAGCCTGTGGGATATAGTAATCTATTGGCCTACTCTGAATAAGGGCTCAAAATCGTGTGCGTAATCAGAACTCCAAGGAGCTGACACAACAAAAGTTGTGTCGCATGTGGTATGAAAATCTGATGATCTTCACAGAACATAAGCAGAACACAAAAGGGATCCCTCTACAGGGCTGAAGACTAATCCATGTCTTTTCACTATAAAATATAAATGGCCTGTTACTGTTCTATTTTTACCGTTACTGCGGTGGATCGGTGTTGGCAGCCGAAGATCACAGCGACGACAGCGGAGGGCTATACATCTGTACTGTTGCTATGGCAACAGCTGGCCTAGGGCATTGGTGTCTGACAACTGTCTTTAACTATCTTCAAATGCTGCAGCTGTTTACAGATATATTATAGAACGCGATATCTTCCTAACACAGCTAGACAAAATCTGATTTATAGACTGATTGGATCTGTGGAGGGATTCTGAGATTTCAGCGACGGAAGTGGGGTTGAGAAGTCTTGGGTGCTGAAAACAGGTCGAGCTGGAAGTAATCTAAAATTAGCCTGACTGGCAGGAATGGAGGCTCCTTGAGACCATGATAATCTTCTCAGAGTGACCCAACACTACATATTTATTGCTGACCTCAGGAGCTCTCACTCTGTAGTGGAGGACTACAAGATATTACAGTGTTCCAACTGGTGAACAGTTTACTGCCTGGGGGAATTTGAAAAATTGGAGATTTATCATTAATTAAAACCTCAATTTAAAGTCATATTTTAAACCATATACAAACCATATACAATTAATTGAATATGAATGTAAGCCTTATGTTCAGCAAACATGTTTGCTGAATTAAGTGTATATTATTAGGCAGTTTAATATTCTTTGTTAAAACATTCTTGCAAAGATCAAAATCCAAGAATGTCACTAGTATGGCAGACGAAATTGGTTTACATTTACTTGAGACTGTGCTTTGAGAATCAGATGGGTGTATTTGTGATCTCCCAGACACACATCTGCATGCACACACACACACACACACACACCACACACACACACACACACACACACACACACCCTGCTGTCCTCAATACACAATCTCACATACAGTTAGCATCATGAAATTTTTCTATTCTATTCATATTTTATTCACTATGGAGGCGCACAATGAAGAGTCCTCCTGGAATTACTGTTCATGATTCCGTGTATTGTACATGACACTTTATTTTACCACTGAGGGTAGTGAAGAAATACAAGTTTGTTCTTTTAACATTGACTATGCCAGATCACAATGGTATAACATAGCAGTATTAGTTCCCTTCGTTTTTCTTGGATTTTGTAAACTTACTGTGCACTTTCAAGTAAAAATGTTTCAGGGACAAACACATTGGATTATTAAATTCACAACATTGATTTCTCTATATACACTTCTCTTTCCGGCAAAATGCACAATACGCTCACACATGAATGCGTGTGCGCACACACATAGAAATGCACCCTCACACATATTCACAAACAAACAAACACAGAGGTTTGCTACCTTTATCTCAGTATGATTAAAAGATGAGGGGGGCTTGTTCCCTCTCAGTCCCTTCCAGCAGGGGCTAATTAGGACCTCAGTGCCAACAGACCACTATATACACAGCCCAGAGCAGGCACCAGATGCCTTTGATCCATACACACTCCAGGTGTTGCCTTCCAATCCAACCACTGTGAGCTAGCACCATGGCATGTCTCCAAGTCACAAGCACCTTAAAGCAAGATGTGATTGGTGGGGAAAACTGCGTCTCTTGCCCTACCTGTTTGTGCATCTGACAAGTCTTAAAAACCACAGTGTACTGAGGAGTTTTGAGCGAGAATGAGTGCGAGTGCTCGACTTGTGTGATGAACTGGAGTCAAATTGGCCTTTGTGTCGTCTGATCTTCACCTTCAATCACAGACAGTTTCAACGTGATCATTTAATATTCTGTCACATACTGTCTGCTTCAAACGGCATGCAGGATAAACTCCTGCAAGAACATCGTTATCTAATAAAGTTAGAAACTACACCCTTTGCTCGTTACTCTGGGACTGTGTAGCAAACAAGTAAAACGAGAATCGAATATATTACATACAAGTGCTTTAAAAGGAATTCTAGATCCAGCTTATTGCAGTAAGAAAGTTAATATAGAATTTATTTGGTTAATGCCAATTAACATAAAGTATATGATGATTGCAGGATATTCATGAGTTACATAGAGGGTGTAAAGGCAATAATCAGTATACTCACTTATATGCCTAACACATTCAAACTAAGAAAAAAACATATTTGTAACACTGTCTTTTGGCATTGTTTTAGAATGTTAATTTGGAGATCTTTCATTCTGGCCCATGATACTATGGATGTACTTAAGAGTATTGTACAGAACTGTACAGTGTTGAATCAGCAGTAGGCGAGACTGCTATTTTAGTCTCTTTGGCTGTTTAGCCACTCAGCTTGAGATCTAAATCTGTTCTTTGCCCGCGCGTTTGATCTGTGCTCGACATAGTCGTATTGCTGGTCTGCTTTGAAAAATGACTCCTATTGTGACTTGGACAGGTCCTCTCTCATGCTGTTTTTCCCAGTGAATAAGGGGTCAATGGCCGTTGCCACATGTGCCAGACTGTTACAGACTACCAATTAACCAACTGACTTAGTTTGTTTGTGCATGGATAGCTACCAATCTTTACAATCCAAACTCTATTAGTTTCCATCGAAATAGGCATTGATAAGTCAAGACCTTATAGATCTTTCCATGTAAAAAATGATAGGATCAAGTGCACCATCTATAAACACTGTTATCAAATGTGCACAGGAGCAGATGCAGTCCAGTGGTTCTGGTTTTCTATGGTACAAAGATGCACATGTACATACATAGCTGGATACAAAATTACATTTGAAGTGAGTGATGTTGCCTGTCATTGATCATTGACAGACTCTTTCCCATGACGGAATTGATAAAACATTAACTCCAAATTGGAAAAAGGATGAAACCTGTAGAAGCATCTAAATAGCACTGTACAACAATTCAGTTAAAACATAGTTACGGTCTATGGTTATCTCTGGGGGAGCAGGCTATTAAAGATTTTCCATTTCAGCATTCCAGTGAGACGTTCAAATTGAGGTTTATGCCACCTTGCTTGACCTGTATTAACTAAAATGGAAATTAAGAAGTAGTTTCTGGAACTAGATATATAATACTTCTGTAACATAATTTATTCAGCATACCACATACTGTAGCAGTGGAAAATATTATTGCTTTCATCAAGGTTTTTGGAACATAATGGATGATTGCTTGCAGTGCGCTTTCAACTTCAGCATAATAGCGCCATAGTTTATACCCCAAAATATTGTATTAGTGTTCCTCCATCAGGGGAAACATCTTGTTCTTTCATTTATTAATGTTATTTCAGAGAGCAATGTCAGGAATGGTCAGGAGCCTATGACTTGCTAATAGATACTCACAGTCTCTTGGAAGTACTCAGGACCTTTACGTTTGTGCTGACTGCAGAATTCTGTAGGAGGAAACTCCCAGAGGGGGCACAGCCAGAATATCCACGCTGTGACCTAAACGCTTGTCATACACACGGCAAAGCGTGTGTGACACTGATGGACATCTGGTGTCAGAGAAGCTCTTTGTTTCTGTCATTGTTCTGTCTGCTTTCCTAACCAAATCTGAAAGTTTTCTTTTCCAAGCATTGTCTGTCTCCTGACGACCTCAACCTTGTTTAAAGCATTAGAATACAAAGCTTTTTTTGTCACCATGTCTTTGTTATTCTTGTTATGGATGCCTGCATTGTTCTACTGCTAACCTACAGTGACACTGTCACTGTTGCATTTCAATGACAACTGAGGTCTGGCATATGGTAATAATATGTTTGTCAGACTGCTGGACAGTTGAGTTCTCAAAAAAGGTTACATAAAATGTTTTTGGAGGGCATACTGTGAAATTAGAATTCAGATATGTTTTGCAGACATTTCCCCCTTAGTTCCGTCTACACTGTAGTTAAAGAGTGCACTTCTCCCTTACTATTGAATGAAACATTTGAAGTATAGGGATTACAAATACATGATAATCCTTGTCATTTTTACTTTTAGTGTAGTAAAACGATAACCATTTTGTTCAATTCCTGTCTTTGCTTAACCCACCGTCTCAGTCATGTCCTATCCTCCTTATCTTCCCCAGCCCTGCTCTATGCCACTATCTTTGGAAATGTGACAACAATCTTCCAGCAGATGTATGCCAACACAAATCGCTACCACGAGATGCTAAACAGTGTCCGGGATTTCCTCAAGCTCTACCAAGTGCCTAAGGGACTGAGTGAAAGAGTTATGGACTACATTGCATCCACCTGGTCCATGTCTCGGGGCATAGATACTGAAAAGGTATCTCAAACTGTAAGCCAGATATTCATTACCTTGCATGCTGTTTCCATGTTGGCTAATTGCTGCATGCTAGAGCTTGCACATTTGGTTTGTGCTGATGTGGTATTAGGTACCAGGACCATAGCAAAACTTCAATTCAGTGTCTCCAGACCTATGATCGATTCAGCATGAAGTACACAAACAGCCAGACACTCTTTGCCCAGGTCTTTTTTGGTACATAGTTGGTATTATGTGGGATTCGTTGTGGTGTATGTCAATAATTTGAGGGGGTGCATTTTTTAAGTAAAAAGTTGAGTCAGCAATTTGATGTAGCCAAGAGCAGCTTGATGACCTTTGATACTTTCACAAATAGTGCAAAGCACAAGGGTTCATCCTATTGATTGGCTTATAAAGCTTTATGGCGCTGTCCTGGTCTACGATATTGATACAAGCATGATCATTGTATTGACATCTTTTTTAAATTCTTCTTTGTTGAAGTGAGTGAAATTGTTTTACACTTTTGTTTCGTCAGTGTCAGAAGTCTTACGGCCTCATAATAAAGTAGCATGAATAATTGACATAAATATTCATCAGTTTAAAAACCATGCATAAAATGTTCTGATTATGTAAATACTGTAAGTTAAAGTATAAGAGCATGTGTTGAACAATATTAGGCCAGCCTAAAACCCTGTGTCACGCAAACAGCCACCCATCAAAGAGTATTTCAAATATCCTCTATTTGAATTGACATGTTGTACATATACAACATCAAACTGTCAATTGTGTGTGCTTTGTCTTACAGGGTATTATTTTGGTTACTTAATATCATCACATGACGATGACGAAGTCCACTACCCACGTTGTAAAGAACATTTCTGTGGCTGTTGCCCATTTCAATTAGGCATGGTCTGAGCGCACAAGTTCACGCCATTGAATTCTGTCCCATGCTTTGAATCACGCTAATATTTGTAGGATTTACCTCCAGGGTTTTAGTTTTGTTGTACAGCCGAATCAGGGACAACTTCTCTCACTTTATTTCTTTCTTCTCTCTCCTCTTCCTTCTGCAGGTGTTGCAGATATGTCCCAAGGACATGAGGGCAGATATCTGTGTCCATCTCAACCGGAAAGTATTCAAAGAGCACCCAGCTTTCCGATTGGCCAGTGATGGATGCCTCCGAGCCCTGGCAATGGAGTTCCAGACAATCCACTGCGCCCCAGGGGATCTCATCTACCATGCAGGCGAAAGCGTGGACAGCCTTTGCTTTGTCGTGTCAGGGTCCTTGGAGGTCATTCAGGATGATGAGGTGGTGGCAATACTGGGTGAGTTAACGGCCCTAGAGTGTTGCACTGTTCTAACATGATGGAACGTTTTTCTTGCACCTTTGTGTCGATCACTGTTCTATTGCCGGACATGGAGATCATGACATCCAAGATCCAAGTGTGACACCCTGACTGGGAGCAAATATCAACATCATAACTCACAAATTGCAATGGGTGTATAGCTGAGACACAGGAGCACTGGTATTATATCACCCAAACAAAATGGTCTCCGAGGGAGCAATACTATTATTACATAGCTGCAAGCAGCCCAGCCATGGTTTTGTCAGGTCCTGTCCCTAACCTAGTATTAGAGCTTCCTCTTGAATGATAGATATCATCCTTGCTGGATAGTCCATAATAATGCAGCCCTAGGTGATAAAAACTATAGACATAAAAAATGGTCTTATTAACCTAATGGCACTGTAGCAGCAACCGAAATACATGTGCCATGTCACTGACCAGCGCCCTGTCTAACCCACCTGAATAATGTTGTTTGTAATGCTTAGCACAATGGCAGTGACATACTGTCTGGCAGTGACATAATTTTGTGTAGATGACATTTCATTCAACATATATCCGCTAACCCTCACTATGACCACAATAGTACAACGCCCAAAGGCGCTTCCTAAACAAAATAGTTTGTCCATGAATTATTAAGAAACTCTGAATTTTTAATTAGGTCATTGAACCAACTGAGTGGATGGCCTTTTGTATTATAATTTATTTTCTTCTTTTTTGTGTGTTGGGAGTGGTTGTCACAGTTGTTACCAGCTTGTCACCTTCCGTAGGCTGGTGATATCATAGCTTTGAATCCTCTTTTTTTCTAAATGTACATTTAGAATTAGGAATATGCAAGCACAATTTTGTTTTACTAGTTCAGTTGCGTCTGTTCAAACTAAATAAGCATACTATTCACCCCATGCACTCTACTGGAACACTCAGCTAACTGGTCCATTCTACAGTTTTGTACCTTTGACCGGATGCATGTCCCAGAGGGGTGAAAGAGTAAGAGCTTTTTATGGTCCAGTTTCACATTTCTCAAGTAAAAGGCATTGATATTTTTGGTGCTAGTATGTTTTTGACACATGAATAAAGGGCTGATTTAGCATTTCCCAACACAGTGAATCAGGGCAGTGTACTGTGCACAAAGCATTGTACGTTAAAATGTTAGTGCCAGTTGAAGGTTGTTGCAAGGAGTTGATGTGGAGTTGACATTTCTGGGAGCTGTGCTGTTTCTGACAGTCATATGTTGGTTGGAGTAGCAACCATGAGATCATATTATGGATCATTTCAGTGTTTTCAGACTACAGTCACTTCTGGAACATTCAAATAGCTCAAGTTTAAGAAAATATATTGGAGTAGCTTTTGTTTGACATTTGATTAATTGCTATTGCCAAATGCAGTTATTGTTTGTCCTGTAGTTCCTACTTCCATTTCTATCCCTGCATAATTATCCCAGTCATTTATCCTACTAGCACTATCCTGGAAACACAGGATATCTTTAAGATAAGTATATAGTAGCTTGTCTTTTAAAGCCAACATTTACCAATTTCATCAACAAGTCTCCACTTTCCTGCTCTCTGAAGCCACTCGTGTATATTTCACCTGACCAGACTGTTCATCTGCCGTCAGCTTCCTAGCCAGAGTGGTCTGGTTCTTCTCCTTGAACCTTGTGTCCAGGACTTTGGCTGAATGAGTTTGGGTGCTGCGATATGCAATGCTCAGAAACCAGATGTTCCTGTGCTACAATTGAGTACCCTCTCACACTCACAGTTTTATGGTCTCTCAAAGTGCATCTTTTTACAAGTCTGTCTTTTTACAAGTGTATCTTTTGACATGAACACATTTTCTCCTCGTGTATTCAGGATTTCCAGTCCCTTACAAGGGATTCTTTGTCTAATCAGTTGGACTTGGCTCAGAAATGTAGATGCAAAACTGTAGGTGTGTTTAAACCTTGCATTGTCTCTAATTGGCATGATTTGCCCTATTTCTGAACCGCCAAAACTCAGCCCTCCTCTTTCCATCTACATATCTCATTCATAAAAACTCATTCAATAAATCTTTGACATTTACTTTAGTGGGTGGTCTGTTCTTTGAGAAATTGACTTTGTATATATTCTACTGAAATATGGAACTACTTGTCCAAAGGACTTGTGTTAGAGAATATCTCCTTGGTGTTAGGTCATACAAGCAACTTATCTCAGGATTTTATTCCTCTTACAGGCAAGGGAGATGTTTTTGGAGATGTTTTCTGGAAGGAAGTGACCCTTGCCCAAGCGTGTGCCAACGTGCGTGCATTGACCTACTGCGACCTCCACGTCATCAAAAGAGATGCTTTGCAAAAGGTTCTGGAGTTCTACACCGCCTTCTCTAACCATTTTTCGCGGAATCTGCTGCTCACCTACAACCTGCGGAAGAGAGTGAGTATTATCTTTGAGTTGTGTCTTTGAGTTGTGTCTTTGAGTTGTGTCTTTGAGTTGTGTCTTTGAGTTGTGTCTTCTCTCCCACTGAATATGTCCGTCTTCCGTGTCTCACAGACAAACGTTTTTCTCATCTAATTCATGGTTTTCATTTCTATCCAGTATGTAATCCTGCTTAATCTAGGCTCTGTGTCCTCTCATGTCCTAAAAGGCCACTTAAAGGATCTGTTAAAAAACAGCGATATTCAAATACGTATTTTGATTATATGCGGATTAGAACTGTTTCAGTCCTGAGATCCTTTGTGAGTGTATGTTTTAACACAAGCCTTTCAAAATATGAGATCCTCTGATGAAACATAATTTTAATGCTTCTTTGAGAATGGCAGTGGATAGAGTGGAGGACTGTGTTAAACACTAATTGCTGTCATTAGGTTCAAATTGAGCGATGCTCACGAATGAAACACAATAAAGACTGCCAACATAAAGAATAGTGTGCTTGTGTCTGCGGAAAATAACGTGTGGCTATGGATCACACGGCCGAGCCTCTAAGAAGGAAATTAAATAAAGCGCGCATCTACGGATGCTATTCAGGATTACCAGTGAGTGTGCTAGCAATTGAGGAATATTGATGAAAGGCTTCTATGTAAATGAGTGCTGCACACAGTCCCACGGTGTCCATTTCCCCTGTCCTGACAACTGTTTAATATGAATTAAGACAGAAGAACAATAGTCAGAGACAGACAATAGACAATTCTTTTTTGAATATGACTAATTCAATACAAATAGATCAGACAGTTTGAGCGAAACCATACTTATTCCAAACCTAAGAGCTAAATACAGCTGTGTGTGGAAATTGTGAAGCACTTTCACCAATGTTGACATTTTAAGTGCTGAGTATCATTTAGAATTGCGTCAGGCTGATCTTTTTGGCATATCGTGTGGGCATGATGTGAAAACCGATGTTAGTGTGAGACCAACTTTTACACTTACCTGAAAACTGATGCTGCGCCTGCACTCAGTGGAAAGTGTGCTCATAGCTTTAAAGTACTTGCTGTCAATGAGCTCTTAGAGGCCTGCCTGTGGCAAAACGATCAATACTGCTGCCTTGAATATCAAATGACTGGTTTGAGGTAACTTGAGTAAAGGCGCGCCAGAGAGAAAGGTGTTGAAACTGTAATCTAATATGAGTATTCCAAGCAGCCTCCGAAAACAGCTTGTCAATTGTTGAGACATACATTATCTAAAAAATGAAAGTCCCTCTGAATTTACCACAGCACATTAACGACGTGAGTTCAAAACACGTGTGTAAAATACCAAAGCTGAAATATCGTCACTGTTAACTGGTTTAGGACATACAAACCCAGAACAGCACTGAGAATCATTTCTTTGAATGATTCATACATTTAATATAGATAAGATACTTTATACTGACATGAAATGCTTGTGGGACTTCCTCTGAACAGAGGTAATCAATGGTCTCTCAGCCCCTAAAGTACTATGTCTCCGTAATTAGAACTAGGGAGGCAGCAGGTCCTAAAAATATCCTCGACTTGGAGATCTTTAGAGGTCAAAGGTCATAGTTGTAATCATCAATTTGAGATAGTCACATCATCTAACAAGGTCTAACTACATTTAATGAATTCCAATGAATCCCAAATTTAATGTAGCCCATTTGTAGCCAGTCCAATGACAGACCATTGATTCAACTGCATCTTTGGGACTATTTAAGTTATAATAGATCTCACATTAGCCAAACTAAGCAAACAAGATTTCCACTTTCTTCGTTAAATGCATGTCAAGTAAACACCTGACTTAATGAAATACAATACCAATGCATGATGCCATGTTTTACCAGGGATCTGTTATTTTTACCTAATGCTTCGACTAAGCCATCCCCACACTCTCTAAAATATCAGATAAATTGTCTGTGTAGTTACCTGTGGGTTTGATCTTCCTGATGGTAATTGTGCAAGTGCAACACCTACAATTACAGTGTCTCTAACCCTGGGCACATGCACGCATCTTTCTTTATCTCGCCAAGACAATTCACTCTAACCATGAATAATGCACTGACAATACAAAATAAAGTTGTAATATTCCCACCCCTTAAGGTCATCATAAGTGTTTCAACTTTCCTAACGATCTGAGCCTGAAGCACCTGTTGCAAGGAATTGACATGCAGTTGCATGGTAGTTAACGTAACCTTTCTGTGAAGTGTACATCTGTCTATTGAAGTTCTTCCATCCATCTAACTACTTCATGACAAAAATGATTAGAGGAGTCAACATCTGGTAGGAAATCCCTCAGCTATACTTGAGCGTGAACATGATGAGAGACAAGATGTCAACAAAGCAATGCTCCAGTGCTCCAACGCTAAACCCCCAGAGTCCTCGGAGAACATTCAAGGAAGAAAAGAATTGGTTCAATGCAGTCATCTTGATTTCATGAACATTGCATCCATGTGTGTTAAAAAAAAAAAGAGACTGGGGCTGAAATAGCTACTGTTACTCCACATATATTCTATGGTTCCTCCAGGAATGACAAAAGCCCGAACGGAGGTTTTTCTTTGTTCTGAGCAGGGTTGTGGACATGTCTTGGGCAGTAGACAGAGAAGTGATCTAGACAGTTTCATTATATTGGCAATTTGGTTCCAGCGCCAAGCTGAGGAAGTCAAGATGTGGAACTGATTTAACATCTGTGGGGTTTCTGGTTACTGCTCTGAGACCATAAGATAGACGTACACCCAAAATAGCTCCAGAGTTTAATCTCATCTATGGCATTGTTGTATAATTTGAAAGGCTTAGTGCAAGACAAACTGCTTCTGTGATGGCAGGGACATATGGGCTAATTAAATGAATAATTCACCTAGTCATTCAACTGACAGGTGGAAGAGACAGTAGACCGAGTGCAAACAACAAACATGTGCCCCAATTAGATAAGAACTTTAGCTATGAAATGGACGGGACATTGATTTACACTATCATCGATTTGACAATGCATCATTTTGTGTGTAATTTCAGGTTTAAGTTATTTATTAACACCGCACCGAAGCACTTTCAACTGTAAATCAATGTTTGCGTATTATAGATCAACAATATAATTGACCAACGTAATACTTTTCATATTATGGTTATAAGCATTATCAAATAATAATACCAGGTACACGGCACTCGTGAAGAAGTTGTGTTATGAACTGTCATGTACCTTTAGCCCTGGCTAACACACATAAAAGGTTGGAAAGTAGAGTTCCACATTCTGTTTGCATGTGCAATAAAACCTACAGTTGAATCACTGCCCTGACAGGCTAATCTAAACCCCCCAAAGCCCCAATCTGATCTCCCTCTGTCCGTTCCTGCGGTGTCAGCACACCCACTGCTGAGAAGAAACCTGCTGAGCGGCCGTTATGCACTCTCCCCACCTTACGGGCAGCAACTCGGCAACCAAGAAGCTAAATAAATAACACTGCCGTTTCCTCATCTTCACAAGCAATTAGACACCTCCCTGAAAATAATGAACCTAATTAAGCAAATGAAGTGAAACCTCAAGTAAAACACATGCCCTGTATTCTGGGAAACAGCATAGTTTATTTACGACGTCAAAAAACACATCTTATATAATTCAGACCGCCACATCTAAAAGAGGGAGAAAGGATGGAGTACGCTAAAAGACGAAAGAGTGAATGGGGGAGAGGAGGGGGATGGGTGACCAGAGTGGCCGGGGAAAGCAGTGCGTGCTGACTGAAGCTGTAGTGACAGTTTCCTTCTCTTGCATCTGCAGTGTGTTTAATAGCTGAGGGCAGATTTATAGGGCTAAACTAAACTCAAAAGATTAATGTGGACAGCCTGCCTCCCTCTCAATAGCATCAATCTTACCTAGAACTGTACGGATGTGTAAGAAAAATGTCTTGTTTTACCAGACCATTTCCTGTGTCTAGGCACAATACCAGACATTGACAGAGAACTATGTGCTAGGTAAATGTGTACAATGAACTAATGAGAAATGATGCTGATAAGGGTCATGTTTAACTAGATATAGATAGGTAAAAACTGGATATAGATTAAAATGGTAATATTCCAAGTCGTAAAAATAAAGAAAAGTTTATGGACAAATATCTCATAAACATTCACTTTTTTGGGACTGGAGGAATGTGTACAACATAGAAGTGAATATGTTTGATATGGAAAACAATAGGCTTTTCCTACGGTGGATTTAACTTTGTCCCAAGGTTTTCAGCCTCAACTGTCCTGCAGTCTTGGCCTTATTGACATGTTGTGTGGCCCTCCCCATGACACAGAAGGTGACCTTTTGCCATGTGGATCCTTCACCAGAGTTGGCCCTGTGTGTAACCCTTTCGACCTAGTCTATTTGGCTCAAGTGCACCTTGTTGTGCTGACCAACACCTTGGTCCACAGCCGACAGGGTTGCCAAATTTGGCTTTACGACTCCTCCAACAGCACACTGTATGTTGGGATACAAATGGTGTAAACCATCCCTAACATTTCACATAGTCCTCTGGTATTTGTAAAACATATGTTGTGTAAATCTCTGTAATAGTAGCAGGAAATATATCATGTTTTAATGTATCCCATTTAAAAGCAAATTTGTAGCAACTATAAAAGTGTGCTGTAACAATAGTACATCGTAGTTGAAGTTAGTAGTAGTTGTAGTGAGGGGTTCAGTTAAAGGTAATTGTCATTTTAACTATTCAGAGCTGCACGTAGTTTTCTGAAGTATGCTTTCAGAAGTGCATTGGGTATGCAGAAAGAGAACAATTTGCATGGCCTGAATTGTCAATTATTATTGATTAATTTAAACCATTTATTCTGACTTGTGAGAGTCCATGTACATGGGAAAATAAGGAAGCTGTTCATGACTAAAAGGCTTTCTGGGATTCAGGAAGTGAGAGAAGAACAATGCTTTTAACCTGGCTAGATATTTTATGCTTTTGATTAAAAATGTAAGAGCTGTAAGGTAGAAAGGTCTGTAGATGTTAAAAGACTTTCTCCTGACACAATGACAATCGGCAAAGAGAGATACCTTATAATTAATGATTATTTGAATATTTGTACTTTTTTATCCAAGAGAATGTTAATTAGTTATATTGGCACCACTGCACAAGATAGCAGCATTTGTATCAAAAATCCAGCATCATTATTGTAAAATGCTTTGTGCATTGTCAGCCTAGATGGAAAGTTGAATTAAGAATCATATTAGCAAAACTATCACAGCTGCAATAAGACCAGAGTGGTCTCAGAGATAATTTCGTTCAGTGGGTTTTATAGCTAACTTGAGTGCTTGGTTCATAAAACTGACTGAGTCGATGTTAGCATAACAGCCCCATGAGAAATTAACAGTTGAGCCACAGGCAAGATATGAACTTCAGAGCTATTAGAATATTCTCTTTGTTGACCTTTATCAAGCTCACAGATGTCTTAAAATGCATTCAAGGGGATTTTATTTACTCTCAACGTGAGAATTTAAGACAAAATGTCAACCTTTTCTTCCCTGTATTCAAAGCCTAAGCCTAGATGTTGGTTAGTCATGATCCAAAGGAGTAGGACACTTCATCCTCACAAAACATGGAAGTGATACAGAACTCTTCAAGACTGAATACCATGTCCACATCCTTTGGTAGTTGGCATTTGATTGTGACGTGGTGCTTTGCTAAAGGGTTTTCATATAGCTTAACAGCCTCTACGGAGGTGAAATACATGAGCTATAAGTAGAACTATTCACACTGAAAAAGTGGTAACACTATTGATTTTATTAATGTT
Organism: Plecoglossus altivelis; assembly: GCA_036571765.1. NCBI lineage: Eukaryota > Metazoa > Chordata > Actinopteri > Osmeriformes > Plecoglossidae > Plecoglossus > Plecoglossus altivelis. The sequence continues at coordinate 6,950,655 of BROE01000016.1, read as the reverse complement.
GTTTTAATCTGTATCCTAGGTATGTCTTGAGCATACAAAAACGTGTTGAAGTCCTCTGAAGTCCTTGCGCTCTGTGGTTAGGGTGTAAACATAAAGGCCTTTTTGTTTGTTAATGAAGGGTTTTTTTCTTTTGCAGATTGTGTTTCGAAAGATCAGCGATGTGAAACGAGAGGAAGAAGAACGCTTAAGGCGGAAAAACGAGGCTCCGTTGAATCTCCCTCCGGACCACCCAGTGCGGCGGCTGTTTCAGCGCTTTCGGCAGCAGAAGGAGGCTCGTGTGGCCGCTGGAAGTACAGACCCCTCCGAGCATGACCTGGAGAAAGGCTCAGTATGTGTGGAGTCTACCCTCAATCAGGATGTCATCGCCACCACCAGCATTGTCACTGTAACAGAAAGCCCAGCAACACCTATTCCGAGTGTGTCTGTCTCCTCGTCCTCCTCCATCTCTGGCACCTTGGACAAGGCCAAGCTCCAGGCACCGCCTTCTGTTGCCTTTGTAGGTGTCCGGCACTCCGAACCTGCTAAGATCAAAGGTTGGGGTCGTTTCAAGGATTCCATGTCTAAGCCGGACAATTGGAACAAGGTTTCCAAAGCAGAGTCCATGGAGATCCTTCCAGAGAGGACCAAGGTCCACGAGTCCCAGACATCCCTCAAGAAGACAGACTCCTGCGACAGCGGTATCACCAAAAGCGACCTTCGTTTGGATAACATGGGCGACAACTTGCGAACCCCCACGCAGGACCGCAGTCCTATTCAGCCAGAGGCCAAGCATGCCTTCTACCCCATCCCAGAACAGACACTCCAGGCTTCTCTCCTGGAACTCAAGCTGGAGCTGAAAGATGACCTGAAAGCCCTGAATACCAGAATGTCCAGCTTGGAAGCCCAGCTTGCAGAGGCACTCCGGCTCCTGAAAGCCAGGAAAGCTGCGGGCGGCTCCCCCAAACCACTGTTTGAGATCTCCCGACCTACCTCACCTGAGTCCGACAAGGAGGACATCTTCTCTTAAAGGGGAAAAGGGGTGGGTGAGACCTGAGGACAGTTGTGCATGCTGAGCTGAGGCCCTTTACGCGGTGCCTTGCTGATGCCTGTGCATTCACTGGTCGGCAGAAGTGCAATGCTTTAAAGCTGCACTTCCTCTCAAGGAAGACATCGTTTGCAGCCCTTGCAGCTATGATTGGATGAGTGGTTGTCAAGGAGACGTTGGGATGTTGTTGACAAAAGTACGGATATGATGGCCAAGACCACCTTGGGTTTCGGAACCAAAGCAGCGTTACAAGCTTAGAGAACATAATGAATGCGACACACTTACAAAATTACTGTTGTTCATGGTACGTCAAGCATCAGCCGTGCCCATTAGCAAGCATTTTTATTTTAGAATGTAACTAACAAATCAGTGTTCATTGTCATCTTTTCAGAATCTCCATTTCTATACTTCAGACAAGGTCAGGTTGCATCAAACAGCCTTCTTGGTTAGAGACATTTTCTCACAATGATACATTTCCTCCTCCTGTAATAATCTTTTGTTTACATTTATATATTTGACACTAATCTTATATTATAGAGTGTAATAGATAGGGGAGGAAAGTGTGTGAAAACGTTATTACCAATTACATGTGCTTATCTGAAGTCTGTCACCAAACTATGGGTGTGAGATGCAAATCCATTTGCTGGAAGAAGGTTTGTTTCATAACAGTGTACTCCAATGATGGACACTTTGTGCCTGTGAGTTTAGCATGGAATAAAGCTGTTGGTGTGTTTCAAAGATATCAACAGGGACTGTGGCATATCAAATCTGTTAAATATCCTTAATAGTTGGTTACCGATATATGTATTTTGTATGGAATTTCACTAAAGACATCTGAATTCTTTCTTCAAATATTGTGATGAACCAACCGTAAAATAACAAAGATTAATCTTTGAGGTGAAAACTCTAGGTTTTCCATTTGGATCAATCATACACACCCATGCAATGCATAGGTCTCCACACTTAAATCATAGCAATAATTATGGATATATTTCTGCTTTGCAAATCTGTCCTACAGTGAATTGAAGTATACTGTATGTGATATGTTGTAATTACTGCAAACCATTGTTGGTATAAATCAATATTCAAAGCAAGTCACACAGGAATGCAGACTTCAGAATATACTGAATAACTCGAATAAGGCAGTGAGTTTAGAGGAAGTGCATGCATTGCTGACATTGCTAAGCAATAATTGTGCATTGCTACAATGTGTTCAACCAATGAACTTGTTTGTGTCTTTATAATACTGAGAAGTGAATGTTGGGAGACTTATAATTGTTTACATACTATAAAGTATGTCATGCTGTACAGCATCTCCAAACTGTGGGTTCCAAAAGGTCAATCAGAGAAAACAATGGCCTGTGTATAATTATGAACTGGCTCCATTTGACCAAATGGGAGAACAAGTGACTCAGATCATTACATAGGGCGGACCAAGCAGTTTAGTTCCACTCATGTTGTCACTGATTTGACACCTTGTAAAGTGGCACCTTTTCCCCAAAACTTTGCTAAAACAATGTGACAGTTTGAGTCCTAATAGTTATATCAAGAAATTGTGTAGACAAAAGCTTGTTGGAATTTTATCTTTGGAATGAACCATTGTGTTCAGTGAACCATCCTAAAATGTGTACTCAAGGACACAAGTTACCTACACATTATGTTTTAACTTGAAACTATATTTGAAAATGAGTTTTTTGGTCCTTCGATTCGAGCATGTTAGGTGGTACAGTTTGAGAGTGGTGCAGTTCAGCTTAAGGTATTTTATCATGGCTGTATGGGATGTCATGTATGAAGCTACACTATGCATTACATAGCTCAATTGTTTCAATATATTATAGCATGCTTTGTAAAATGTGTGCTCTTCCACAAAATGTCCTTGTGTAAATGACTATGGGGGTTAAAGAGTTATTGTTTTACTTCACACACATAGAGTTCATGTTGTGCCCTCACCAGATTGCATTAAAACATTGACAACAAACCTGCCATTATAATAGCAGACCAGTCAGTAAAGGATGAGTTATAGTGGGGTGGGGGGGCACCATCCGCAATTCAAAACCAGAAGTTAATCTTTGATCCAGATGCTGCATTACAAGACGTCAGTGACCATCCTGTTGCTCGTCTGCCTGTCTGCATTTCAAGCTAACAGCACTCCATTGTGAGCCCACAGCTTGCATACCTAGTCCCCATCTATGTTCTAGTTCCTGACACGCAGCTGCTATGGCTTATTTGCACAGCACTGTAAAGTCGGTCAACACAGCCTAAATTAGACTGCTAGATAATAGCCCCAATACATGGCACCATTTTAGATGGACCCCAGATCTTCACATATTGAAACATCTGGCAGTTGTCTGCACTGATAGTGCCACTGATGTTGTAGTGTGATTCAATCATCTTTGAGATGTCTTGCACTTTAGATCTTCTGCATCTTTAGAAAAACCTAACCTTAGTCGTCACTGCAACCATGAACGCTGAATATTTAACATATGTTGTTGTTTATGGAGGCTATCACATGATTTGTATCTACTTTAGAAGCCATAAACATGACTCAAAGCAGGTTATTACTTATTAAATTACTATATACAGAAAGTAAAATCCCCAAAATCTATTTATTTGAAAATCTGAACTTTATGAGTAGTATCAATTAAGTATTTATATGTCTATGCCTACCAATAAGTAATTGGATTTACTATTTAGAAGAACTATACTTAGGTTTTTATTATCTTAGAAATATTGATTAACTCAACAAAACACAACAAAAACGGACAATTAGAGGAGTTGTGAAATGATTGATTTCCCATGATATACAAATGATAGTCACGGATAATCATTCTGTTGGCTAAAATGTCAGCAACTTGCCTAAAAAGTTTACCAAAAGAAAACCAGTCAACATGAACCACTGAGCAACAACTTCAATAAACCACGTTAGCATCTGTTGCATTAATGCAACTCTTCCACGTAGGCTGTAGTTAGATGGAAGTCTGGTTACACATAGTAACGCATCTCCAACTTCCTGCATGAGCCAATGAGCGTAATCATGTACCCCAGGACGCAACGTCCCCATTCCCATATGCAGTATGTCTTGTCATGCACCAAAGTATCTAAATCAAATGTTGCACTTCTGATACACATGAGCATGAACACTAGTTGAACAATGTGAAACTGTTTGTGGTCTACTGCTCAGGTGTTCTTGTAGCACTTTGTAACATTACTATGGAATAACATGTTAGAAGACAGTAAAGTGGCTGATAATGAGGATTCTCATGTGATTTATGCACATGTTGGTAGGTAAAATACATTTTCTGTAATGAAACATGTACTTGTAAGCACAAAGAGGTATTTGTAATGTAAACTACTATTTATTACAATAAATATTTTATATAAATAACTGACTTTTTACTGTTTATATTCATCCCCTCCATATGAAAAATCACACACAAAAATTTACTGCAATGTTTTGGGACATTCAGAGCCAGTTAGTTACTTTGTGTCAACATTCAGAAACATATAGTCTAAACAGCCATCTTTTCATGAAATGAAGTCAGGACATGCGTGTGCCAGATACCTTTGAATGTGGGGCCCTTAATGAGTGATGACATCCTGTATTCCCAGATGACAAAAATAAAACAAAAGACAGATCCAGAGATCTGAAAGGGCTACTACAATTTAAAGGACAAAAAATGGCAAAGTACACAGTGGTGCTCAGGGTCAGTGCCAAAGATTAAGTACTGAGTGGGCATTTGGCACATCATTAAACATGAAAAACCAGATGACAAACAGAGTAGACAAATGAAGGATTGGCCTCTCGATGTCATTACCTGTGATGAAATTATTTCTGTACAGATAATCCTTCACTAATAGGGTTGCATGTCTTACCATAAGCTATTTACGATTTAAAGCCACAGATGTATTCTCTTGGCAGAGCTGGCTACAGAGCTGATCACAGATCTGTCTAAGTCCTTTCAGTGTTGTTGTAATTAAGCAGGATTCCTCTCTGACATCTCAAACTAATCTGATTTGAGAGACACTGTTCTGATGCTACCTTACAGACAAATATAGGATTGACACAGTTAGGACTAACCAAGGGCTTTCTCACTTGAGACCATGCACCTTGGATAGCCATTTCAAATACTGTGACAGAAAAGCAATGTGTAAATGCATTAGTAGCTTCAAAGATAGAAGGAAAAGGTGATAGACGCAATGTAAAAGACTCACACTATAGCAATTTACGAAATTGTATTTTATTTCAATGTATGATTTGTCAACTGACAACTGTCACTTGTCAACTGAAGATAATGTTTAGTTATCTGTGTGGAAATCATAAATACATCTCATTAATAATTATGCCATTACATTTACATTCTGTTTTATTAATGTCACAATTATAAAAAATATTCAGTCTGATTACAAAAGTAATGCACGTGATGCACGTAAATCTACATTTCTAACTCAAATCCAGAAAGTGCAAATTGGTCATGTTTCCTACATATGAGAAGGTTTCCATGTTGTATTTGGGATTCAAGTTCAACAGTTTGAAAGCATATAACATTGCTTATCCTCAAAAATGTATTTAGAAGTTGTTGAACTGAACATAAAGAATTAGATACAGACATCAAAAGTGTATTTGTGGAAGCCTCCCTGGTTGTAATAATGAATATCTTGCATGTTAGGGTACATTTGACAACCAATTACTAAAATGAAGATTAAGTGAACCAACACTCACCTAAACAATATTGTGTCTGGTCCCATCTATATACTCAGTGGGTCACCTAGACACAATACAAGATTCCTCCTCCCTAAACCAGTGTGTACTCAGTGTGTACTCAGTGTGTACTCAGTGTGTACTCAGTGTGTACTCAGTGTGTACTCAGCGTGTACTCAGTGTGTTACTCCGTGTGTTACTCCATGTGTTACAGACTTGGAGAGTTGCAGTTGTTCTTCCGCTCTAGACCAATCTGGGCGAAGCAGTAGAGGAAGGCCAGCATAGATGGCATCATCGTGGGCCAGCCTTGGGAAACAGAAACATGTTCAGATACGCTGACAAACACGTTCGTTGGAAACAGCACTTGTGTGGTATTGAGAGCTGTGGGGTTCATTTTCAACATTTACAAAAAGAAACATTTGACCTACAAAACATGTAAAAGAACACATTTTCATTGTCCGTACACTGAACCTCCTATTTATACACCACCACACTACACATTTAAATGGGGGGGGGGGTGGGGTTTGGTAAAAAGTACAAACCAAACAAAAAGGTATGGTGTGTGCCTTCCCTCACCTCGTCACTGGGCCTGTCACTTTAGCACAGCATCAATAACCTGTCAGTCTCCCTACCCGTCTAAATGTCTCTTGCTTTTCATCACACTTTTTACCCTTTGTAATGTTTTACTATAAAAAGGACTTGTGGGAACCAGTACAAAATTATCGCAAGACTTTATTTCGATGCAAAGTAAAAACATTCACTATTTGTCCACACTATACCCCAGCCAGGTGCAAAACTGGGTGGTAGTTAACAAAGGTATCATCTAAATATCTACAGGGGCAGTATAGGTTAGGTACTATCTAGTCACTCCTACAGTCCGGTAGACAGTATAAGTTATGTACTATCTAGTCACTCCTACAGTCCGGTAGACAGTATAAGTGCAATATAGTTTCCTGAAAAAAGCGTTCTATTACTGCTGTGATTACATTTCAGAAGCTGGAAATTAGAATTTGAAGTGGCCGAGAAGGAAGTGTTTCTATTTTAAGGGCAATTGAACAAGGTAAGAAACTAAATAACATTTCAGAGAATGGTCCGTCTGCGATCCCTTTGAGATGACTATGCAGTTCAAGTTTGAGCGAGGAAGAAGAAACCTGTTAAGACTAGCACATTTCTGGGTTCCCTAACACCATCTGTGGTACCAAACCATTTCTGCTGATACAGCGTAAATCACAACTCGGTCTCTGGATTTCAAAGTGCAATGCCCCAACTTTTTCACCAGAGCTGCCAGCTTTCCCCCTCCTCCTCCACACATGGCCTGCCTCCAACCTCTCAGTGCAACACTTGGGGAGTGCACACCTGCGCCCGCAGAGCACAATGGCAGACGCACAGCACTTCAACGCTCTTCACCCTGTTCAAAATCTCATTAGCATTTCAGAATTGACACAGCGCACAGCTGCAGAGATGCCTCCTGTCTGAGGTAGAAGACAGACAAACAGGAGCCTCACTAGTCAGACTGTGTTCAAAAACCATCACTGTCCTTTTCTAGTCATTAGACAAGGTATAAGCAATTAACCTTACATTACCTAATGTTACAGGAGCAGCAATGTAGTGTCTTAATACCAGGATTAAGAGGCATTAGTCATAATGTACGTCATGTAAGTTTGCAGGGGGGTAAATGGACTTTAGATTTCCGTCCTATAGCATGACCCTTTACTAAAGGCTTTAGTCACATCCACTGGATCCTCTTCCCTCTACCTTCTACATGTGAAATAGCCTTTACTGTTGAACTGAACTGCCATTTCACAGCACAGCAGTTCTTATGTCACTAAATGCTCAAGAAACGTGAAGTGTGTCATAAATATGGGAAGTCTATTCTTAGAGAGTCAAATGACTACTACATCAAACGTAAGAATGTCCAATGGATTAAAAAGGTTATTTTACATTGGATGACCACCTCAGAGTCCTTGTTGAAATAAAAAATAATTCCTGAAGGTGCAAATAGGCTTTAGAGACATCTCACACCGTTGGTCTAGTATAGGACATGTGCAGACACTAATTCTGTCTTTGGATCAAAGCTGAGTCATCCAGAGTCCAGCTCCAGGAACTCAGCTCACTTCATTATCACCCTCAGTATGGAACATTGTTATTCTCATAATAACCTCAATGATATTTCAGAGTTATCCACAAATGTTTTGGTTCATTTCTTTCATGCAAATAAGCGGTATACTGTTCAACTTTATACACCCAGTACAAATTGTCCGATTGACAATAAATGCAATGACCCTGATTGTTCTCCTACTGAGACAAGGAATGCACTCAGTATACTGCAGAGATAATGGGAGGGGGTGGGGTGGTGAGGAGGAGGAGAAGGAGGATTACTTTCAAGGTGTGTATGTGTGTGTTGTATGCCCTAAATCCAGAGGGATCAGAATTAAGTCCCTGGAAAACTCCTTGTTCTTGGAAGGACCAACTGACTGAAAATCATATTTCTTTTAATTCCATCATTAAAAATCACTAATAGCCTAGCCTTAAATACATGCAAGAATGGTACTACAAAAAACCCATTCAAGGTTACCATTTGGCACACGAGTGGGCATTTGGACTGTGATTAGTCTGGAGATGACTTTAATTACATATTATTCAGGATCTAATCAGCCAGCACTGAAATTAGCCAAACGTGGTTGCCTTTGTCTCTTGATTAGAAAAGAGAGGTCTTTATTAAGAGCATATGGGGTGAAAAGGGCACTCGTGGAAGGGATACAATTTTGCATTCTGAAATTCTACTGGCAACAAACAACATGGTACGTATTTAAACTAGAACAAACAATCTATTTATAATCCTGCCGTCTACCAGACCAGTCACACCATCTATTTTGATCATTACTGGTCCACAAATCATTTTGAATATTTGAATATTCTCTAATGGGCTGAATAAATTGTATTAGTTTATTTTATAACACAGCAAGCCAACATTAGTGAGACAACTTTCATGTGAAAGCAAATCAGCTTGTTTCAAGAACTAAGTGTGCACAGGTCTCACCACTGTAATAAAGCTAATGAAAAAGGTTTATCACTTGACTAACAGCGAAGGATAGAAGAGGCGGTGGAGATGTAGAGGAAAAAGGAAGCAAATCTGTCTGCTTTAATACGACAAGGTTGGTAGCACTGTTTGCTATCATGTGACTGCTTTGAATCCAGAGGTTAAGATCCGAGCCCATTTTAATGACACGGGCACTGAGACACTGGCATATTTCTTCCTGACTGCGATTGTCGGCATAATTATCAGTGGGCCTGCATTACTACTTAACAGACATCCTCTTCGTACAGTTAACATCAGATCATTTGAGCAGGGGGTATATTATAGTATATTCCAAATGGTAAATTTAAACAGCTAATATCTTTTACCAGGCCTTTGGTGTTCTGTTAAAAATGGAATAAAAGCGTGAATGGTGGAGTACAAAAGACAGTCATTTGAATTACAATATCGAAGTGATGGACACATTAAGAAAGACAAGTCTTCTCCAAGTTTCAGAGGCAAGCGCCTAAATCAAGCTGGCAATCAACAGGAACTAAGAAATGCTCCAGTTTGGATTTATGATCAAACTAATTGTCAATGAGAGCAGTCATAAAATATTTAATCGAATTGAGGAATAACACTTTTGAGAGTAGGTACCATTCTTCAATCATGGCCAGGGTAATGTAGGTCTGAGTCCTCTGAGTGATTTTAAATCATTAAATCAACATGTGCAACTATACTGTGTTTGTTAAACACATTATCTGCATGCAAACACAATGCAGTTGACTACCGTACTGTGTCCTCTGAAATCTTTTTAAATTACTTGATAATCTGTTAATACAAAAACCTTAAAACTGTCCGTTCTGACAAAAAAGTCAAGAAATTATATTGTGACGCCATGACAACACATTTTGGCTCTTATAGTTGTCCAGACTTGAAGGCCTTGTGTATTGTCAAGGGCCTGATTGGCCAAGGAGTGTTGAGAATCACAGGATGGGTAATCTGGTTGGCTGTAACACGCTTGATATATTTTTTTCCCTCCCACATGACTCAGCAGAGCAGTGTCTCTGGAGATAAACAGGCCATAAAAAGAGGAGATAAGAGAAAGTTTCGATGGGGGATAAACCTTTAAAAATTGCGTTCCACTCAGCAGTTTGGGGAAGACGGCATTTATCTCTGGACGTAGCGTCTTGATTTGAGATCACATGCTCACGATTCATCACTCCAAAATATTGATGTTCTGAATGAATGTGGGGTGGCTAGTGGAGGGAGACAGAGGGGAAAAGAGAGAGAGAGACAGAGAGAGACAGAGAGAGACAGAGAGAGAGAGAGATGCCGTATAGCAGGAGGGTCGGACTCATTGCTTTGGGCACTAATTGAGCAGAAGAAACGAGTCCTGGGGGACATACAAGTGCTGGCACAGCACTGTTACAGATGTGTCCCAGAACCGTTCAACAAAATGTCACCAGCCACCACAGCATTCCCTGCACTTCGGCACAGCCCTGCCAACCACTGCAACACAGTCTGCCACAACAGCAGAGAACATCTCGTACGGCACAGGTTGGAACCTCTTCAACACATCGTAAACTCTCCCTTTTTTAATGCTAGAATCATGATGTGTAAACTATATGAGATGCCTGATTAGAAGTTCTAACTGTGTGTGTGTGTGTGTGTGTGTTTAAGAGATATAGAAAAACTAAGGATACTGAACAGAGTAGTATGAAATATCATGAAGTTTCTTACAAACCAATACCATCTCATTAAGAATCCCACTTTTCATGACCAATATACATCACCAATTGTAAATGACTGTCATGCTTTACTTTCCTGTGAATATGTTGCAAGTTATTCAAACTCCATTATCATGAGATTTAAAGAACTGTTCAATGTATGGCTTTGTCCGTATTTAGCCACTACAGCAACGATGCCCAATCCTCTAGCCTATACTTTTCTTTGTAAAGCGGAGCTTTTTCTGAACATACGCAAAGCAGAATCCAATTGGTTTGGGCAAATAGAGAAACTAAACACTGACAAGTATAATAAATGAAGACAGATAACCTTTGGATTTACTCATAGATGAGTATCAGGGGAAATCAACAGGAGAGCACGGCTTGGCATTACATAAAAACTAAATTATTACCACACATACAAATGAATCAACAGATGCTGAAATTGAAACCGCAGGCTAATATCGCCATTTGCAACCCTGCTTTTGTTTACTGGGAGAAAGGTTCACCTTGTATGACGACCCTTTTCCAGAAGATCTTTCCCACGTGTATCCCTCCCAGGAAGACGAGGTTAGACAAGATGAGCATGGCGGTGGAGATGGCGAAGAGAACGGCCGCGCACCGTCGCCGCATGGGTGCCGATAAGCGATGTTCCTGGAGGAGAGAGAGCCAGCGTTGACTGATGTTTGCTGCCATGATGACGATGGTGACCGTGGCCATCCTACTTACGATGGCGGGCAGGAGGAAGGGTGAGGTTAGCAGGGCCGTCAGTCCGTTCTCCATCAGAACCCCTGTCCAGTTCATCAGGGCCCAGTACTGCAGGTAGTCATGTCCCCCGTGCCACAGACAGACGAACCCAAAGGCCAGACCAGTGGACAGGACCTTCCACAGAGGGCCGTGGTGAGAGCCTCCCAAAGGAATATAGACATATCTGAAACGGGTCACAACAGAATTGGATTACCTTGCAGACTACAGTCTGTTTATTTGGGACTGCAGTTCTCAGGTCTTTAGAAAGTATATTCACATGGCTTCCACTGTCAGTGTTTTGTAGATGCGTTCTTGTCTATACAACCCCAAAGCCTTAGACTGTAAACTATATCCGTTTGCAAATGCTGGTGTTATTTTACTTTTCTTTACCCTTCTATTAAACCGTCAATGTTCATTTGTTCCTTTCTTATACATACCATTAAAGGCAATAAATGAAAGCAGTTTGAACATTCGCTTTTTCACCATTCTGACCGTCCACCCCAACAAAGCACGACTAACACGTATACTCAAAGCTTGTAAAGAGCCATATCCACGAGATTACAAATAAACACATATTCTACCAAGCTGCGTCTCTGCCTCAGTGGTGTTATGAGTACCTAAGTGCCACTCACCCACAGCATTAAGGTATTAAACAAAGGATTGTAAGATGAGCCACAGGTAAACAGCACATGATACAGTGTATTTTAGGCCAGCAAATTATTTGAATGCATTATACATAATGGCGCTTTTTCATGACTTGGGCATTCTTAGTTAAGGGTTTGCATCAGACAACCACTGGAAACATCTCCCTTGTCTGGGTGAGGATGTGCAGTGATGTTGTAAAGTAGACACAGGTTATCTTCTACCCCAGCCCCCAGGCCATCCTATCCCAATCATCTGAAGGACGCAGGTAGGCACCGCTGCCATTTGTATCTGATTAAACATGCAACGCCGCATCTCATTTCATGTCTTGGATCTCGCTGAAACAAAAGCTCACAGAATCCATTCCACTCATTCTTTAAGAGCCCTCTTTATAATTGCAGGTGGGTTGAGACCTTCGACTCAGCAGTGGTGATGAGTAGATGCTTATTGCCCACACTAACACATAGTAGAAGTGCAGGGAAAGGGACAGCGGTGCCTAGTAAGAGCCTGCACAGACATGAAATGGTGGACCTGAGTCATCTTTAGGAGCGAGTGGAACACCTACACACACTTTGGAAAGGGAGCGCTTCCCACCATCTAAGCGGATTTCAAACGGCATTAGCACCACTTCAGATCCACTTTAGAGGAGACAGAGGGTATCATGCATTTCATTTGACATCAGCAGCATCATTGTCACACTTTCAACTTTCATCAGAAACTACTTTGCACAGCAGGTGTCAGAGGTTCACGTTTCCAAATATTTGAAACGCCAATCAGCACGGAGCGTACATGTGACCGGTAAGGGATACATTCTCAAAATGAATAAAAAACATTTTAGAAAATATGTTGGGCAAAAACTAGGTTCGTCCAGTAGCTGTTCATCTTTTTCTAACATTGCTATTACAACTTATTTGTACATGATCTTGATGAACGCTCACAGCATATAATTGAGGTGAAAAGCAGTAACAGGTAGTTGGCCGACAAAATCTTGCTCCTCTAGAACATGTTTGTAAAATATACTCTCGGCACATTACGTATATCTGACAAAGACCAAAAGAACATTGTGAAAGGGGGATAAAACCAAAATTATTGTTATTTAGAATAAATGGCACCTATTATATATGTGCATATGCAACAGAAAAAGATCCCTGCTACAAGCTGTCCGCCTGCGATGAAATGATGCATCCTCATGCTAATGAATACATGCATGTTCTGTTGCTGGTAGAGCAACAAAGATGGAATCTGTGATACCTGGTGCAGGACCGTGTCCAAAGAGAACAGCTAAAAAGAACACGAGTCCTCTGGGGTTAACTGCTGAAGGCACAGACGGGTAAAATGTATATTCTTGGTAGTTAGACTTGATCAGACAGTCATTTCCTCTATCCCACTCCCCTTAAATAAAACAATTGAACAAATCACTGCTTGTGTTTGGAGTAGAAGGAACAAAATACAAATACCATTTAATCTTGAGATTTATTGGGCCGAAGCAAATGCTTATTGGTCTGCAGACTACTGAGCCTCTGATTGGCTCAGACCCATGCCTACTCCTCACCCCCCCTACATGTACAAACTCAGACTGACACCCTCCTCCTCCCATCCTGCTACCAATTCCCACCCATGTGACTGATCAAATGGATCCAAACCATACTGGGCAAAGGGCCAGATGGAGGAGAGAGAATGAATAGTGCTGAATAAAATTCCCTTTGTGCGCTTGCCTCCATGTTTCCAATCCACTTTACATCTTTAATAAAATATCCATTATGGCAATGTGAGGCTGTTGAGTAGAGAGCCTTCTTTGCGTTGAGTTCTCAAAACAATAATATCCTACATGGAGCGTTCATTAAATCCGCACCAGGAAACATTTTGACAGCCCAAAAAGTACCTCATATGAATGCAATGTGAAAGGTAAAGTGAAATATCAAAACAAGAGTGACAAATAACCAACCACCCTGTTACAGGTTTCTGCCATGGACATATTCATGTCAATGTTGCTTAAAATGCTTCAACAGTCATGTTCCTCCAGCTGTAATAACTTAAATGAAAGTTTATGTTTCTTTAGGTTGAGTAACTTACAGTGTTTTACTTTCTATATATGTAGTAATCTTACCTGATCAGCCACTGATACAGTCCTTCATCAAAATGTCTGAAAAACAAAAAAACCTTTGTATGAAAAACAGAAATTGCATTTGACACACAGACATCCCATCGAAGCCACCAGAATCAGCTGAATTGGCGTAGGTATTTTGAATTGCAAGGCAGCTGGTTTGCATTTTTATAGCAAGCACTGAATGCAGATTGATTCATTTACACTATCTGATGGTGGTCATTTGGTGAAGAAGTTTGTTTTAGTTGTTATCAACAGGCTGGATAATAGCTCTATGCAAACAGACTGGACTACCATTGACAAAGGTAAACTGTAACATAACCTGTCACTATCAATAATATTACTTGAATGAGTAGCGTGCCTTCCAGTATTATTTTTTTTTTTAGATTAACTGATTAAAGATGACATTCTCAATTGCTCCAGAAAGGAAAACAATATAGAAAACGGGATAACTAATCATTTGTGTGTGTGTGTGTGTGTGTATGTGTGTGTGTGTGTGTGTGTCCTGCTCTATAGAATGACTGCACTAAGATATGTGGAATGCATTGCAAGAGCGAGGCAATCCCATTTTAGCGCCAAGGGGATACCCAGCGGAATAACAAAAGGTGGGTGCAATGCAGAGCAACTGAGGGATGGATAGATTAAATCAATGATTCAGTGTGCACAATGGACATATCATTCACGCATGAACAACCACAGACTATTGTGGAGTTACATTTGACATCCGTTACATTTGAATGTATCCTAGTGTTCAGAGATTAGGCAGTCACGTTATCAAAGACAGCACTCCTTAGACGTCACAACCAAGGTAACATTGTGAAATTCATATTAACGGAATTCCTTTAGAGCTAACCCAGATCAGCCAGCAGGGTCTTATACTGTCAGAATTTCATTCTAGAAGGTTCTAAGGGATAAAGTACCAACATAAACCATAATGTTGACTTTTATGATGCCTCACATATTAAAAGCATTATTTTCGGCATTTCTAAATCAAACAGGGATGTGATTCCAATGTAAAAAGTGCATTCACAAATGCTTCAGTTCAGCATTTAGGTCCAGCAACTAAGTTCATACTGCCCTCTTCAGCATGCGCTTGATAAAGCATTTGAAGAGTGACCAGCTTGTTTGGTCTTGTTCTCAAATAACTTATTTTCACAGGTCTTCAAATACACATGGATCCGACTATTCCAATATATATATGAGTGTGTGCGTACGTATGTGTGTGCGGTTCAAACCCACCTCCACATCCCTGTAAAACTGTACATGATGCTGACACAGCGAGGAAGCTTTGGCGGGACCAAGTCATCCAGCGTAGCTAGTAATGACGGCAAGCCGAATAAAACCAAATATTTAACGTAGAAGAACTGGACGAGGGCTAGAGCCAGTCCGCCTACAGGAAACAGTGATCAGGTCAGAGACGGAGGGGAAAGGAGTAAGAGGGGACAGTCACCAGTTCGCTGTGTATTTCCCAGACTTACTACAAATGATGTACGCTGGTAGAAACACATTCTCACCTAAGGCCCAAGGGGGAAGGATTTCCAGGTAGGTTTCATTGGTCTGAATAGTGTGCATGTACATAAAGTGGATCATATACTCTGCTGTCAGCCACCACACAACTATCCTTCCTGCTTTGGCCACCAATGGAAGCAGAGTCATTTTCCCACCGCTCTGGTCAGCTGGTCTCTGCATCTACAATATGGAGATGAAAAGAAAGCTTGATCTCAACTTCCTCAGAGCATCATAGAGCAACCAAAACTAACTCAGGTTTTATTCATACGGAGCACAAACTGTGTAGAACAATGCACAGTATTTTCTCCAGTAACATATGTAGACAAAGCAGAAATGATAAATGAAGACATGCGACATAACGAAGTGTATTATTTCTGTATTGCGCTCTTGCAGCTAACAGACGTTTAGTTTGACCACCCACTTGTGGTTCCTAGCCTTAGTTCAAATTCCCTGTACTTCCATTAAACAATTATACTTTGTTACCTGTTCGACAAAGTCTTTGAAGGTGATTATGGGCCCGTTGTAGAATAGAGGATGGTAGAAGGAGTAAGCAGTCAACCAATATATCTGCTGTAGTCCTGCGGCCTCTAGTGGGCGCCAGCAGTGCTCGAGGCTGAAACTGATGAAGCGGAGACCACAAACGGCAACGCTGAAGAGTAAGAGGTAATACTCCTCCTCTGTCTCATACCAGCTTCTCTGTGGGAGACAACGACGTGTTAACATAATACATGCATTAAGGGATGACTGGTATCTCTTGTTTTCATGTCATGGAGTCACATCCGTGAAACACTGCATTGTTTTAGATCTCTTGTGGCACTTGGACCCTGTGGAGTTCTGCGTGGAATTATCTGGAAGCGGTGGAACTCACCTTGAGCTCCTGTAGAGGAGGAATGTGGAGAGTTGAGAGTAGGAGCAGGGCACAGCCCCAGGACATGCTGGGTCTGCAAAACTGGGCCACACCCAATGACAGACCTAGATGGACCATTATCACAGCCACACCTTTAATACCCAGAGTGCCACAGGCTACCAGGAGGCCATACCCTGCGACCATTGACACCTTGAGCTGGAAAACAGCATACAGAATCTGTATTTAAAGACTCTGTTGCACACACACGTTTTATTATTCACCTACTCCAGATAAGACTGCTGCTGTACCATCTAAGTTATACTTTCCTAGATCCATCAGTGTACACTCATGTTTACCTCATTATGTTAAACTTTTATTCTTGTTACCTTGGGAACCAAGATGGAGGACAGTTTGGAAATCACTGCATGCCCAAATAAAGTGCACAGCAAAGATTTCTTGGCCCAGTTGCTCCAGAAGCTCCATTCAAAGTCATTTGGGTCCTAAAAAACACATTTAATAACACTGAACAGTTTAATCCTGTACTTTTGTTGAATTATATCTGTTACAATATTAAAAGGAACACCGAGAGAGTATTAACCAAAAGAGAACTCACATGATGTGAGCTTAATGACCGAAAATATAATCACCTTTTTAAACCCCCCTAGAAACCCTCTCTGAAGTTGGAATTCTCTCTCCAGTCCAGCTTCATGCGCTGGAATAAGATGGTAAAACGGTGTTGACAGTTGTGTAGCAGCATTTAGACGCTTTATGGTCATTCTAAGTGTGATGATTTTAAAACATTACATGCACCTCCAATAACGCCTGCAATTAGCAAGCAAGTTAGAGCGACACGAGTACGTTTATTGGATTTGAGGATGGTCGAAAGGATCAGGGTAAAACAAACAAACATATAATTTAAGGTGGCAGAAATAACAGGATATTCAGACTCTGCAAAGACTCGCATAGCCTACTCATCGAAATAAATGTAACCCATTTACCTTCAGAGAATCTGTGCAGTTCATAAAAAGAGTACAGATGGGAGCCGAACGACAACACCCAGTAAGCCCATATCTCAAAGCGTGGCAATGCAGCCAGGCTAGACTTGGATTTGGATGCCATTCATGTCTCGGTATGTCTAATAGTAAGATAACAGACGCAGGGTTTAGGGAAGTGCTTTATCAGAAGGTTAACGTATACGTGAGAGGCTCTTCCAGAACTTGTGATCTGATTTAGGCTTTGAAGCGAACCTGCGATTGCCGACTTGTTCATATCAAAAACACCCAGGCCAAAACTACTCTTGAAAGGTACAAGGCAAGTCTTTCTCAACATCTACATGAAGTCGTTTTGCTGGTCCTCGAAATGGCTTTAAGTTGCCCTGTGGTACCCCAGCGAGTAAAATATATAGCTTCTATTTTTGGAAATTGAGGAAAGCTAATGTTACGTAGCTATACATCTCCGCCAAGACTTGAAGTTGATACTAAGCTTTTTCCGCCCAAAGCTAAGATTTAACATCTAACTTGTCGAACACTGCGACGTTTGGGTGGTTTGCGCGTCCATCAAAGAAAAGGGGGGAGCTCATATTAAAGCTACAGCTACCTTGTTTCGTATTCTTACTCATTCGATAAATATCAGAGTATTGTTTTTTTCAATAAGCATGCCTGCCTCGGCTTCAACAAACTCAGCGAAACATGAAAATCATACTCATATTCTGGTTTGTGTGTTGTGATTTGATAATTGAGCCAATGTGGAAGTAAGGGGGAGGGGTTATGCAAATTACAGGAGATACAGTTATTTTGTTGGCCTATGGTTGTTAGTTGGTGCTGATGGGACACAGTATGTTTGGCTGCCTGATGTTTATAGCTTGTTCCCAAATAACAAGTGTAGTTGAGTGTTGACAATGTTCTCCAGATGGCTACATGTGATGAAGATTAGTATTCTAGGGTGTTTAGTTTGTAGTTGTGTGGCGGTGAGATTCAACATGATGTATGTCTGCAGTAAAAAATGAGGAGGTTGCTCAGAAAGAGCCTGATTCATAACCTACAACTAATTTTAGTAAGGCTTATTAGATAAGCATCTTACTATCACGACCACGTACAACATCATCCATTAACATTAAGAAAGCCACCAGGAGACCAAAACGTCATATTCATCACACCAATAAAATAATGAACAACATTCAGGGGTTGGGAGCAAATAAACTAAATAGGTGGAATCCATCAGATCTCTTTGCATATGGGAGAGGTGGAAACAGACCAAACAGTTTAGGAATTGATGAGCAGATGAGCAGTTGGGATTGGCCCTATCAAATTTGGGATGGAGGAAAATCAGTTTGAAAGGGACAATGGTCACAGATTCATCCGGATCTATCACCATTCATCAGTGCAAGTTGCACACAGGTTTAGTGTATAGAAATAAGGCCGAAAGGACACGCCTTCTTCTTTCTCTCACACCTTAGCCTTACATAATCCTTGCAGATGTAGAATTAGAACACAGATATTTTAGTCCGATCTGTCACACAAATGTCTGGCATGTCCTGCTGAAAGAAACCCACTTTAATCACTGACTGAGTTCAATATCTAGTCAGTTAATAGTTAAGGATTATATAATCTCTTCATTCATACTAATGTGACGTAGGCAGCCATGCCAGCGTTGCCTAGCAGCTTTGTCTAAAGTTAATGATTATAATAACAATAAGGAACTGAACTCTGTTCCATGGCGATTTCAAGACAACTCACCTCTACCGTGTTTAGAGTCAGTGTTCACAAACACACACTAATAGGAAATTGCAATAAACATTTCCAGTAGGAGTACAGGAAGAGTTGTTAAAGCAGGTGAGTAACCTGTCAAGTTCCTGGTAGAAAAGCGGAATACAGCACAGAGAAAGCGTCTATAAACATAAAGGTAAACCAGGACTCAGCAAACATGCACACTTACAGAGACACACACTTAACAAATGTACATACTAAACATGTTCAATCATGTCGATGAAGCAGACATGGGCTCAATGCAAAACTTTTTCTTCTGTTTTATGGGTCAGCGTTCTAAAAAGCATCTGTTTATTCGTAGGTGTCTGATTGATGTAGTAACAAAACATTTTATTCCAGATCAGACGACTAAAAAACCATGAAGGTGGAAGACAAGTTAAACTTGCTGAAATTCTTCTCAGCCATTTTCAACACCTTTATGGGGGTAAGATAAACAGCGTACCTTGCTGGTGCTCACAAAGTTCTGATGTCGCTTGTAAATAAGATACTCCTCGGTTGTTTATAGAGCTTGAAAAAAATCTATTAAGTCAGGTAAAGGCTTTAACAATGTAAACTCTGCTAATGTATTTCAGTTGATGGACTTTGGGTTTATTTCATTGGACCATTTGAAACACTATTTACGAAGCTCCACAAGTCAACAAACACATACGCTACCATTGACTTGATACTGAGATGAAGGTGTAAATGACTTAGATACAATTTCAGTAGTACAAAATGTGGCACTTCAGTACAATGGCTGCTTTTGGTTGCTGTAAAAGATAAGTTGTGTTTATCCTCATTCTGATGATCCTTGTCTGATTGTTTTCCATTCTCATAGATTCTGGGTGTCAGTTTCTTTGGAAGTGGAGTGTGGATCTTGTTTGATACAGGCAGTTTTGTGTCTGTCATCAGCTCTGGTAGGAGTAACCGTCTCTTCAAGAGAATTATAAAAAGCCTTTTATAATAGGGACAGATGTTATTCAATTGTTTTTGTTATTCCATGTGGCTGAATAAAATGTTCAATAATGTAACCAAAGTGTAACCTCACGTGTGTGTGTGTGTGTGTGTGTGTGTATGCATCTGTGTTAGATGTGAAGACGTTTGCTGGATTACTGTTCATCATTGGCCTGGTGGCTTTGTCTGTGAGTGTAGTAGGTTGTGCAGGTGCTCACTTGGAAAACAGATGCCTGTTACTGCTGGTGAGTGACTCAAATGTCGACGAATATATCTTCTCTCCAGATCATTTAATTCCAGCAATAATTAACTTGATTTTTGTTTTGTGTCTCTAAGGACATGATCTTCCTCATCTGCATTGTACTTGGCCAATTATTTGTCTTGCTCCTTCTACTGCTAAACCAACAGAAAGTAAGTCCAGTGCCAATTAAAATGCAATGGGCTTTACCAACTTATATACTGGCAAGTGTCAGATATATACAAACAGACAGACAAATATTCTGTTTGACTAATAGCAATGGTTTATTAGGTTACAATTTTAACTGCTGAAGCCACCTACCTTGTTAAGAATGGATGGATATTAACATATTCTCCAGCTATGCATGAAAGAAAAACATGCTTTTACCAATGTGGGCATGTTATTACAGAATGATACAGCATGGTCTGACTGATTTGTCTTTCTCAGATACAGAACAAACTGACTGAAAATGTGGATGCTATGATTCCTGAATATGGAAATAACACCTCTGGACTCAAATGGAAACTTCTAGACAATGTGCAGAGATATGTAAGTGCAGTCTGACAGAGAAAGAAGTAACTTGGCAAACATGAGCGATCAAATATAACATAATGTAACATGATCTAGGCCTCCTTCTAGTTATTGTAAATCACTATTACATACTACTTTGTCAACTTAATTATTCATTGGACCATCAAATTGCATGATCATTTATTATTATGATTTCTGTCAAACCTAATGGACAGTTCTGTAAATATGTATTCACACACTTTAATGTGGCAATACATCAAAATTATTTTTCATGTGTTCAGAAAGATTACTACCCTGAAATAATAATAATAATGATGAAAATAATAGTTTTAATATGCAGTATGTATCAAGGATGTTGTTTCTGTGTTTAAAGGGGCAATGCTGTGGTAGAGAGAGCCATGCTGATTGGATGAAAAACAACTTCATATCAAGTCTGAATAAAAGTTTTGCCAATGCATCAACGGTGTTTCCATGTTCCTGCTTGAATTCCACAGAAAACATCATTCCCTCAAGTGACTCAACGTGTTTTGGAGTCGGGTCAGTCTATACAGAGGTAGCATTCCAGAATAGCTTTTCACTCCTTTACTTTGAATTCTCTCAGACTTTTCTCCCATTAAAAAGACTACATACAATTTCTCAATCTACTATAATAATGTACTGCTGCAATGTATTGGTGCCCTTTGTACATTTTGTTAAAATTGAAATTACTCTGAAATGCATGTTAATAACAGTATCTTTATTGAAACAGGGCTGCCAAGAAAAGATGCAGAAATGGCTGAAAGAGAACATTTATACAATACTGGGCATTGACCTTGGCCTCCTATCTATTCAGGTACAGTACCAACCATAAGATTGTGTAAACCATCTCATGCTATGAGTCAATCGCTAATCTGAGTGTGAATCTCTTTTTTTCCCTTAGGCATTACAGTTTATGGTGACAGTGTATCTGTACCGGAATGTTGGTCTGAAATCAACACTAAGACATGCTTCTCAGTTGGTCGTCTCAGAAGAGATTACAAAACCAAGTAACAACTCCCTAGAGTCCAACCATGGCTACCCAGACCCCAACCATGGCTACCCAGAGCCCAACCATGGCTACCCAGACTCCAACCATGGCTACCCAGAGCCCAACCATGGCTACCCAGACCCCAACCATGGCTACCCAGAGCCCAACCATGGCTACCCAGAGCCCAACCATGGCTACCCAGAGCCCAATCATGGCTACCCTGACCCCAACCATGGCTACCCAGACCCAAACCATGGCTACCCAGAACCTAACAGTGGCTATCCAGAATCTAACAGTGGCTACTTTGAGTCCAATCTAGGCTACCATGCGACTAACTATGCCTACTCAGAACAAAACCAGGCAGTACAGAATTATGTGCATCTAGAACCATCTTCAACCTACCAAAATCCAAATCAAATGAGGTTCTAGGAATGACTTATATTCAACTATTCCTCAACACATTCAAAATGAGTGACGTTCACACGAACCATGGAACTGTACCCAACATTAAAACTGCCCTCGTGCTCTCTTCGTTTTCTGCAACTTACCCTGCCCTAAGGGTCAAAAAGGTCCCACCTTCAATTTTGAAATAAAGCAGGTTAATTATATTTTTACCCTGTGCCCTTTTGGGCACTGAAAAGTAGAACCATGTTGCACATGAATCAGAGAGATTTAGTTTTGTCTGAGTTCAATCAAGCACATACAATCCAAATGTCTCACTGTGGATGTGCGTTTGTGCATTTAACATCGTGCGTGTGTCATTCTGACCCCCAAAGAGAGCACAAGGATTAAGTATTGTGCTCAGAATACTTAGTCTTTTCAGTAAAACCTATGCTAGGTTATCAACACTAACTGAACCTAATAACAAAAGGATGCTTACCAATCTTGTAACTGTATTAAACCCTGTTTTTCACTTGGTTGTAAATGAACAAGGTGTATTTTCTGTGGTCAGTGTCCTTTTCTTACACCAGTGGGGGAAAATACTGTGTTCCTTTCTCCACTAGAGAGCGCTGTAAGCTTTAATTCCACAATGCTTCTGAAGTTTAATTTACATTGGCAGAAGATGGCGCTATCATTTGTTTACATGTCAAGAAACATTGATGGCACAGTTCATCAATACCTAGTCTGTGTATTCCCTTTGTGAACAATTTATATATCAAAACAATTCACATTTACACCCCTCTGTGCAAGTTAAACAACAACAAAAAGACAGAACATTCATCACTATACCAAATGTTAACATTTCACACAGTCTTGTTCTTCAAGCAATGAATCTAGATCCTGCATTTACAATGACAGGTTTTCGTCACATGTTGCTCATTGTATTGTATATCTCGTTCAATCTACTTTTGGTCAAAACCCTTACAGAGAATCAAAAGAAATGTGTTTTTCCCATATTTATCAACACAGCTGCATTTTTAAAACACTATTAAACCCATGTGTTGTTGTAGAGAAACAACAGACTCTGACTTGACTGGCACATGAAGGTCAGCCCCCTGTATACTGATGTCATAATAATGTATGTAAATGACCTGTCCTGACCAGATAGAACAAGATTTGGCCAGCCTAATCCTGAGCAGCGACTCATTCCAAATCTTGCACGCGTAGCAGTGAATTCCAATGCCCTAGCAAGACTGATACTCAACTGTTGTTGACAGAAATTAGCATTGGCTGCAAACTCTATTCAAAACTGAATGATGCCTTTCCTTGAGATTATGAATGTATTTGACTTCTATTATCCAAGAAAAATCGATTATTTAGATGACTTTAAGAGCCTTTTCCCCTTTAGGCAGGTCCAAACAGTTGGATGGTGTCACTGAACTGCAACATTAAAGGGTTAAAAATAAGAAAAATGTAAAGGGTTTTTGAATTTGTACAGTACATGAAGACAATTTCAGAAGTGCAGTATCACTGTATTAATTGTTCCAACAATATGGCTTAATGTTGACCAGTCAAACAGACCAAAAGTTCCATATTGTCCATACCAGGTACAGGTAACAAACCACACCGGATGTAGGGGCTATTTTAAGATTTTTTCGTGCAGAAAGCCAGATGACCCTCTGAAATTTGAGTTTTGTTTTGCTTGTTTTTATAAGTAGGGTGTTCTCAGATGTTTATATAAAAACCCAATCAAAGTTAGACAGACCACTATTTCATTAGGCTATATGTATGAATCTAAGCAAAAAGCCAGATGCTTGGTAACTGAACCTCATTTAAAACAGGCTGAAGCATAGTAACACTAAAATACATGGTCAGCACATTACTAACCTGTTTAGACGCAATGTTATGTGATATTAACAGCACATCATACAACCGTACAATGACAGAATAAAAATACAAACTCAATCTGAACATAAACGATCAGTGACACTATGTTGCTGGGTAAAGTATAGGGCGTCCTTCGAAACCCTTCCTAGATGACTTTACTAGCTGGCTTGTCCATAGACTCACACTAAATCCAGTATTTTTCCATCAGTGGCGCGCTGAGTCACGTGGTATGTGGAAAAAAAAACGATGTCATCTTCGCATCTCCAGCCTCAAATAGCTGCAATATAATATGTTTGCACTTGATTTGAGCATTGTAACAGAAGTTAATTTCTTTCTGATAATGTTGTTAACATTTCATGGCTACGTTGTCCAAATCATGTGCATTATATGTTTTCTTGGGGTCGTTGTTTAACCTCGTGCCGTTGACGAACCATGTAACCACTCCCACCCGTGGCTGGTGGAAAATTACCAGCTTACAAGCAACAGCCTATCGAATAGTGAAAGTGTATTTTACCCTTCATTACTCGATATGCAAAGATAAAACATGTACATTGCACTGAATGAAATGGCATGCCTTTAAATACGAGGGTGACTTGTTCGCTAAAAACAATATCCGAGTAACAGTCCAACTACAATTGTGGACCTGAATAGCTTTATCATGGCCAACGCAGTGAATATTAAACTAACTGTTGAAAAGTCTGAGACTTGGCTATTGGTTTTAACATAAGTACGAACTGTCAGGTCCATTTGCCAGTTACCACTCTTCGTAGAGGCATCGAGAAGTCCATTCTGCACGAAATCCGCCCTCTTTTTCTGACCACGGGTGGAGTGAGCGCGTGGGTGCCTGAGTGAATTGCAGTAAATGGGCAGCTAAAATGTCCAATAAGATCTTGTAAAGAAACATCGTAATACGCTCACCACCAATCAGAGTAAAACATGGGCGTAACGTCAGTACAAACTTTCCGCGGCGCCATCGGCTGAAAACTAAACCGAGATGGAATCTCCCAGTCTGAACCGGTTTCAACCGGTTACGAGTTAGTTGCTTGAGAGAGGAGAAGAGGCGCAGGCACACCATCTCTCACCGCCCCGCTGCAAAATTATTCAAGTAAAGAAATTATTTGTGAATCAAGGTTTATTTTCTTTTGTAACATGAATCGGAGTGACATATTACTTAGCGTGCCGTGATAATAGTTTTTGGAATCCACATCAGTGGTCCTTATCAGCCAGCCATCAATACCCATTCTGGAATTGGAGCTAGCGAGCGTTGCAGAGCTAGACTGTTTCTTCTTTGCTAAGTCACAGTGAAACAAAATATAGCCTGATAACGTAAAATTCTCAGGCAGAAAAGCCACTCTTCCTTCCAACAGAGGCTTGGAGTTTTTGGTAGGTAACTGGATTGTAAAAGTAGTCATTTGCAAGGTTATCTCGCTACTTGTTTAAACACCAACGTTTGATATGGGTTTGTATTAGACAGCTTTAGTAGTTGAGAAGTCAAGATTAAGTCTTTTCGGACTCACTTTGGAATTAACCATTCTAAGGAGGGCAACAGTGCCTAAACGTTGCTGTAGGTAAGTAGCCATATTTTAGTATGGCACACCGGTATTGCAAACAGTGATTGTGATGTGTGACCAAACTCTGGACTGGTGAATGTGATGATGGTCGAAAAGCTCTGCAGTTCAAGGAGCTGGCTAGCTATCATGCTGAGTGTCATTGCCTCTCCCACTCCAACAGCCGCCACCACATAGGTGTTGCGCGTGCGCTTGACGACTATTCATTTAGCGTCAATAGATAACTTTATATTTACCAATCAAACATGGATCAAACAATTAGACGTGCTAGGGCTATCAGTTGTGCAAATGTCGCCTAGCTTGCAGCAGTTTTATTTGAAAGTTAAGCACGACCAATTCGCCTGGAGCGACTGGAAAGGGGATGCAACCAGGAGTCAGTGTGGTAGTCATAGTAGCGTGCAGTTCTGCTGCTAGCGACCACAGATCGCACTGAACCTCGTGAATTAATGAACCACTTCAGCAAGCAAGCAAACCACAGATGGTATTGACTGCAGCGAGAGTAGACAACTGTTTAACGCCGCCAACTTTAAGATCATGTTTAATTGGTGGCTGATTAGACTAAGTCTAGTTAGATGAGAAGTGAAACGTGTGACAGAAATGTTCGGTATGTGAAGCGAGGTACTGTACCGTACGCTGGCCAGGGCTCATGGCCCATTCAGGAAGATATCCAGTCAGTCGAATGACAGGCGCTCTATATTAAAATGCTGTTGGCTCTGTTTGTTTTTGTTGCTAGCTAACATTTACAAAAATACTTAACGAAATGTCTTGTGAATGTGTGACAATGTTCCCACCCACCTGTTATGGAAATAATTTAGCCAAGTTCTGGTATTGTATCTTGCAACCAAATCCAAATATACAGTTAGCACTGAGTTGCAATAGTTCTTGCTGCTAAGTTGTTGTTAGTATTTGATGTGGGGATAAGTTTAGCGACAGAAGCCTTGACTTGTCAGTTGCAGATGTAAACAAAGTGACGTCGTTCAAGTTTCTTTACCACGTGGTGTGATCAGCACACTAAATGTATGGAAGACGTATTTAAACGTTACCCAGAGACGCGGCTTAAGACAACTTTTTAAAAAATGATTATTTTAGTTTTTATAATCGAGTCCTCTATTGATTAGTAAGTTGAGCCTAAAGTGATTTGAGTTAACTTGTTGGTAGAACCGAATAAAACTGTATTGTCCATCCAGAATGGCATTTTTTCTGTGGCTTCGCCTTCCAATGAAAAAGATTAAAGGAAAAAATCCTAATTTACCAAATGCCTTCTACATTTATTCTATCTACTTGCTAAAACCGTAAAAGGTTAAATATTCACTCACGACTAACCGGTTGTAAGTTTACTTTGTGTTTAGTCGCCCAACAGCATAAGGAACAAGCTTGTGTTTGAATACGTTTTCTTGGTTATGGGTATTCTGAGACATCAATCAGAGAGAAGCCTTTCTAACTGAGGAAGGTGATCATGGGAGAGGTTGCCAACAACAGCCAGTCCCTTCTTTTTTAGTGACTTTGTGTAACACACCACTCATGTGCCCTTGGTCGACCAGTTGTTTTGCTGGTTGTATTTATAATACTGGCCAGTTAGCAGACTGCCATAGCAGTTTGTTTCCCAACTCCGTAGAGCCTAGGTATTTGAACTACTCCATCACCTCCACGGTTGTTCAGAGAGAGAGATTTGGACATTGGGAAGTGGTTGCCATAGATGATCTGCTCCTTTGTTCTTCCATATTGACGTGTTGGAGTCTTGACTGCTAAAATCATTGAATTTGTTGGTGTGGTTAAAAAGCTGTATGTTGGTAATGAGGTGGTTAATTCTTTGGGCTGTATGACAGGCAGAATAAAACATATTCAACCAAAGGTTTGAGTCCACATTGCATATTTTTGCTTACCCAAAATGGCGGGAGGCCCGGGGAAGGAGAATAGAGGCTGTTTAGCTGCGTGAGGTTCTGTGCCCAAATGCTCAATTCACATGACTTTTCCTGTCAAATGCTTTTATGTGCCCTCTTAACTCCACCTTCCTGTCGTTGCAGATCTCTATGCCAGCAATTATGACAATGTTAGCGGACCATGCAGCCCAACAGCTGCTGGACTTCAACCAGAAACTGGATATCAACTTGCTGGATAATGTAGTTAACTGTCTGTATCACGGTGTGGGACCACAGGTAAGTGTTAGCATCTTTGGTTGAGTCAATGGAAAGCATCTCGTCTTAAAGAGTGGAGGAAAATGGGGGCTTACGTTTGACGTTGTTTCTTTGCAAGCACATCACATTAGGTCATATGAGAGAGTAAGCTTGGTGCAAAGTACTGTCTGAAGTGCTTATGTATTACGGTCAGGATGATGTCCATGAAATGCCTTTTTACTAGAATTTCACCCACCAAGGGTTGGCATTTAAATGATCAAGCATTTTAAATTATTTTTTGTCATTCATATTATTTTTTTAATGTAAATTTTTTACGCTATTTGAAAATATGCACTTTGATGAGAATCCAGAAAATCCCAACACTTAAAAATGCATTAGACTATTAATACATTTTCCATGTTAAGTGTTTTCTTTTTTGTTGGATTACTAGAGGAATGCAGTCCACTTTTAATCTTATGTCATGCAATCTCTTACGTTACAGCAAAGAATGGCACAAGAGGTTCTGACTCATTTGAAAGAGCATCCTGATGCCTGGACGAGAGTGGACACCATACTGGAGTTCTCCCAGAACATGAACACCAAAGTAAGCCAGATTCTAGACACACTGCTGAAGGAAATCATATCTCTGTACTTTGAGGAAGAGCTGCTATATGAATCTTTTTTTATCAGCCACAGTTTACTAAAACAGTCAAACACACCATGATGTGGATCTGTCTGGTGAACCCTGTCAGTTTCCCCAATATCAAACGACAGGATTTGATATAGTAGAAGGATGGTGACTTGCAACTGAGAATTCAGCTGCTGGTTTATGCTCATTGTATGCCAAATAGCCTCCTTTATGAATCCCTCAGCTACAAACATTTATTATATTGGAATAATCAGTATGGTCATAAAAACAACATCAAGCCCATTAAATTGGAAGGTGGAACACTTACCATTTTTCTTAAACCTATACAATCTGTTTCAGTACCTACTGTGGCTAGGTTCCAAATGGCCAACATAGACTTCCAAATGGTTCCACAGTGATTTAGACCTGCTCCCAGCCCTTTAGACTTCCTTGTTCCCTGAATACCCTTCAGCTGAAAGGTCTGGAGCCTTCCACAATCCCTACAGTGAAATACCCAAGTATGGTGCCCATGGTGCGCTCCCTCAGCCATAGCTAGTCTGCTGCAGCTGAACACCATTGGCCACGTGACTGTAGCCATCTCAGGATGGTGTCCAGCTTTTTCAACTACGACATATACAGAACATTGACTGGTGGAATCCTATCCAGTATGTTGATGCTTGTATTCAGAGTATGTGCGTATGTACTTTTGATCTATAAAAGTGCAATGCATCTAAGGCTTCCTCAAAGTGCTGGTAGCGTTTGCCTTGTTCCTTTTGGCTTGCCTGTAAGATTGCTCTTAACACTGACATTCATTACTAATGTCTGGGTTGATCTATCAACAGTATTTGTAGTTTCAAATTCGTAACTTGCCACAATGAGGGCATTAGAGGAAAAGAAAGGAAACAGAAAAGGTAAACACCTCTTGAATTTGTCAAAATTCTGTATTCACCTATTTCATTTGCTGAAAAAACTATAAATAAATACATAAACAGTGCATAATTTCAAGAAGCACTTTTGAACATTGGGCTCTCATAATTGATGATTTTACTTAACGTTCTTTGTGAAGAAATTGAATTAATTCAAGTTGTGACTATTTGATATTAATCACAATGTTCCATTATGTTGATTGCTTGTAATAGGAAGAAAAGGGGTGTGTCATCCTGTGCACCTTGACACAGCTAGGCTTTGACGGCAGGCCTCCACAAGGTCTACCCTTTTGATTCCCTTTGACTGAATTCTGTTCATCCGTTTCTATTGCATCTATTTCATTGGACAGGGTGCAGACTGCAGTCAGTAGGCTCCATTGTAGCGAGGTGTAGTAGTGACGGATGCCAGTCATTTCACCTGTAGGGATCATGGCTCCCTCCCTATCTTATCGTCTCTTTCCCTTTTCTTCCACTCTGACCTGATCTCTTCGCCATCCTCAAGACCTTGCAATTAGGTGCTGGTAGCAGTGATGACGACAGAGTTGCAAGGTCTTGCAGTGTCTCTATTTCCTCTCCTTTGGCCTTCTTTGTGTTCTTTCTGTATCCTCCGTGGGAATTAAAGGTGCAACAAAAAAGGTTCTCAAAGGGTTTGATAACAGCTGGACGATAGCTGTTATTGGTGCGTAGCTTACTCACTCAGTCAGGGTAGTTCACCTTTAATACCTCCTCCCCATCCCAAACCATTGTCTGCACATTACCAACCCCCAACCCCTCTCCCAAACCCTCCCCCCTGCCCTTTGACACTTGCACTTTCTAATGCATCTCATTTGTTATTTTGGACTTGGTGATGATCCCTACAGTTGAAACGCTGTTGATCCAAATAACATTAGATCAATAACAAATAAACTAACTTGTAAAATGTGTTCTTCTTCTTCTTGCTTGAGTTAATAAAACCTTAGAGATGCCTATAGGACCCAAAGCGTTTATACCTGTGGTTGGTCTTGCTGTTCCTTATGAGACACACCAGTTCAAGGTGAAAACAGAACCTTTTGTGGGTGGGCTTTTGATGGGGTGTAGTTATTTAGGACCATTACTCTCACTCTGAAAAATACTTGCATCTTCATATATTGCAATTGTTCCAGTTTAAGGAGGTCCTCTGACTATTATCCAGCACCTGGTGAACGGTGTTGCACGCGCATGTATGAGTCTTTCTATTCGAGGTAAAACATCCTGTCCAAATTTAGATAATTCACCGTAATCCGTAATGGCCCAATTTTCACTATTGGGTTCCATAAAATGTTGTATTTGTTCGTTTCAGGCCAGTAGACTTGAGTAGCCTCAAGTAGCCTTTGAATGGCGAAACCCAACAGACTTTCCTTGACACTTCTTCACTGTGTTTCACTGTCTGGTGTGATGCTGGGAGAAACAGCAGGACTTCTACAGGGTTTCAGCCTAATGTTGGCGTGTAGAAACCAAATGAATATCCAACTGAGTGTTTGCATACAAAATATCTGCATGAAAAAGTCCAATTCAAGTATTATATACTGTAACAGGCAGGCACAATTCAGAGCAAACATTTTTTATTTTTTTTTCATTTTATTTCTAAAAGTGAATTTATGGTTTTGTTTCTAATGGAAAGCTTGTTGTTGATGTTCACTGTTTACGGGTCGACATCCACCACTAACGTTATTCTCTCTTTACATATTCCAGTACTATGCTCTGCAGATTCTGGAAACGGTTATCAAAACAAGATGGAAGATTCTGCCTAGAAATCAATGTGAAGGTAAGTTGGAACGATAGCACCTGTATCCTCTCGTGTCCTTTCATAGCTTCTATCCTCACCCTAATCCACAACACTCCTGAGTTTAAAAGAAGGATGCAAACCCCAATGTTATTTCTTATGGTTTCCATCATCTTCGTTGCCCCTGTCTGACAGAGGCTGTCTATACATGCTCAGGCTTCCTTATTGTATTTGACACTCAAGACTCTTAATGTGGCAAGGACGCTCTGGCTTTCTAAATCTGCCCGACGTGCTGTTGCCAAGTTGAGTGGTATTCCCACAAAGCATGTCGTTTCCCCCCCCCCTGCTTGGCTGCATTGTGTAGACCACTGTATAAAGGCTGGAGTCAGTGTTCTGGCAGAAAGACAGGCACACAAAAAACACGAGCTACTGCTTCAGGACTGGCTGTTTCTGTCTGCCTGCCCTGTTTACCTTCGTAAACAAGGGGAAAGGCCAGATCAGCAAGCAAAAACTGTTAGTCTTGGTTGGTTAACAGTATTGAATATTTTCTGCCTTGTTTCCAGAAGATGAGTATGTGACTCTGAGTGTTCCGCTCCTTGTTCTGCATGGTCCACCCACCCTGTTAACCACATGGGAGCGGGATTTTGATCCTGTCAATCAGATCAAATATAATGACATTGTTTTTAGAGGTCAAGGATTTTGGTTTTTATTATTTTATTTCCTTGAGTGTTTTTGGTTAATGGATCTCCGGTGGAAAGTGAGCAGAATGCACCTGAGACAAACAACCATTTGGAGGCTGTCTGCTGTCTGTCCCCCCGCCCCCACTCCCCCCGTCCCTGCCCTGCCCCCCCCCCTCGCCCCTTGTACTGACTACTCTGCTCTTTGCTCCCACCTGCTGGTCCAGATTTCTATTCACTGAAAAATGTACTGAGAAAACAAGATTTAGTTACTGACACAATGGAAAAGAAGCAACACAAAGTGATACAATCTCAAGTTAATTTGCTGCTTTTAATCATAAAACGTCAAAATACATGAATCTTATTTACCAAATATCTGATCAATGGAAGTAGAATTGGCGGTAATCACAATTTTAGTAATTTCAATGATTTTCTAGTTTTTTCTTTTTTTTCCTTTTTTTTTTTTTTTTACCCAACCAATTATTCTCAAATTTTCTTTTTCTCGTTGACCTAAGACTTCCCCACTTCTGACCGTAGATGCCTGACTTTTGTTCAAGTGGCAAACCCAGTGCAGGGCGACTGGCAAGTATGTCTTTTCCCCCTTGTGTCAGAATTGCGCCTTGCTTCCGGGTCTGTCCACTACAACCCAACCACACATACATTTACAGAGAAGTACAGTAGACAGCACTGTTGAGAGAATGCTAAATGTGCTCTCCATGTTCAGTCAACATAGAGCTGGGAAATGTGTGTTTGGAAACAAATGGATGCATATGGGCAAATGTAACTGTCACAGAGATATCACTGTCTGGACTGTGCAGCAGTCAACTGAAATCTCAGTGGAAGTTGCACCTGCTAGCAATACTGATCCATATGCTGACAAACTGGCCAAACAGGAGTTGTACCTCTATTAAGGACACTTCATTCGTGTTTTTACTGTCATTGTTCACATTCAGCAGCCCTCCAGTTTAAGTCAGATCAGGTAGTTGAACAGCAGCAGTACAGAGATGCATGACAGCAAGCCGACTGGCAGAGACTGAAAAGATGTTATTTAGAGTCCAGCAGCACGACAAACTCTCACAATCAATTCCTGTTGGTTCTGCTTGCTTGCAGGGATCAAAAAGTATGTTGTTGGTCTTATAATCAAGACATCATCAGACGCCACAAATGTTGAGGTGAGTCTATTTAGGATAATTGGGTTTGGCAACGTTTGCCTGTTTGTGGAAGTGCTTAGAATTGATTTTAATACTGCTGGAATTGAAACATTAACTCGGGGCGTACTTTGGTTCTTACTGTAACTGGGATGGATGGATGGGTGGATAGACAGACAGATAGACAGATAGACAGATAGACAGATAGATAGATAGATTGATTGATTGATAGATAGATTCATAGATTCATAGATCCATGCATTATGAAGGCGTCATCAACACCATGTGATCTTTATTTAGGATAACTGAATGTTAAACTATGTTTTGTGCGTATTTTTTTTCCTCCTCCAGAAAGAGAAAGTATACATTGGAAAGCTGAACATGATTCTTGTTCAGGTAAGATGCGAGTCTGCAAACATGCACACATTGGTATGATATAATGTGGTTTTCTGGAGACTAAATTGGGAGTCATTGAGTCAGTGTTGTTCCTCCTGATGTCCTAAGGGTGAGAATGGTCTAGATGTGCGAGGAGAGTATTTGCATCAGTGTACGTGTGCGTGACAGCGTGCGTGTGTTTCATGGTCCGATGGAATCCGGTTGCATGAGTGCCTTTGCATCAGCGCTGTTGAGAATGAGTCACAGCCCACATCTGCAGCATTCCGGAGGAGAGTCACAGCGTAAACCCAGTCTGGTCGGACACAGGCCTGCACGTTTGCAGCACGTGCGGTCAGTAACATACGACACTCACACGGCCATGCGTGCACACGCGTCCATTTCTTCCCGTTCCCAGATCTTGAAACAGGAGTGGCCCAAGCACTGGCCCACCTTCATCAGCGACATCGTGGGGGCCAGCCGCACCAGCGAGAGCCTCTGCCAGAACAACATGATCATCCTCAAGCTGCTCAGCGAGGAGGTGTTTGACTTCTCCAGCGGCCAGATGACCCAGGTCAAGGCCAAGCATCTCAAAGACAGGTGAGATCTTCAAAGAACACTTCCGAAAAACCCCAAAGCTATCAATGGGCTTCATGAAGCTCAACCAAGCTCCGTCTCTAAACGATACCTTCCTCCCCACTCAGCATGTGCAACGAATTCTCCCAGATATTCCAGCTTTGCCAGTTTGTTATGGTACGTCATCCCCATCCTATACCGCCACTCCCCTAGTAAACACGACAAGAGCATTAACCCATTTCTTCATTTACCCTGTCTGCAAATGTCTTAACTATCTTTAATCCGATTGGTTGGTTCCAGGAAAATTCACAGAACGCACCACTGGTCCACGCCACGCTGGAGACCCTCCTACGGTTTCTCAACTGGATTCCTCTAGGTTACATATTTGAAACCAAGCTCATCAGCACCCTGGTGTATAAGGTAAACCCCCAACACACTTAGTTGAATATCCACATTGGCATGCTCTTGAAATGAGTCATGTTGAAATGTTGAGAGCCTATCTCAGTGGTCACCACTGCATTAAATGCCATTCATCAAGTTCTTAGGAGCCCAGTATGACATGGAAAAGGGATCTTGTCCATAATACAACCCATCCATTGTCATTGTTGTCACCATTACTGTGAACATGTTTGACTTTGGTGTCTCGTCCCCAGTTCCTGAACGTGCCCATGTTCCGCAATGTGACACTCAAGTGCCTGACTGAGATAGCCGGCGTGAGCGTCAGCCAGTACGAGGAGCAGTTTGTTACCCTCTTCACCCTCACCATGTGTCAGCTCAAACAGGTGGGCCTGGACTCACACACACATACACACGCACACATACACACACACACACACACGCAGTTAACCAGGAGAAACAATGTCACACATTTTATTGGTGACGTTGGTTGGGCTCAAACAAGGTGTACACTCACACACAAAAGGATCAGCTTGTCATTGACCTACACACCCGGCAGCTCTTAAGTTGCGTGTGTGTGCGCGCTCCTTCTCACCGCCCCCCTGTCCCCTCCACCAGATGCTCCCTTTGAACACCAATATCCGCTTGGCCTACTCCAACGGGAAAGACGATGAGCAGAACTTCATCCAGAACCTCAGCCTGTTCCTGTGCACCTTCCTCAAGGAGCACGGCCAGCTCATCGAGAAGAGGCTGAACCTGAGGGAGACCCTCATGGAGGTGAGGCATTATGGAGACAGGGGGTGGAAATAGGGGGAAGGGATATGGATGGCTTACCTTCTCAAGTCAAATCCCATTATCAACTGAAAAACACTTTGTTCTCTGTGTCGTCCGAATACAGTAGCTGCAAAGTCTCAAGGTGGCTACTTTGTTACATACAGCACACCATATGTGCAATAGTATGTGGACGTCACTCAGTACATAGACGCCTGCTTGTCAAGTTATTCTTGTAAACCGTTGTTGCAGTGTTGCCTTAATCCATTCCAGAGATATTTATCCTTAATCCGTATCTCAACTGACCCCAGTCATGTCACTGCCATCATGCCTGCATCTCATTCCCCCAGGCTCTTCACTACATGCTCCTGGTGTCAGAGGTGGAGGAGACAGAGATCTTTAAGATCTGCCTGGAGTATTGGAACCACCTGGCGGCTGAGCTGTACCGGGAGAGCCCCTTCTCCACCTCCACCTCCCCGCTGCTCTCCGGCAGCCAGCACTTTGACGTCCCTCCCCGGCGACAGCTCTATCTCCCGGTTCTCTCCAAGGTATTGAGAATCGCATGTTGGCAAGGTTTATCAACCTTCGAAGCAGAGCTTCCTGGTCCAATGGCATGTTAAATACCAGAGCCTGTTGGATGATTACTGGAAGGAAGGCAAAAGATAGTCTCTATGCTTGCGAGGTGGAATTCCCCAGTGTGAATATGTTACACACTCTGAGTGGGAGTGTCTGTGTGGGAGTGTGTCTGTGTGAATGTGTGGTTCAATATGCGAAATGTAGGGCTGTCGCGACAACCGCAATATTGTAATAGCGCGCTATTGACAAGCCAACTGCAGAAAAAGGAAAGCAACAACATAAATCGCGGCGACCTCGGTGTTTAAAAAATAAAAAAAATTCTCCGTGACACTGTGGAGACTGGATTGTGACGACTGTCATTTTCCCGCGAACTGTTTGCATCCGGTGTTTTGTTTATTTTGAATTGGCGCACTGAAACGATGACAAGCGCTCTAGTCCCAAAACCTAATGTGACGTCGTAAGATTGGAAAAACTTTAGGTCTCAACCCAATGCAAAGGGCGAACCAGCGAATTTAGATGAGCCGATATGCAACATTTGCAACAAAAAGATTCCTGTGACACACGGCAATACATCTAATTTGAGGTGTCATCTCGCTAACTGTCATCCAGCCATTGAAGCACAGCTGCCCCCTCAAGCATCAGGTCGCAATATCAGAAAGAACAGCTGAGGCCGGTATCAGCCGACAGTTAGCAGGAGCTGAAGCCTTTCAGAAATCTGTAAAATACAAACGCGAAAGTAACAGACATAAGTGCCTTACAACCGCTTTAACGCAGTATCTCGTTCAGGAGATGGTTCCATTTAACACGGTGGAGAAACCTGCATTCAAGTCAATGCTTCAAACATTTGACAAGCAGTACGAGTTGTCGGACAGAACCTTCTGTGCCGATGTACAGCACAGTAAAGACATCGATCAAAAGCAAGATTTTGAATGTCGACGACTTTTCAGGCACAACCGATATGTGGTCAAGTGTCAATATGACTCCTTAAGTAGCGGTTCATTAGGTCAGTATGGAATCAGAATGGACTAAAATCACGTTGCCTGGAAACAGCGTTTATGTTTTAAAACGCGTCTCTGTCAGTTAAAAAAAACAACAATATATGCTACATAATAACTCAACGACAGAGCTTTGTATGCAGTAAAATAAAAAAGGATCAGTTGTTTGTAGTTTTTAGCCGTAAAAACGGCGGTAATACCGCATATCGCGCTATTGAGTCGCCAATAATAACTGCAGGGGAAACTTCTTAACCGCGACAGCCCTGGTGTGTGCTGGAATTGACAGCTGTTTATCCTTTGCACCAGGTGCGCCTGCTCATGGTGAGTCGAATGGCCAAACCGGAGGAGGTGTTAGTGGTGGAGAATGACCAAGGGGAGGTGGTCAGGGAGTTCATGAAAGACACAGACTCTATCAACCTCTACAAAAACATGAGGGAGACACTTGGTAAGTGCGTCCGTGTTTGTGCGGGCATGTGTTTATATCTGTATTTTAGAGGATAACAAGAGTTGGTATTCGCTTAAACACTCCTGTTACACACATTTTTGCTTGCTCCTCACACCAGCTGGTGAGTACTCACACCCCCCTCTCTCTCTCTCTCCAGTGTACCTAACCCATCTGGACTACGCCGACACGGAGCGCATCATGACGGAGAAGCTGCACAACCAGGTGAACGGCACCGAGTGGTCGTGGAAGAACCTGAACACGCTGTGCTGGGCCATCGGCTCCATCAGCGGGGCCATGCATGAGGAGGACGAGAAGAGGTTCCTGGTGACCGTCATCAAGGTGCACACAGCTGCTCTGTCACCCTCAGCTGCCATTCATTTATGGAGCATTTTGATGACGCACATACGAATGGATATTTAAACATTTGGAAATGGGCTTTGAGGGGATAGCCCGAGTGTGTCTGGTTACTGTGTAGCACAGCACCCCCATGTGGTGGTCCGCTTGACTTTCTCATGGCTGCGATACAGGTTCCTTGAATCATCACACTAGCATGGATATTATGGGCTGCTTTCCCAGGCAGGGATGAAGATTAGACTAAAACTAAGGGGGAAATTCAATGAAGATCTCCATACAATTATTGTTTTGTGTTTGACTAGGAAGTAACTTAATCCATGTCTGGGTAATTTAACTATAAAGTCACTCTGGATGGATGTGTGTGGTCTCCAAAAATGGTTGCAGTGTAAATATACTGGCCAGCAAACAATGGCACCTTAGTACACATTTGAACTAAAAGTCTGCATACTGGCATATTTGTTATTAAAGTGTAGGGTCCATACCTGGCAAATGTGTTGTGTGGCGTGTTCAAATGTCTTGAACGTGTGTGTGTGTTCCAGGACCTGCTGGGTCTGTGTGAGCAGAAGAGGGGCAAGGACAACAAGGCCATCATTGCCTCCAACATCATGTACATCGTGGGCCAGTACCCCCGCTTCCTGCGCGCCCACTGGAAGTTCCTAAAGACGGTCGTCAACAAGCTCTTTGAGTTCATGCACGGTCAGTGACTGGTCGCAGTGCAGCTGTCATTCCCTGAAGTGTGTGTGTTTGTGGGTGGATGTGTGGGTGGGTGTGTGTGGTGCTGAGGATTTTCTATTGTGCAAACAACTGCGGCAGGGGTCATTTGAAAGGGAGTGTGCGTGCGTGTATGTGTGGCCACAGTCGAGTGTGTTCCATCTCACCGTGTTCATACCCTTTGGCAGAGACCCACGATGGCGTGCAGGACATGGCCTGCGACACCTTCATCAAGATTGCCCAGAAGTGCCGGCGCCACTTTGTACAGGTGCAAGTGGGCGAGGTGATGCCCTTCATTGACGAGATCCTCAACAACATCAACACCATCATCTGTGACCTGCAGCCGCAACAGGTTTGCTTGGAGCCGAAATCTAGAGTGTGGTTCTCTGGAGACTAAATTGGGAGTCATTGAATCAGTGTGTTGTTCCTCCTGATGTCCTAAGGGTGAGAATGATCTAGATGTGTGAGGAGAGTATTTGTGTGAGCAAGTGACCTCCTAAACCCTTTCAAATACCGTGATTACTCATCCGTGTCCGTCCTTTAACAACTAATCCCTCCACCGCCCAGTCACCAATGCCGTGCGTTTCCCCTGTGCGTGCTCTCCAGGTGCACACGTTCTACGAGGCGGTGGGCTACATGATCGGGGCCCAGACTGACCAGACGGTGCAGGAGCACCTGATAGAGAAGTACATGCTGCTGCCCAACCAGGTGTGGGACAGCATCATCCAACAGGCCACCAAGGTGAGCCACAGAACAGCTGCCTCACCATCATAGAGGAAGGCAGGCAGCAGAGTGACGCATGCTTGTGGAGGGAGCTTTCTAGCGCTGCTATGTGTGATGGCACACAATGTGTGTGAGTGATAAGTGTCACTCGAGGCACAGCCCAGAGAGGTGGAGGAACTCTTTTGTGTGTTAACTGAAGAATTGGCAGATAGAAATGATTTGCACATTGTGTATCCTAGTCATGGCCCTGACCTATATTTTCGTCGCATTGCAATTTTCAGTCTACTCCAGACGATTGGTGAATGTATTTTCCCCTCACAAAAGAGTTTGTGATCCTGGTCCGTGTTCCCACCTGGCGGGTCCATAACGGCCTGTTCCTCCCCCAGAACGTGGACATTCTGAAGGACGCAGAGACAGTGAAGCAGCTGGGCAGCATCTTGAAAACCAACGTGCGCGCCTGCAAGGCAGTGGGCCACCCCTTCGTCATCCAGCTGGGCCGCATCTACCTGGACATGCTCAATGTGTACAAGTGCCTGAGCGAGAACATCTCTGCTGCCATCCAGACCAACGGTGAGGGAGGGTGGGGGGACAGGCCTGGTGTGTGTGTCTGTGTCTGTGTCTGTGTCTGTGTGTTAATCGAGTCGGAAAGTGTATGGACTTTGTGCGCGTTTGTGTGCGTTTTGTAGCTTTGGCAAGTGTGGTGAATGGTGGGTGTGTGTGTGTTTATCGCATTATAGCTTGTCTGCTTGAGACTATGCATCTGAGCATGATCATGATGGTGTTCATGTGCCTGAGTGTATCTGACGTGTTTTAATATCCGTTCGTCCCTGGTGTTCAACAGGAGAGATGGTGACCAAACAGCCCCTGATCAGAAGTATGAGGACTGTGAAACGAGAAACGCTGAAACTGATCTCAGGCTGGGTTAGCCGATCAAATGATCCCCAGATGGTGAGATAGTGTTCACAGATGTGACAGAGTATATTTTTACTCCTATCACACACACACACACGCCCCCTTTAGAAATGCAAAGCACCGTGGGTATCAATGAAAAGCAACTTGTCTGCAGATTTAGGAAAAATGAGCCCGTTTTATTTTTAGATGGAAACATTAAGACGGGTTTCTATTGTAAGTAAGTGGCCAGCCTGCAGAGCAACTGTGAAGTCGACACTAAAATACTGACATGGAACTGGTAGCAGAGGACTCAAGTCCCAAGAGGAGCTAGAGATTGTTTGATTAGTGCTTTATTAAACATCTAGTACTCATGAGAAAGTTTGAGGAAACGACATACATAATCTAGGCAAATATGCTAACTGGCAATTTATGGAAACTTTGTTGATGAAAACAGCTTTGAGGATGGTCGATCCTAAGGCTGATATAAAGCCTGTGCTAAATGATCTGGCGGAATGTCCTGGTCCCACGCTGATCCCCTCTAATCCCCATGTCCAGGTGGGAGAAAACTTTGTCCCTCCGCTGCTGGACGCAGTCCTCATCGACTACCAGCGCAACGTCCCCGCTGCCCGCGAACCCGAGGTCCTCAGCACCATGGCGACCATCGTCAACAAGCTGGGCGGCCACATCACCGGGGAGATCCCGCAGATCTTTGACGCCGTGTTTGAGTGCACCCTCAACATGATCAACAAGGTGGGCGTCAGGAGGAGGGGGCGGCAGTTTACCAGATCTGGACTTGGAGAATCTGAAAAGAACCTTATTTTTGGTCAATTATTTGTCCTGTAGTTGAATGTTTTTTTTTTTGTTTTTAACGAGAAGAGCCCTCACCTTCAACCCACTAAGGTTGTGCCCTCCCCTCTCTGTGTCCCCAGGACTTTGAGGAGTACCCTGAGCACAGGACCCACTTCTTCTACCTTCTCCAAGCTGTCAACTCCCACTGCTTCCCTGCATTCCTGGCCATCCCGCCTGCCCAGTTCAAACTAGTGTTGGACTCCATCATCTGGGCGTTCAAGCACACCATGAGGAACGTGGCTGACACAGGTAAGACTGACCTTGATCCCCCCAAAAAAGCCACGTTTGGGGAGTTGTATTTGCATGCGATGTGATATTAAGTGGCTGTCATGTCTCCCCGCTCCCAGGTCTTCAGATCCTGTACACGCTGCTCCAGAACGTGGCCCAGGAAGAGGCAGCGGCCCAGAGCTTCTACCAGACCTACTTCTGCGACATCCTGCAGCACATCTTCTCTGTGGTCACAGACACCTCCCACACCGCCGGTGAGTTATTCATCTCCACTGTTGTTTTGGGCCCCAAAAATATGTATCTTCCTTAGGTATTTCAGCTTTTGTTTCGACATGTTATTAGCCTTGTTTTTAACTGTACATGCAGCAGTATGAGTGTCTGAGTTTGCTTGTGGTGCCCTTGTCTTTCAGGCCTGACGATGCACGCCTCCATCCTGGCCTACATGTTCAACCTGGTGGAGGAGGGCAAAATCAGCACCGCCCTCAACCCCTCCACCCCCGTCAACAACCAGGGCTTCATCCAAGAGTATGTGGCCAACCTGCTCAAAACAGCCTTCCCACACCTACAGGAGTAAGTATCCATCTGTGTCCCTCACAAACGCCTGGGAGATGCCTCCAATCCAAAAAAAAAACAATCTAAAAAGCTCATTCTAACATCCAGCCGTGTCTTCCACTTGTAAATGCTTTTTAATTGCTTCTCCCAAACCTCCCCACATGTTTTATGGTTCACTGTCTGAGTTTGCTCTAAATGTACAAACTGTTCTGTTTTTGCCCTGCAGTGCCCAGGTGAAGGTGTTTGTGACGGGGCTGTTCAGCTTAAACCAGGACATTCCTGCCTTCAAGGAGCACCTGAGGGACTTCCTGGTGCAGATCAAGGTGGGGGTTTGGGGTTAGCGGTGGGCCTCAGTCACAAGTCTGGTTTTACATCGTCTACAGGACCCTCCATAGACACCCGCCCCCTGAAGTGGGAAAATCATGAGCTTACCTTGATTATTTTCATAAATGGGATGTTACTGACTGGTAGAAATGCAGTTCTGGTATCTTGGGTATTTTTAACAGTCCTAAGCAAGCTTACCAATGGGGAATACATGAAGTAGTGTAAACCCATATACTGCAGTTTCAGTGATGCAATGGGTGTATTAGCTGTATATTAGAAAACCTTGTTTGTGCATTGGGGTTTTGGTGCTCATGAATAGATGCATTGTGTTGGTTTGTGGGAGGGTTGGCTAATTGTGTATTCTCCGAGAACAGTAGTTGTTATTGCAAGCTGAATGGTAGGTTTGTGTGGTAACGATCCCATACAAGAACCTTGGAAGTGAAGAGCAGGAGTGTTCAAATCAATGGGGTTATATTCAAGGAAATCAATAGGGTGTTGTGACATTGCACGTGTAACGTACAAAGCACTGACGACCCGTTGCTGTGGCTCCCGTCCAGGAGTTTGCAGGCGAGGACACCACGGACCTGTTCCTGGAGGAGCGGGAGGCGTCGCTACGTCAGGCGCAGGAGGAGAAACACAAGCTGCAGATGTCAGTTCCTGGCATCCTGAACCCCCATGAAATCCCAGAGGAGATGTGCGACTGAGCATCACCCAACCAAACTGTACAGTCATCGAAACAAAACAACGGACGCAGATCGAAAACCCGAACAACCAATCCAAACGAGGGTTCTGGAGCGAGGCGGGAATCCCCTTCCTTCACAGCAGTGTGTGCATCCCCATTGGGTGTTTGTCGACCAAAACTATTTCAACATATGTACAGTAAATGATACCGCATCACCCTGTGGCTCTTTTTAGTACATGTTTTATATGGCGACTATTGTGCGTGATATCTTTCCAAACTGTTCACCCACTGTTTGGTCCCCCGCTCCCCCATATATCCCAAGAGCTGCATGATGAGGGCATAACAACTACTTTTCGTTTTGTTTTTCCACCCAAATGTTTCTTTTTTTTCCCCTCCTTCCAACTCCTGATATTTGTTAATATATATATATTATATATACAGTCTGAGCAGTTTTTGTGCAAAAAGGCGTTCGTGTCAAAAGTCATATGCATAGAGGCTTCTAGAACTGGTGTTTTAAACTGGTGGACAGACAAGAAGCAGTGTTCTAGAAGTGTGTGTGTTTTTTTGCGTCCGATGCCCTGCTGCAGTCTGGAAGAATGTGAATCGTACGGATAATGAATGAAGGTCTGAGAGGTGCTGCTTTGTGATGTCCAGGTCGGCATCTTTCGCTCATCGGTTTTGCTTCACTAAAATAGAACTCGTAAAGAAAGCCCACAGAGATCAGTTTGTTGGGCAGGGCGTTTGCGGAAACTGAAACAGATTATGTGCATATCATCCCAATTGTATAGCATCTTTAATACTATGGGAACATACTTGTTTTTTTTTGTATTATATTTTTCTTTTTGTGCGTGTGTGTGCGTGTGTGCTGTCGCCTAGACGACATCAGCGTTTTGTTTTCCTCTAAGAGGATTGTTGCTCATTTGTGAGCCTTCATTAAAATGGACGTTTAAAGAAGTGGTCTAGATATTTATGGGTTCCTGTTGGTTGCATATTTTTAACTATTCCACTTTAACTCAGATGGCTTTAGAGATTTTGAATTATACTAATTTACATTGTTTACCATGCAGTAGTGCTTCAAGACACTACCTTTAGAGCAAATGTAATAAAAAATAAACTTGGTTTACATTTAATTTTGTATTTTTGCATTTTCACTTTCAAATAAATTCAAATAAATGTCGGGCTTTTAGCCACATAGCAAACTGATTGCAAACAATTCTGATTAGGCAAGGAATGTATCCATCTTAAAAACCTCATCTCTAATGGACTGCCCCCTCTCTTAAGTGTTACATTTGTTGTGAAACTTTTGAACTGATTAAAGGTGATAATTTCATAACACAGTCTCTCATTTTTGGTTTCACATAATCATCCAGTTTACAGGATGCCTGCTAGCAACAGGACAGTCAAGACTTTAGTCATGGACAAAGAACTTAGTGATCATTCAGGTTTGGAAGGTGACATTACCTTTAAGACAGTAGCGAACAGTAAGTGTTTTACTTCTTGGCTGCAACGAAAGCCAGCACATCTTTCCAAAGGCCTTTGATTCAAATGAGAGCAGAATGGATGGATGGTTCCTGCAGTCGTATCCTATGGGGTGGGAGAAACACAACTGGGTTGGAGTGGCCCAGTAGCTGCTAAAGGCTGGCCTCTGATCTGTTCTGACGTGCTCAATGAAGAAAGTTCCCCACTTCCTCTCTCTAGCGAGGCCAGGACACTGGAGATCTGGGCCAGAGCCAGTGGAGAACACTTATAATCCCAAATGAAGTCAAGTGAGACGAGAGAAGCCGATGACAGTTCTCTCGCAGTAGCTATTTAATTAGCGTCTGTAAAGTTTCCTGTATTTAGCTTTAAGTTTGGGCAACCAAATCCAACTTATCACAGCGAAGAGTATTCCATTAAACATTAGTGACGTTATTACAAGTTAAGATTTCAGGTGCAACAACCAATATACGTCTCGATTTTTGTTTTCCC
Organism: Plecoglossus altivelis; assembly: GCA_036571765.1. Classification (NCBI taxonomy): domain Eukaryota; kingdom Metazoa; phylum Chordata; class Actinopteri; order Osmeriformes; family Plecoglossidae; genus Plecoglossus; species Plecoglossus altivelis. Next base: position 6,906,384 of record BROE01000016.1, on the reverse strand, counting down.
ATACACATTTTTTTTGTGACCCGCCTTCCATGCAGAGGTCGTCACTCGGTCGTTTGTTTAGTATCCATTTTCACTTACAATTCACAACGTGGTGCTGCAACGATCATTAAACTTGTCCCCATGCAAGGGTTAGAAATGGGGGGTAACCGGAGGCCCTCTCTCTCCCTGACCCAGTTTAGGAGAGTCATTCTTGGCATCTGCCATCGGATAGAGCAGGAAGGCTCACCGCTGGGCCAGGGGCCAGGTTGTCCCCCGGCCCCCCATCTCTCTGGGGTTATTAATACTCCTGGGTAGTGAGGAAGCCAGCCAGTAGTTGTAGATATACGGCACCAACAACTCACCTATGCCAGCCAGGCATAGCAACAGCTACACCTCAGGGTTCCAGAAGTATCCAACAAACAACTACTCAATGTCAGCTCAAAATACCCACCCCAAAGACAGATGACAAGTATTAGATCAACTAAATGAATGAGTATTAATGATAAAAGTAGTGAGTCAAATTCTATCAGAATTTTACTCCCCTCTCCAGGTGATTGGCTTAATCCACCTAAAAAACCCATATAGGAAAAGAAACAGTTTCATAGTTTTAATTCAAATGAAAATACCATTCACCATAAAAAAAGCACCTGTAGATTCCATCTTAGGCTACTGTTTGGCTAAAGTGAAACTTCAAAGTGAGGTTGGTGACACATCAACTCCCAGTGCTGCTACTGACACCCACAGGAGAAGAACTGAACTGCACAGAGTCTCCCAAACGCACGCTTACTAATAAGATCATATAAAGGTATAGGACAGCTCTAAGCCATGCCTACACAACCTCACCTATACCTGGCCTGCATACAGTACAAAAATAGGTCACCGTAACATCCAGTAGTTGCTATTTGTCATTTTATTTTGGATCAGTCACAGTTCATTCATGTTATCTTGGTCCCAGAGTGTTATGGTTAATCCATTTGGTACACAGAAATGGCATCAAGCATTCTATTGACCATATGTCTATTGGTAACCACCTAAGTTTTCTATGGAAGATTCTAAGGCTAGTCTACACAGTTTGAGCTGGATGAGGTGTGTTCAGAGGTCACCAACACTGGTCCTAACACACCTACAGCATCCAATACTTAGGGTTAGTCCAGCACAAACATAAGTGGACAATAGAAGTGAAATTAGATAGTTACTTATTGAATGTACATGAATACAAAGGGGTGTTGGTACTGGGCATTAAAAAAAAAAGCCTACACACTGTGTGCCTACCTAGGAGCAGGGTTGGAGACCGCTGATGTATTGCGTTGGCATACAGTTTGACAAGCAAGTGAATGGGGTGACTGGCGGTCTCCTAGTGGTGGTCTATTAGGCTGAAGGTGACTAGACTGCTCTAGAGGTGGGCTGAAGTCCTATGGCAAAGTTAAACCGCTAGCCCTGACGTGGACCCAAGCAGGAGCCGAGCTTAACTAGGGCAGACTGGAGGGAGTTCGGGAAGGAGGGAAGGAGGGGAGGGGTGATTGCGAGGGTCCCGCTGTCAGGGGGGGTTCTTACACTTCACTTTCAGATGAGGATCTCCCCATCTTTCTCCTTCTCCTCTTCCTTTTCCGTCTATGTGGGTCGCACTTGAGCAAAGCGGGCCTTTGTTCTACGAGATTCCACAAATGTGACGGGGGGGGGGAGAGAACAGAACGAAAGGTTAATATAAGACGTAGAAAGAGAGAGACAATATGAGGATACTTTGGATCCTTGCACTGTCATGGTGTACGAGGGCAAGTGTGGGTGTCTACAGAGGTACACGTGGTACCTGAGGGTTTTGTCGGAGCCACTCTGTCGACTGCCGGTCTGGGAGGAGCTCCTGAACTGGGCCTCCAGACGGGAATATATTCCCCCGGCGTGCTACAATAGCAACCACAACCGCACATTACACAACCACATACCATACGCACACACAACATGACCACATGACAAACCCAACTAAACAGCTGACCACAGTTGTCACAGACAGTTGTAATCACTGGGGTTTAGGCTTATTTAGGGATAATACTAACATCATCAAATAAACTTGACCGCAACCAGAGACATCCTACAGGAAGTGTACTAATCATGTAGGTCTACTGCTCTATAACCAGAGACATCCTACAGGAAGTGTACTGATCCTGTAGGTCTACTGCTCTATAACCAGACATCCTACAGGAAGTGTACTTCGTGGGAGGATGTATACTTCCTAGAGTACTGATCCTGTAGGTCTGCTGCTCTGCAGGAATGTACCTCCTTGGTGTCCTTGGCCTTGTTCTGCTCCTGGTCTCCAAACCTCATCTTAGTCAGATGGCCAATAATCTCCACCATTCGCCGCTGGTCTGAGGCATAGGAAGAGAGGAAACTATGTACAGTAAACATGGTTTATATTAGCCCCATCTCATGTTAGGAACTGGTGGCCATGTTACCTTCCTCTCTCTGGGCATCTTGGTTGTAGCGCATGGAGCGAGAGCTGTCCCATTTACTCTTCTGAGCGCTCACTCTGGAAAACACATCCACAAGCTGCTTCAACACCCGGCGCTCATTCCGTCTTTGAACTACCTCATGCTCACATAATCATTCTGTGCTATGAAGCGCAAAAAAAAAAGGATATTTCAGAACAGGGTCAAACTCACGTGAAAGCGGTACTGTCCCGTGAGGGGTTCTGTCAATGTAAAAAAAAAAAGTTTTCCAAGATTCCAAGTACAATAGTAATGTACATCACCACTCCGTTGAAGTTGCTACTGAGATGTTATTCATAGATATAAGGTGCAACAATTTGTATAAGTCAATGTTCTATGCCCTGTAATCCTGAACATATGTTTTTTTATTTAACCCCAAAAAGTATTGTATAACCGAAGTACTGTACAATACATTTTTATGCAACTACACAGTACAAAAATACAATTCCCACTCACTTTCTCAACTGCTTTCTCTTTACGTTGGAAATTGGGTGAAGACATCTGCCTTTTCATTGGTTTGCTGGACTTCTTTGCCTTCTTAGCAGCTGGAAACAAACATCCATCAACACTCCAAAGTGACACCATGGTAAACACTGGATCAGCTTAGTGTAACTACATACAGTAGGAACTAGGAACAAAAGAACACAGTAGTATATCATGTTCGGGGATCTGCCCCCATGGGTTTCAGGATCTAATTCACACAGATCAAAAGACACGATAGCTGGAGTGGGTAACACACCTTGCTTCTTTGACACCTCTTCCTCATCCCCGACCTCGTCCTCCGTGACCTCTGACCCTGTGGTGTACTCCTCGTCCTCCGAAAACAAGGACTGCTGTCTCTGACAAATGTCAACGGTCACATTTGAGTTTCAAACAAGGTTAGTTAACAACGTTTGTTAGCCTGTGCTGACCTCACAGGTCTTTAACCTTTTAGTAAACACATTTAAAGCATACCAGTTGCAGACTCCAGTTCTTCAACAGTGAAAACTACAAAGGGAAAAAGGGGTTGACAAAAAAGGTTTTGGGTCATGTTCGAAACTGGAGATAACTGTGACATTAAGCAACCCATAGATGTGTATTTAACTGATCCTGAAATGGAGAGCTATCGAGAGATACAGAGACAGAGAGACACACAGTCACAGAGAGAGAAAGAGAGAGAAACACACAGTCACAGAGAGAGAAAGAGAGAGAGAGACACACACAGAATCACAGAGAGAGCGAGTCACAGAGACACACATACACAGAATGACACAGAGAGAAAGAGTCACAGAGAGAGAAAGACACACACAAACAGTCACAGAGAAAGTAAGTCACAGAGACAGAGAGAGACACAGTCACAGAGAGGGAGAAAGTCACAGAGAGACACACAGAGTCATGGAGGGAGTCACAGAGAGAGAAAGAGAGAGAGACAAACACACAGTCACAGAGAGAGTCACAGAGAGAAAGAGAGACATACACACAGTCACACAGAGAAAGAGTCACAGAGAAAGAGAGAGAGACTCACACACAGAGTCACACAGAGAGAGTCACAGAGCGAGAGAAAGAGAGAGACATACACACAGAGTCACAAAGAGAGAGAGTCACAGAAAAAGAGAGAGAGAGAGAGACATACACAGAGAGTCACACAGAGAGAGCCTTACAGCACTACACTCTCCTCTCGGAGGACCCAGCAGCCCTGGCTCCAGAAGGATATCACAGTCCAGCACCTGCTCTGTACTGCTGGGGGACTCCACATGCCTGACACACACACACATCACAAATATGATTGAAAAGCAAGGTTAAACATATTTTGTTCAAACAATTGACTGAACACTGGGGTTTCCTACCCTTCTGGTGGTTGCGCGCGCAGCACACACACTGCGTCTCGATGCAGCAGCAGGTCGTTCAGCAGTGTCATCTGAGCGGAGTCGCACTGCTGCTCCCCACTGTCTCCACTGTCTGACACGCTCACGATATGGTCCCTCGTTTGACAGCCCTGTGCACGCACACAAACACACGCGTTTCCTAGGGCAGCTCCATCTGTATGTACCGAATAATGCTGTGGTTTTGCCAACAGAGGCAGATGAAGCGTTAAAGTGAGTGTACGTGTTTGCAAGTGTATTTGTGTGTGTGTGTGTCTACCTTGGGCATGCCGGTGGGATCAAAGCGGAGCACTCTGTGGTTGCAGCAGGGGTATAAGCCGGTCCCATGCCAGCCTTGCTCCGCCCCCCTGCCCGAGTACACAACACTCTCAGGGTGGTACCTGCACTGGGACAGCTCAGCACACACAAAGGCCTGCACACATGTACACACACACACACATGTAATAACTGGTCCAAGTACATGAGCTATTTAAATAATGAATACAGTCATGCATGTGTACCTGTTGGCAACAGGAGCAGGTTAGATGGTTCACAGTTCCCCAGATCCTCCAGTAGACCAACACCCAGGACTTTAGCTCTTCATATAAACCAGTCAAATACTCATGCACCTCCCAGCTCTTCTGCCTAAACACACACACCCACATGCACATATCAAATGCATACAGTATTGAATTGACTCAATAAATAATTTCTAGAATATGTCCAAGTGTAACCCATGTTCCAACCTAGTGTGGGTGTACGCAATGTTTCCTAGCAGGTCGACGTTGATTTTCCCTGGGATGCAAGGAATCAGTCGCTCTGTGTCTTTGGTCAGCAGCTTAAGACACAGACCACACCTGAGAAAGGAAATACAGACAGACAGTCACTAACAGTCAACACTTGGATTAAGTGCAAACCAGCACCAAACACAAACAGGGCTTGTCTTGCCTGTACAGAGTTGCTGCGTTTCCAGGGGAATCTTTGTTCTTGTAGTTGACCTCAAAAAGACGCTCGATTTTCTTCTGAAACAGTTTGCTGGTAGGGGTTGGGGGACAATTTGTCTTGTTATTAACTAAGAATGATAGTTTTTTTGGTTTTGTTCCGATCATAATCTACTAATTCTGTCACAGGCAAAATAATGGCAGGCCATTTGCTCTGACTTACCTTTTGAATTTGTCTTTTTTGTCTTTGATTTCGTCCGCCTCGTTGTGGTCAAAGAGATCAGCGATGCGTGCCGCGAGGTTGCTGTTGATGCAGTTCATGTTACAGGGCGTGGCCACGATGGCGGTCATGTGCTTGTGGCAATACTGTATGCACTCCTCCACCTGAGAATGATGAGCAAGGCACCCTTCACTGATATGTGGTCAACAGTCTGTCAGTATCATCCTGCGGTTGGCATGGTTCACTAAGTGTGTTCAAACCAATCTCGAAAACCGGAACTGGACTGGATATTAGGTCACCAATTTGAATGTCAAATGACATTTGCAGCCATAGCGTAACACAGTGCAATTCAGGCAAAGGGGAAATGCCTTCTAATTCTAGTTGAACCACTATGGACAAATATAGAGTAACGTCTGTGCATGGCCATGGGAGTTTACTGACCATACAGTTAATCAGTTCTTCCTATCCCAGTTTAAATGAGAAAGACGTGTTCAGTGAATATAAAACAACACCCCTCATGCAAACCATGCAACAAAGACAAACTACAGTTCCAAGGACCCTTGTTTTCTACTACGACAGCGGTCGCCAATTTGACATTTCTTAGTTTGATGCAACAATAAAACGTAGTCGCAGATCTGTCGACACTATGCACTGCATCAGGAAAAAACTCGGGGCCTGAATCACTTTACATTCACTGCATAGCCAACAAGTTCACATCACAACACTTACTAACGCGTCCATCTTCAAGAATTCGGAGGAGATCAGGATTGAGATCACATTGCTGGGCTCTGTAACCAACAAACACCACATAACCAACCAAACGACTAAACAACCACATAACACACCGGCAAGGGACTAAACAAAAAAAAAAAAAACACACCACCACCAACTTGAATGAACAAATCAAAGACCCACCAACTGATTCACACACAGTAAGGCCCATTAACGGCATTCACAAACGTGAGGTGAACATGTTTAGACAGGAAGTCACAATCATTAGCTGCCATAGCCTGTTTTATTACCAAGCCTGGGTTTTTCTTTGCTGCAGTCGGCTGACCTCTTCACGTAGTTCATGAGCCAGTCGAAGATCTGTACGTCACAGTGCACTGAGATGTCCACCTCCTCCCAGCGCTGGGCGTCCACTGACAGGTACTCGGCAAAGTAGCGCATCTCGTTCACCAGCAGGTCGCGGGGACACACAAAGTCCTGCTTCAGATTCTTGGCCTCGTCACACACATGGATGACCATGTTGGGTCTGTGTGAGGGTGAGAGACAGATTGCCCCAAAAAACACGCACAGAGACAGGCCATCTTAGCATGTATAGCGCAGGGGAAACACCTGTATTGGAGAGTTGCTGGCTGGCAATGTAAAAATGGGAACTTCACATGAAATAAGGGACACCACAAACGCAAAAATGATTTGGAATACAGGCTGATTTGCAAACTGCTACCTTCTCAGCAGTGGTATTTTTTCTAGACAGATCTGACATCAGTTCACCTTGATGACTCAGGAGTTGTGTGTGTGAATACTCTGAGAGACGTGAAGGTAAACCTTGTGTCACTCACCCTCGCTCCTCCTGGGGTATCTCCTCTTCCTCACCTGAGGCCCGCCTCCCTTTCTCCACGGCTACACTCCTTCCTGAGGAAATCACTTTCAAACCTGAGGATGCAAATCAACCACACAAGGCACAAGAAGATTTCAAGGATCCGTCAACTCTTTAGGACCAAGACAAGAGCTAGAAGAATTGCTTTAACAGTGTGTGCACCAATCAGCTTCACCTGATACTAGGCCAGTGCTCTGATTGGTGCCACACTCCCCAACTTCTTCTGTATCCGATAGGGAGGACTTAATGTATGTGGGAAGGGTGTCTGAGGGGGAGGAGCCTCCTGCTGTCAGCCCATTGCATTGGTCATCTGCATGGGGGAAGTCCCCTATGTTCTTCAGCTCCTCGTATCTTCTTGCACACTGTGGGTAGCAATGGGCATTAAAGACCATAACAAAACTCTTTAACTCACTGTCTGACACATTTTGTTTTGACCAAGCATGTACATCCTGCATTACTCCAACGCAGACCCAAGCATACAACACACTGTACGGCACAAGGACTAAATGTTTTCAAAGGAAATAAGCTCTCATTGTTTATTGGAACACAATATAGAGATGTGATCTATACATCACTGGTCTGGCTATTGCACGTAGCCTTGTGTTTTATAAACACATACATATTTTGCATAACTAGCTAAGCTTCAGAATCAAAAAGGCTTAGCTCAGGTAGATCTTCTGACTGCAGAAGGTCACAGGTTCCAATCACCACCTGTACTGTATGTCACTTTAGACACAAGCATCTGCTAAATGAAATAACTACTACATGACTAAATTAAATAAAGAAATATTTGCATAGTCATTTGAAATAGCATTTGCATGAAACTTTAATGATTACCCATGCAATGATTGCTACAAAATCAAAAATTGGTGATAAAGTCACGTCTAGTATGCAGACTAAATCATGCATCTGGTCAAGTACATTGATTGGCTATATCTCTAACATGCACTGCTCTCATGGTTGGACATACCTCTTTTGGAGTGAAGCCTGGCACAAGTTTGGCCACATTGTCCCAGTTGATAGGCTGCGGTACTCCCCAGAGAGATCCCAGCACCATGTCCAAAACCAGGATGTTGTTGTCATATGGAAAGTTGTTGTTGGAGCAGAAGCGACTCATGTCTGCCAGGTATTTAAAACATGATATTGTAGATGTTAAAATACATGAACACTCTCAATCATGTGATATTATTTTAGGTTCTTGGGCCATAATAAACACTTTCTATTTTCCTATTTCTGGGTAAAAGACTCTAACCCTAACTGCACTGATGTCCTAGTTCCAAACAGTGGCCAATCCCATTTGCCCCTGCTAAATCAAATCGTCTGAACTGACAGTCGAACAGAACGATGCCATGTCCTGACTGTTTGACACAACAAATGCACATACAACACTTGGCAAGCTTTCTCCAACTGATCTTCTCTGCAAGGATACTCGTGGTGACAACTGCTTGCTTTGGCTATCTGACACGTTCTTATCAAATAAGACATGATTCGCGTTTGCAGCTACTCCAGTGTGGTCCAGAGCATATTGGCAATAGTCTTTCTATGTCTACCAGATAATCTAGATTGGTACTTTGTCAATGCTAAACTGCAAAGTGACTTGGTTAGTTTCATCCTTCGGGGGTGGCGTTACCATATCTGTTGACAAGCTAGCTAGCTAATTACTTACTCTTATTTGCAGGCTTTGCTTTGGATGTACGATCGCAGAGAATAACGTAGCTCTAGCTTTGTCAGCTATTAGCACAGCAACGCAGCTAGACTAGCACTAATTGTAAAGCTAAAAATTGTGTTATTCTTAGCTAGCCAGCAAATACTTTGCAACTAAAAGAGTAAAATATTTGGTAGTCACGTATAAAATATGTTGCTAAGCAGCACTGCATGAAGAGTGGGAACTCCATGCAATGGCTATTTCGATGTCACCACAATTTCTGCCCAGCTGATTTTTTTTCTTCTTCCGGTGCCGCAAACGGGTTCTCATCCCAGTGCCGCAGTGCAGCAGGTGCTCAGTAGCGTCCTGGTTGCTTAGTAACCAAGGCGCACCAACAAGAAAGAATGTCTCAGATGAAAATGTTAATGTTTATTATCATTGGTTGCAAATCTCTAGGGTCAATATAGATATCACAGAAAAAGTAGTTGAAAGCATAATTAAAATATATGTTTTATTTTCGAGGGAAGTTAAGTTTCTCGAAATGTCAGCCCTGTGATCTAAGTATTGTCCTGTTTACTGTTGTCCTGCCAGTAATTTAGTTACGAATGTAAAAATACAACTTGGTCTAAAATAACTGGGAGCCTACATCACGTTTTGAAAATATACGTTTTTATAATAGAGTATTTACATATTACGCCCTTATTAGACAGCATGCAATGTGAATTAACATGATTACAAAGACTGGACTTCGGTATCATGCAACAAATATACTAGTACAACTTAATTACAAGGTTTTAATTACAGGCCCAAACAGGGTTTAATTCTGAAAATAATCTGAACATCATACAAATGTTGCCATTCACACCATCTTCTAAACATGTAACCATTGGCTACACAAACAATTTTACCAACATTTCAACACAACATTATCTATAATAACCAATTCATGATTCAAACAGGGTAAAATGTATGTGTCTAATTTGAAAATTAGTCATTTATTGAGATGGCTGAAGGCATAAAAGTTATTCTTAGGACCATTCGGACTGGTCGAGAAACTGCTAACATGGACCACCAGTGTACCTTTGTATCAATTGACATTTTGTAAAACATCTTTCTGAGAATTAAATATATTACCACATTAGAATGTGTATCACATTATCAAGCCTACATTATGGATGTGGAACCAAGACTGCTATGTTTAAGTCAATGAGAATTCAACGATCAAAAATCAACAGAGAGCAGACCTGGCTTCATGTGTCCAATGTGATGAACCCCAGTATCAGCATTAACCTACTGAAACATATTCCTGAATTCTGAAAATAACCTGTAATGACTCAGTATAACAGTGCTAAGACACTTCAAAGGTTGAATCTTATTGACATTACAGAAACAAAAATGGATACTTGCAGCATTTGACATCAATTTTTGCACAACCTAAGCAAACACACAGACACACAGATACACAGACAATATCACAGGTCAATTTTCTCTGGTATGGTGAGCAAAGTGCTTGAGGCTGAACTAGAGTGTGGTGCTCCTGTGTTGAGGGGTATTGCTGTTTCTCTGAACACTGACTCCAGCAGCTCCTCTGAGCTCCTCTGGGTGCTGGCTGAGCCGGGGTGAAGACCTGGGACGAAGCTTGGGACCGAAGTTGGCCCTGAGAAAGTTGCCAGAGCAGGTTGATGGTTTTGAAGGCCCTGCGGGTTGCTGGCTTGAGATTGGGTCAGCCTCTCTTGCTCAGCATGCTTACGCCCTCTCCTCTTACCAAGAACCTTTACATAGTTGGCCGGGACGAGGCCTGTGGTCTGGCCGTCCACACTGGCCAGCAGCCAGCCACGTACCCTGGGCTGCAGCTCTGCAAACAGGACAGGAGAACATTCACCTTCATTCTTTTGTATGTACCGCAATGATTCAAATACACAAATGACTTCAGATAAGCCAGATATTAGGTCAGACTACCATCAAGTAGCCTTCTTTTTTCCCCCCCCAACATGGAGAAATAACACAAATATAGCAATGAAGGTCAGGTCAATGTGTACGGTCTCAGGCCCTGACAGAAAGTTGTTAAGTGCTAGGTGGATGGTAGTCTCACCTTTTGGCGCAAGGTTGAGCATATCTCCAGCCTGCATAGACACCTCCTCCTCAGACGCGGCTGTGAAGTCGTACTCGGCCTTGGCCACCACATGGTCATCTTCCCCGCTGGCCCAGTTAACAGCTGCATGGAGAGATAAACGCTACCTGATTAATCATTTCTGTAGTTAGAAATTGACCTATTGCCTCCTTATCTAGACCTCGCTGTCTTACTCCTATTCAAGGAGTAAGGTTCAGTGTTCATGACCTCTGTGCAATATACCGTAAATCTACCATATTGTGCTCCTTCATCCTAAACTCATACATGAAAGCTAGGCGCATGGGCTCACCAGTGTCTTCTGTCTCCTGAGTGGAGCTCAGAAGCTTCCAGATCAAATACGGTCCACCGAGGACTACCGCCAGAAACAGGAAGATGGGCCAGGATTTGACCGAGCCTCTGGGGTCATCTATTCCGGCTCCAACCCCTCCAGCAGCAGCGGTCCCCAGCACATCTCCTGCACTGTCTGCCCACAAGTCCTCCACCTCAGCATCCAGTCTCACCCCGAGGAGCCTCTGCACGCGGCGGTAGAGGTATCTCAAAGTGCGCACCAGCGCAAACGCAGAGAAGACGCGGGTGAAGTGCACCCGAAGCCGCGTCAAGTGGTTGGCTACGTCCAACACCGCGCGGAAACTGTTATAGACGGCGGAGAAGGTGGCGTCCAGCATCATGCTCACTGAGGAGAAGGCCTGGACGATGCTCTGGATGGACTGGAAGGCCCCGCGGCTGCTTTCTTCAGCCTGCTGCACAAACCGGCTGGGAGCCACGTCCTCTAACGGGGGTAAGCGGTTGTAGCCGCCAAGGCCATAGCCACCACTGTAGCTGTAAGGGCTGTACCCAGGGTACATAGAGCTTCCATAGGGACTATAAGACGACGGCATGGAGTTGAAGGCAGGACGGTAGGATTGCTGGACCGGGCGAGGGGGCAGGGGTGGAGTCATACGGGTTAGAACGGGTGGTCCCGATAAGGTGGAAGGACCAGCTGGACCAAATTCTGCTGACCTGAAAATTTGCAAGAGAGACGATTGGTAAAAAAGATTTACGATTGGTGTGGGAAGTGTCAATTGTGACTTCTGCAGTAAATAAACGGACCACTACCAAACCTAATTTAATCCTGTAATCTACTACTGTAGTGTAACTAGAATTGACAGGTAGCTAGCTTTGGCATCTTGGTAGTTTGGCCTACGTCACTAAGTTCCTTTTATAAAAGTAACGTTGCTTGCTGCTGGATTGACATTAGCTTGATAGCAATATAGCAGGCGACAATGAATCTAACATGTACCCTTATCTTAACTATAAACAACGTCTGACGTAGCGAAAGGCATGACTTGGCCTAGCTAGCTAGGTAATCATGCTAGACACAATTGACAGGAAAGAAGTGGATCAGACGAACGTTAGCACCTAACAGGGTTAGCTTTAGCACTACACGTAACTGTGAAGTAAAGTTGGACTATCTGGACGGATTATTGCGGAATTTTACCGATAATTTACTGGGGCAGCCATAGCTCCTGGAATCCGCCTTTCCCATGGTTTGGGAGGAGGCTGCGATGCCATGTTGTTATTTGTCGAAGAAGTTGTAGCTACTGTACTGTACTGAAGTCAGCAGCAGGAGTGTCTGACGCTACAGACCTCGCCAAACGCAGCCAGAAAAAAAGATGTTAGTGTTGGTTATGTACATATGAAGAAAGTATGTATTTTGAAAATATTCGTTAATTTTGTATATATTACTTTTCTTTTAAGTTAGTTTTTATAATAATGGATTAAATAAGAAAATGTGTCGTTATCATTTTTCGATTTTGATTTGCTTAGTCTTTTGTGCATCATACTCCCTTGTCCGAAAGAGGGCGACCTGGTACAATAAAAATGTTGATACTAGTTTTGTCAAAGATGGGTCTTTACTGATGAATTGGCTGAATGTGCAAAAGACGAAGACTGATAACCTGATACAGAGTTATATCAAACATTAAGTATACGACAAATCAAGTTAACGGAGTATATTCACAAGTTATCCGAATCAAAATAAGAATAGCATTTCTTCGCCAAGTAACTTTGCATAAACAAGGAATTTACTATTGTAGACAAGGAATTTACTATGGCAGACATGAACAAAGAGTTGTAAGGCCACCCAGGTTAAATTCAAAAACATCGGTTTATCTTGCTTGTATTGCAGAAAATATATGCAACACGTCACTGTATTAAAAGGTAGAATCCGTGACATAGCGGCCTGTAAGTGGGGTGATCGGCAATTAGTTTACCTAGGCTGCCTCTACAAAAATAAACCTTTATGAAATAAACTTCTTGAATTTAGTTGCCTTTGTATAGTTGTGAAGAAGAAAAAAACTGTTCAACATAATCAGGAATGTGATATTTTAGGAAAGAGAATCGATCGTGTAGTCTTTATAAAAGTGAGATGACGCATTATGTTTCTAAAGCAGCACCGACACATTTGGGCATGTATGTCATAGGTGTAGAACCCTTCTTTTGTGCTCACAAGAAGAAATGAGGCATGCCGCTGCAAGATGATGCGTGGGCGGGTGACATTCGCTCGGGGTTCTGAGAGGAGGGGCAGTTGCACTAACCAGAGCGACAGCTCGTTTGTACAGTAGCGTGAAAAGTGATGCAGTCGTGGAAGCAGCGTGATGTCACGGTGTGGGTAGGTGTGGGTGTAGACAAGGCGCGCTCTCTCTGTTTTGGTAGAGGGTGGGATTGTAGTACAGGCAGTTGATGTCACCATACATCTTGAGATAGATGTAGCAGACGACAAGCGTTTAGATTTTCAGATTCCAAATGAGTCGTGGGAATCAAGTTTTGTGCTTTCATGACGAGTGTGTCTGGCGAAGTGTAGTGTTGCTGATGATCGGCATGGCATTTGGGGTCTCACATTGACATTTAAGGTGTGAAGCCACACTATCCTCACACTCACTCCCCCAACCTGCTAGTGCCACCTCCAGTCCTTGCTCCTGTGCCCTATTTCCCTACCACAAATGAGTGAGCATGGATTTTAAATAATGTAAAATTAAGACAGCAGATAGGACAACATAATGGAAATATAATCTGGTTAGGACAGAAAACGATCCTCCTCTGTATCACAGTATCGTAACTGGCCTCCCATGACGGAAAGGTAATGCCTATGTTTATCTTCAGTGACACTGATGCACTAATCCCTCTTTTCACTCTCTCTTTTCATAGATATTCCTACTTTTGATATAGTTTCATGGGTAAGTACTTTTAAATTCCTCATAGGACTACCAAAGAAAACTCCCATGGTATCTTCCTTTTATGGCAAGTACTTCTTTCCTTTGAGGATTTTCACATACATAAGTTCCTCTCTGTACTCTTGTATTTGTGTTTTTTTTTCGTGTGTGTGTTACTCAACACATGTTCACATGGTTTTGCATGCCCGCTTGTCAAATAAGGAAGTAAAATGCATGACTGCCAGTTGAGTGGTTAACCCTATACAATAATCAGTCTCGTAAGATTTTACTTTACTTTACAAATCATCTTTGATACTAGTTGTCCTCAATGGTTATGTCAATCTGATGTGGATTCACTTGCAGATTGACGTTCCCTTCATCGTTTCATCATATTTTATCAGATAGTTTGACCAGTGCATTATATTAATATGATTTGCAACGTGTGCATTGTATACAATTCAACCAAATGAACTGAATTTTACAACTCAAAGACATTAAGGATACTTCACCACTGTAAAGTTGCATCAAATACAGAAGAAACAAATGAGGGAATGCAAAACCGTACTGAAACCAGTTTGCCACATGATCTATTCATAACATTTAGAAGGACATACTGTACAGAGAATGAACTCACAGAACTAATGAAATAGTTACAGTGGAGAAAAAGGGGGTTTCCCATACAGTGAAATTGGAGTTAAGGCTAGAAAGAGGTATTATTTCAGCTTCACGCAAGGTGACAATATATATAATTATGTTGCAGGAAGTTTCTCAATGGAAGAACATTTTTGCAAATGTCCTCCTCACCAATTACAGCAGGTTGAATTTGGGGGGAATGCAATCATTTGCAGAATGATTGTGTATCCAATTAAATGAGTAGATGACTTTATCTTGGAATTACTGCATATAGGTTAGGAGAATTTTCATGTTTTTTAATGCCCGACAAGTTGTAAATGTTATCACACTAAACATTTCTCTGCTGTGCTAAAATAGTAAAGTGACGATGACTTAATTGATTGAAAGTAAAGCCGGTCAATTGAATGGGCGACTGAGTACTTGAGTTAGGTCAACGTTAGGAAATGTTTCTGTACACCTCAGTTTGATATTCATCAGACAGCAGCAGGGAAAGGGGTTGAGAGGACAAAGGAGGAAGGAAAGGGGAGGGCACAGCAGAAGAGGTGGAGCATTACTGGAAGTAAGCAGCAGAGCAGGTCTAACTGTGTTCCAGGATAAGGTTACACAAGCACGCGTACTGATAACTGCATGCACTCATGAGTACACAAGCTGAAGACACTTTGCTGCCCATAACTAATAACGTGACCCTTCCAAATGACTAATATCACACCTCAAGTCAAACCCACCTGCACCTATACCCTCATACACATATAATATGCATAAACACAATCACTTTGCACATCCATTTTTGAAATAGTTGCACCATGACATCAGGACAGGGCCAAAAGGTTGAAAGACAACCTTAGATGGCAAACACTGAACTATTAACTGCAAGTCTGTCTTTAAATTCTATGGTTAGGGGAGTCAGTGGTTGTTGATCGTAAATTGAGCTTTCAGGGGGATCTTCCCAAACCAAATGCACAGAAGCGCGCTTGTTTACTCTAGACTACGGTATACCTCAGACCTACCATGCACCTCCAAGGTAGTGGTTCACTTACACAGAGACAGGAAGGAAATAACGTTTTTCTATTGCATTTCACACTGTCCTGATAATAAAAAAAAAACAATATCTTAAACACGTGACGTCCTGTCTTCATTGGTAATGACGTAGTCTGAAAGACATACAAGGCGAATCATCCAGTTTGTATCAAGCAAAAAAGCACCTTTTGCCCCTCTAGGTTTTGATTTCCACTTACATCCTGTATTTGTGTACAGTGGTAAAGAACTAGATACCATACATGGTTTTTTTAAATCAGAATTGTACTGGGGGTAACAAGATAAAAATTTGGAAAGGGAAACTAGATAAGATTAAAAAGGTGACTGTCATCCTGTAAACATTGCAGGTTAAGTTACCAAAGATGTTCAAAGCTTGTGTTGCATCACGTATCTTGATCGAATCAATCAGATTCCAATGAATATGGTTTTCAATTACAGTTCACCTGTAATAATGTTGAATTAAACACGTCTGCCGTTCCATCCAGGTTATTGATGAGTTGAATCGGTTAGAGTGGGGGTTCACTCACAGAAGCCAAACCAATCAATGAGAAGCCCAAAAATGACAATGCACATTCCAGTAATAAAGCAGAAGAATGTGTTACCGGTAGCAGATAAAAAGAAGGTTCCTCATTATTCATTTGTGTTTCTTGATATATAGCTCAACATCGAAGGAAATGTTACACAATAATATCAGATGGTGTGAACAGTGTCTCCATATTATGGTTCAATCTTTCCTTCGATTATAGGTAACAAGTACGCACACCTGACATGGTATGCTTGGAAGTGTAAGTGACCGTCAGAGGCCTCAGCAGCTATACCTACAGAAAAATACATTGATAATAATTCAAGATGAAGACTTTGATTTTGTGCAGTCTGGCACAAAAGTTAAGAAATAAACAAGACAGAAACTGAAAGAATTTCGTCAAGCTTTGTGATTTTGAAAGTACTGTGGTTAAACACATTATTGCCAATGTTGCAACAGTGATTGACCAACAGAAATGGTACTATTAGTGACCATTGGGTTTCCTTTATAATGCAACACTCCACATTACTTTTATGAAGCATTCATCCTCACTTTGAACTAGACAGTCCCTTACTACCCTGTTTTCCCCAAATGACTGACAGGTAAGATGTATAAGGATACTATAACAATTACATGCCAAAGAGAGTCACAAGCAGAATTTCAGCCTCAAAAAAGGATGGAGGTCTTAAGTTGATTTTTTCCCCTAAATGAGGATGGATACAACTTCAAACCTTGAAAGGTTCCATGTCATTGGTTTTGAAGGAGAAGCACACACATACGTTCCTTACAACAGACTCAGGATAACCCTGTCTGTCATGGTAGCAGGAAGCGCTCTCACTTGTCCCTGTAACATTCACTTTACCCTACGCTGTTGACATTCGCAAGGTTTCACAAACAATTTGTCCCGACTCCAGGCAAATGAGCCGCCTTCCTCTCCCTCTGTGTGTGGAGTCATTGTAGCAGATCATGTGACCTTGTTACTGTTTACCATTATCACCTGTTCATATTTATCTCTCCTATGTTAGTTTGCCTTTGGCTTGAATTAGCCTAGAGAGGGGAAGCATTTGCGTTTATTTTCCCAGTGCAGATTTATTGTCGTGTTATTTGTGAATTGAATCAAAGAATTTGCTTTGACATCCGCTGCTTGTGCTTCATAATGCTTCCCCTAACATCGTTAAGAGTACCTACGTGTTCATAACGTGCAGTTGGGTAGAGAAATATGGCACTTTGATTGCCCAACTCTTAAATGGCCATTTATGTTACGATGTTATGTTAGTATTACAAAGTGGAACAATTTGTACATATAATGTATTGATAATAATATTGGATGGTTGGTTATACATATATATATTTTTTATTATAATTAGTTTGAACACTTAACACAAACTTTGAGGTATACCCCCCACAAAATGTGTTCAATACATTTTTATACAAGCCGGTCTGGAATAAAATAGATTCTTTATTAACAAAGTATTTTGTTTAAAACAAAAGCCATCAGCATTAAGAAATTGTGAATGAAATAATGAAGCTATATACAACTGAGAGAAAAGGTATTGAGTGGTACAAGTGCATCAGTTTCAAACACCCGTATGTTGACAGCACATGTGATTAATATGACATAGCCATTACTAAGGAACACAACAGTGCTACTGACTGGACATTCCCATACTTCCTCAAAGGGAATTTGAGTTACTTCTTGGGAGTTTGAACATGTTTTTTTGCATGCTATTCTTACAGATAGCATGTGCACATGTGAAGAGTCCTGGACGTCAAAACTGTAACAATATGTCATTTTAGGATTTAACTTTAAAATGTGAAACCCAAATCTATAATCCCAAATACCGTTGAACAATAAAAAACATTGACATAAAAATAAATGCATTCAAACAGCTCATTCAAGTTCCCTTCAGGTGGAATGAGACAAGGGAAACTACAACACAACAAACAGACAAACATTTCCCCCTGAATATCAGATCTATTACACAAGCATTCATCACAATCCAGCACACTTGACTTCTATCACACATCAGAGCTCTCCCCTACATTTGATGACCTGTCAAGGGTGTATCTTCGGACCTCAAAAAATCTGCACTGTCACTCGTTATACTGGCTTGGCCATGGGCTAGTCAGGTAGTCGTAGCAACTGTCCTGTCCCACCCCATTGGCTGAGAAGGGGCTTTGTAAATGTTTGAAGACCAGATTGTTCGCATTTCCACTTCCCTCCTGTCTCATTGCCTCCATGTTAGTTCCGTTGCTTGTAGGCCACTGGCCTAAGTTGGTATAGGACCCACTGGGGAGGGGGTCTAGGGGAGGAACCATGTTAGAGACCTGGGCCTCTGGACGCCCACTTTGGTATTCCTGCTTTAGTTGGACAGCTGTCTGGTCTCCCCCTCCTACAAAGCTCTGGAGGTCATTCATGCTTTCAAGGATGGACTCAAATTCCAAGGACGTCCCCCTGTTTTCAACATCCCCCAGAGTACCATGGGCTGAGGGGAGAGGGTTGACATTCTGCCAGTGTGGCGTAACATAGCGCTGGCCACTGTGGCTGGCCTGGATATCAGAGAGTGGCTCTTTCCTTTCAAGGGCTTGCTGGTGGTGGGAATGATGATGGTGGGGAGGGCCAGGCCTAGTCTGGCTGCCAGAGGCCCCATGAGTGTTGGACTCTAAGCACTGCAGGTCCAATCTGGTGAGTTGGGGTAAGCCACTGGTACTGCTGCTGGTGCTCGGAGGGTTAACTCGGATGCTATCCAATGATAGGGATGGGTTGAGGTGTGACCACACCTGGTTGGTTGACACACTGGGCATCTGTATGGGTCGCTGAACACTGGGGTTGTAGTATGCAGAGGCGGGACTTGGGTGCATCATTTGTGAGATGGGAGGTTGTTTCGGGTACATGTGTGCTGTATCTGATTGGAGAAGAGCTGATGTCAGTATGGTTTTCGAATGATTCATGTTGCAGACTGGAATGTGTACATGGTATATGCACACTACAATCTGCTAGAATACAATTGGTCCTAAGATCCTTTTTTTGTCTAACGCTGAATAAATACATCGTGACTAACGGTGAATAGTCCTATTTTTCTTACCTTTTCTGGGCCTCTGAGACACTGCTTTGGGTCTGTTTGATATATTCATACCATCTGAACAAGAGGGACAACAAACTGGAGTTACACTCAGTTTTAACTTACAATTACACACACACACAAGACATTGAATATAGGACACAGTAGAGATTTGTCTTACCACTGAACAGAGGATAGGTTTTCATCAGGTGCTCTCTCTTTTGCCTCTTCTCCTGGCAGCCATAAGGGTCTACACATAACAAAACGAACAGTGATGTATTAGGTAAAAATACATTCCATGAAGTTAAAAACTTGCATAACCAGGCAGAAATAACACATTCACATTCATGGCATGGCAAAGTGGACAGGGGGTGTACAATCTGACACAATAGATGAGCATAGCTTGAATGCGTAAAATGAGTTCAGGCAGATCAGCAATAGCAAAAGTATTTAGGTCTCTGACGCGGCATGGAGAACTACCCCACAGTGCACATAGACGCCATGAAGGCAGACTAAGGCGCACCTTGGGATGGGGCAGGAAGCTGTCAAAACTGGGCACACCCACAGGAGCACTTTGGTGCCTCTGATAGGCTGGACATATTACAACAACAAAACCACAGAACCACCAAGCGAGAGCCAGCCAAGGAAGATAACGTGAAACCCCATGTTGGGAGAGACCATTTCTCACTGTACACAGGTCAATTTAGGAACATTTAGGCAACTGTTTTTGTTTAACCAATCAACTGCAAAGCCAGGGTATTCAAAGTCAGTCATTGATTCCTCACCTTTGTTGTCGGGTAGGTAGCGGAACTCCATTGGCTCGCTGACTTCCTGGTCTGTGGGCCGGCGCAGCTGCATTCGCACGGTGACGGGGCTGATGATCGACACGTCGTCGTAGGCCGGCGTCTTGAACACGATGGCCACCTGGCGGTGGACGTCGGCCTGGGAAAAGGAGCCTTTGGCCTCCCAACCTCCAGGCACAAAGAAACGGACCTCGATGTCGTCTGGAGGAGAGAAAGGGGGGAATGAAGGAGGGACGGGGAACAAGAGGAGATGAGTGGATCGAGGGGCTGGTTATGGAAGAAACAGCACTAAGACTGTCATCTGTGAGGAATGATCGTTTAAAGTGGAAAATGGAGAAAACGGATGGATAGATGGACAAACAGAAGGATGGGTGGCTGTTGGACGAACGTATGAAAGGATTGAAGGGGAGACCACATACCACAAAATCAATACCGCAGGTGGGTCAAAAAAGGCAGGCAGCTTAACTGATACAAACATGGATCATGTACTTCATACTGACACGTACCTTTCTGCACTTTGTCACACAGGAGGAAAATCTCGTCTCCTCCCTTCGCGCTGCCGCTGTTCCTGTTGACGCGACAGATTCGCAGCTCGGCCGTGTTTGGGGCCCCTGGGGGGGGGTCAGGAAACATACACGGTCACATTCAGGAAACACACATCAAACCACAGATACGGACATCCATTTGCGATCCACCCAATCAGAATCAATCCACATAAGGACGAGGCTCTGTGATAAACGTAGAACCTTTTCTAAAACTGAAATGCAGCCTTTCATACAACTCCAGTTGTTAGTGCACTGATATTGTAACACAAACTCTGTGTGTGTATTTCTATGAGAGTGGAATAGGGAAGTTATTCTACACATAGGGAAGTGTGAGACTGTGCTTGTGCTTTTGTGTGCACTGTTTCCATAGAGCACTTCCCCTCGTGACAGCTTGCACGACATGCAATCCACAAATAAGCTCAGACGGAGCCAAGTTCTGGCTATTTTCAGTTAGAGGTCATGTAAGGTTTGTCATATTTAGTTGCCATGTTTTTCTATAATGCCAACACAAGTCTGTGTTGCCAGTCAACTCACTGTTGTCATAGATGGGGTTGGTGACGATCGGTCGGAGGGCGCGCGCGTAGTGTCCGCTGTCATCCTGCAAGAAGACCTGGATGCAGAGACGCACCACGTTGAGGTCGTACTCTTCAGTCTGCAGCAGCTGCTCCTGTGACACTGGACGACACAATCACACATGGACACGTATGATTACATTGTAAGGGGGATCAAAGTAAGAGAGTAGGGCAGGAAGTGCTGTGTAAGTTAGTAGTCCAGTTAGTTCCTGTTGAACCTGCAGCGTGTGGTTAGGTCCTGTCAGTGAGATGTGTGCTATACTATGTTCCAATGGCCTCAAGCTTACAGTGGTTGGAAACATCACAGATGTGTTTCCACGGCCTACTCATTGGCGCGCACACAGGAATGCTCACAAGATTTGCAAAGCAAACGGCTTTGCATTAAGCCATCACACAGAACACCACCGCCGCCCCCCCCCCCACACACACACACACACACACAACCACAGTTTTTTTGGCACATTTGCCCACTCTCTTGTTGTCTGTCTCTCTCTCCCTCACACCTACGTGCTTGGCCCTGAGGCCACACTGAGGCCACCCCACCTACAACTGTGGGCTTTGTGATGTCATGGCAGGTGGAAATGTGCGGGCGTGTCTAACTCCTCATCAAGAAACGAGAATCCCTGGGCGTTAAATGACGACTGCTGACGAGTGAGAGACAGAGAGAGAGAGAGAAAGAGAAAGTGAGAGAGGGGGGCGTCAGGCAAAGAGGGTTTGAAGTGGGCGATAGTGAGGGAGAGTTGACGTACAGAGCAAACCTCTGGCACAAGGACACTTTCAGATACGTGGGTGGGTGGATGTCCCTACTCTTGGATAAAGAACATTTACAATTTTTGCTTACTCAGTGTTAATCACAGTTGGTCATGAGGTATAAAAATAAATGAGTGAGGAGACTTAAAGACTGGGCACATGGTATACAGAGACGCAGGCTGCAATAGAACACATTCTTAGTACAATGTACTAGTGTGCGTATAAATGTTTTCATGAGCGTGTGTGTTTGTTGGATTCATGTAAAAGTGTCATATGTGAAGTTAGTGAGTGCGTATACATGACAGAGTGTTGGAGACCGTAGGCTTGAAAGAGGGAGACTGGTTTCACACATCCACGTGGTGGACACCTCACCCCTGCTGCTGTCTCTGCTCTCTTGAACGACTAACAACTTCTTCCCACTCTACAGCCTGGACTCCATACAAAAAGCTTTGAAAGCATATAGCGCGTGAAGAACATACTATGGCTTGCTTCGCTGAGTCACCTCAACAGAAAGTCACACCTGATAAAGCATACGCGTTTGTCAATATGAGGGAGCTCTGTAGGAAATCAAAGCAGAAGTGTTAGAGTACCCGATTGAGGGCAAGAGGCTGCTTCCTTCTGCACAAAATGCAGAAGCTGTAGGTGATTTACTTCTCTGAGGAAATGCCTCATCATTGTTTGGCAGTAGTAAACCATGGTAGCCAGATGTTACACACTGTGTGGACCCTGAGACTGGCACACATGACCTGGATCAAAGGGTTAATCTACTGTTGTAACAGGAGGTGTACAGATCTCAGTCAAACGTGAAGCACCTGACAATGCAGCTGGTAAAGTTAGACTGGAGCCACCACCCTAAGCTAGAAGCAGACAGGAAGTTGGTGTGAGGGAAAGAGGGGGGGGTGTGCTGTGTGTATCGTGTTCTGAACAGGAAACAGCTGAGTTTCACTGCAGAAGTGAATCGAAGAGAGAAGTGAGCAGACCTCACACTGAATTCACAATGTCTGTTTTTCTCTTGTGCATTTCAGGGCTCTGGTTCAGTACGCACTACTGTGTGGAAGTCATCAAATTCTAAGATATCTCTGAAGTCGTCATTCTTATGGCATACTCAAGTAATTGAGTAAGGTGTGTAAGAACAAGGTATGCTTGACTGCAAGCCGATCATGTTTTAGACACGCACTACACCAACTGTATTCATGGACACTTGCTATGATGTAATGCTGTCTGGCAAATCCAGTCTGGCGTTCAGAACTGATTGGCTCCACTGGAAGTCTGCTTTTGAACCTCTTTTTAATCTTCCTTTCACAAGAGGATCTCTCTGGTTCTCTTCAGCTCTATGCTAACTCCTGACTACATTACCTGCACCCAACTGCTACTAAATTCCAGACCACTTCCCTCCTCTGACTTCCTTGTTGCGGACAGCAGAGTTGCTAAATGTGCAGAATTGAGAATGGATTACATCCTAAATACTAAACATTGACGACTAATCATGCATAAAAAAGTCATTTTTGGACATACTGTTTGGCATGTCTGAATACTGCTTTGTATTGGAAAGATAACCCCTCTGTCTCTCATATACTTACTGGCTCACAGTAAAATAAGAAGGCAACCTGGATAGCTCCTATAACATCACTGCAAAGCTGCAATGTGGGCAATATAGCTATCGAGCAAGGGCTTTGGTTGATGTGTTGCTGTGTTTTATTTTACGGTTTCACACTCTCCCCTCCTTCTCCCGCCCCCCCCCACCACCACCCCCACCCAACCCATCCCACCTCCCCCTCTACCCTGCCTCACGTGACATTTAGCACAGCGCTAAATTGAGCAACTGCGCAGAAGAATGGGGAAGTAGAATTGCTCTTGTTAGTACTTGAGATATACTAGGCGTGCTGAGGCTAAACTGCAATTAGGAAGGATCCATTTTAGTCCAACTCAGAGACTTGGGGGCACTAGTGTGTACATACCTCGACAGCCCTCTTTTTTCACTTGGTTCCATCTACAGAACTTGTGAAATACTTGGCAAAGTATTTACCATACACTTTGAGACTACCTTTGATTTTATATCATAATCATGTTTTAATAGCCAAGTTGGCGTCGGATCCCAAACGGTTTGAATCAGTATGGGATTTAATGTGACTCACCGTTGAAGGGGTTTATGCCTCTGGTCATCCTCTGGATGATGGCTTCCTTCACCTCCCTTCTCCTCACACACTGAATCCCCAGATTCTGAAAGCTGGAGGTCAAAACAATCAATGAAAGGATGAGAAATATTTGGTGATATGCCAAAGCTACAGCCCTGAACATCACACACCCACCTACATGCAAACACCCACCTACACACACACACAATCCCCGACAGACACACACACACATTCAGATCCACATGCATACAGGTACACATGCCACACACAGTATCAGTGAGGCAAACTGGGGAATTCCCTCAGTGTATCACTCATCATACACAGGCTCTGAACAGACCAATAAAAAACGAGTGTGTATGTCTGTACATGTTTGTTTTTTGGCTTGTGCATACAATTGTGTACAAAAAAGGACTGCTGTTTTTTGTATGTTACAAAAGGTGCCTGTTTCTTAATTAACGTGACACCATGAAGAGGATGTTCGCAGCTGGGGTGAAGTATTACTCACGCAATGACCCTGCGATCAGGGCCGAACTCCACCTCATAGTAGCCATCTTTGCAGTCCTTCCCCACCAGGTCGTGAGGATGGGGTCTGTAGGGCTCATTCTTTGTCACCAGGGAAACGCGCACTCTGCCTTTTCTACAGTAATTCAGAATCTGCCAATGAGGATAAAGAAGAAGAAAATGTTCAACACTTCAAACATGAATCTTGTCCTGCGTAAAAACGCTTTTTACGTAAAATACAGAGTTTGTACAGATGTTGTCACTTCAAGCTACATTTCATTTGATCAGCCTACTGTTTGCTGTTCCCAGGCCTCAGCTGAGAAGTCGAACAGTTAGTTGCATTTCTCCACAAAGTTTCTGAATCAAACCCTGCTCTGGCGGATCAGTCTTAATGACTAATAAAAGGGACGATAAAATGGATTCCTCATTATTTAGAGGAACTGGGCTGGTGACATTTGGTAGGATTCAGTTGACTATTTCAGATTTAGTTTAAATAGTTTGGCAGCATCTTGCTTAACTACATTCCAAGAAAGGTCCAGTAGGTAAGCATTCTTCTTTCCTTACCACTTATTTGTACCTCAACAAGTCCCGCTAAAACATAGGTGTCTAGTTTAGATAAGTTACTGTCCACTCGCCAGATAACATAAGATGGTGTAGAAAGTATGTAAGAACATATCCTCTCTGTGGCTCCAAGTTAGCGTCCTGTTCTGGTGTGGGGTGCTGCTGTTGGTGAGCTCACCTGTACGCTGGGGTAGGTTCTGTTGTTGTCAGAGTTCCTTTCTCCAGGGATGCTGCCTGCAGAGCGGCCCTCACACTTGTATCTGAACCGCATGCCCCTTTGTTTAGGCTGCTCAAAGATCTGGATGTCGGGTTCAGCAACTGTAACCAAACAGGTTTAGATCAACGAATGCAGGTACTTCTGAAGCGTGATACTATTGCTGCCTGGCGCAACTCAATGCTGTCAAATACTTGAGGTACACTTGAGGTTTTTAAAAATATGTGTGAATGAACCTACTTAAGACTAGTGAAAGAGGTTCAACACGAGGACAAATTAAATGGTCCTCAAATGCCAAATACATGAGACTGGTGTTCAGTGGTTGCTGCTGTACAGCTGCAGAACAGCAGCATGTGACAAATTAAAGGGAACGTTTTACGGTAAGCAACGTAAGCTACGTTTGATGTCATTACAATGTTTTGCGAAATGAGCTCCGCTTTTGTAAATGGGGTGTCATGTCTAAGTATAAAGTAATTTGCAAAAGGAGAAAGAAGGCTATGCAAATCACTGTTACAAAGTACCAACAAGATAAACAAAAATCATTAAAAAGACTACACCAGTAAACATAGACATGACATTTATGAGTATTATTGCTGACATCGTGGTTATGTATATCATTAATCATGTTTACGTTATATCCATATATATACTGTATACACACACATATGCAACAAGATCATTTAAAATTCAACTGCCTATAAAATGGCATTAGAGGAAGTGAAAACGAGAAATAATACCCATACCCTTGACAATGAGAAAGATAATAGTCTATGAGCCATAGGCCAACTATTTACGAACATTTGGCTGTAGAGGCGGGTAAACGGGATAAGAGCGCACCCTCCAGAACTTACTCATATTTGAACGGTCCCCAATCAAGGTTGGCATATGAACTGTTGTAAGTCAGCGGGAGGCAAAAAAAGACAAGATAGACAAGACAAACAAGTAAGAAAACAGGAAGTAAACGGATCTATAAGAAATACTGTACAAATCCCAAACTTGTTTAAATCATTTGAAGTTAAACAGGATATTATGTTTCTAGAAAATGAGTGAAATTAATATATAGCTGGCTTTAACTACTTTCAGAGTCGTATAACTAAACCTTCTACGAAGCTACATAAAATCAGGTTAAAGCATACTTAGTGCTTTGATCGCGAAGCAATTTTAAAGCGTTAATTAAACAGCTAGTTAAAAACATTTTTACATTACACTTTGCCAAGAGCTGTGAATATATATATATATATTTGTATATTAGCCTACAGATTTTCCATTGTTGTATGGTATAATACCTGTTCTTGCTTGGTCTAGGCCAAGTCAAAGTTAGGATACTTACCATCCATGATGTGCACAGCCTTGTCACGGGATACTGTCGCAATAACAGATCTCAATTGAAAGACTTTCACTGTAGAGTGTAATTAATATTTGTAAAGACAAAATCGTCTGGGAAGTCCCCTCCATCTCCGCCCTCTATGTCCAGCCCCTTTTTAAGGAACGAATGAAATGCGTACGGCGGGATTTGATGGCGTGTCCGACGTCATGACTTGCACTAAACGAAAATGTATGAACCTGTGTGAGACCAGTCAAGGTGTTTCAGTTACGTCCATATAGGTGCTAAACGTGACGACAAATGTGACGGTGTAAATTTAAAAATACAATTGTCTGACAGTGTCTTTTGAAACGAAACACCTTTAGCAGTCAATACGGTTTGATCAATCAGTATTCGAAATTTGTATTTTGGGTAATCCCCAAGCGATTCACTACGCCTACAACTGGTGAAATGGGAATGTCCCGGCCCTTGCATATGAAGATGAATTGAGCCCCCTGCTGGTCATTTCTGATAATGTACGTATAGCAGACCAACCACGATGATTTAACACGTTGTGCCCCGTTAAAACATCTAAAACAGGGGTCTCCAATCCTGGTCCTCGAGGGCCGCTGTCCTGAAGGTTTTAGATGTTTCCCTGCTCCAGCACACCTGACTCTAATAAAAGGTCATTATGAAGCTTCCACAGAGCTCGGTAATGGATCATTCATTAGAATCTGGTGTGCTGGAGCAGGGAAACATCGAAAACCTTGAGGACAGCGGCCCTCGAGGACCAGGATTGGAGACCCCTGATCTAAAACATAAACATGTCGTTTTGATTGATACATGGTGCATTGTCTTGTCTTTGAACATTTACCAAATTTACAACAAAAAGGTGACATTGTATAAACAGAACCTTGAACAAGGAGAGCAAACAGTATCTTGGGGTTTTAAGATTTAATGGATTTATGGAGTCATTTAAAGGAGGTGACAAACATAACATACAAAATACCCTTTCAAATACAAATTAGAAACAAATGACCTGTATAGTTAGTTCCTCAAAATGCAAACTGAGAATTCTGAAACAGAGTGGTGTAGAGGTCTTTCAGGAAAGAAAAAACAAAACAAACTAAACTACCCGCTATGAATGATATAAAAAATTACATGGTACAAATATGCAAATATAAATAAAGTGATAAGAAAACCCCCAATAATGAAGAAGCCTTTTCAAAACACAGATTCTTCCTGTACAGCCAAGGACATCACCGCCTGTACACTCAGCCAAGGACATCACCGCCTGTACACTCAGCCAAGGACATCACCGCCTGTACACTTAGCCAAGGACATCACCGCCTGTACACTTAGCCAAGGACATCACCGCCTGTACACTCAGCCAAGGACATCACTTCCTGTACACTTAGCCAAGGACATCACCGCCTGTACACTCAGCCAAGGACATCACCGCCTGTACACTCAGCCAAGGACATCACTTCCTGTACACTCAGCCAAGAACATCACCGCCTGTACACTCAGCCAAGGACATCACCGCCTGTACACTCAGCCAAGGACATCACTTCCTGTACACTCAGCCAAGGACATCACTTCCTGTACACCCAGTCAAGGACATCATTGTTGGAAACACAGAAGAACACTAGAGGCCAACTTCTCCATGACCCCAGGAGATGCCATTTTTAAGAACCTCCACAGGAGGCACAGAGGGCAAACACCCCACGAAAAAGGGAATTCAGAAACGCACACACACGCACACACAAACAGACCAAAAGGTGGTAACAAGCACATATTCGCTCATAACATTCTCCCTTCCTTCCTCACACACCAACGACCAACCATGAACCAACACGCACGCACACACACGGTCCCTCCAAAAGCTATGAACCAGATTCGCAAGCACCATAGATCCAGTCATGGACCACTTCACAAGTCAGATCCTGCTTACCACAGCATCGCATTTGACAGACCCCAGTTTCAATGGTCAAAGTTGAAGCGAGGCAAAACAGGTTTACTGAGTTTTAAAAAGGTCCATCCTTGATGTCATTATTTAGGTGACATAACGTGGATTGAGAAAACCTTGTTTCCCCACATTCAAACACTGAAGATAAGTCTATGGAATTCTTACGAGAGTAGTTAAATCGGGTACCACAATCTGCGCTGCTCACAAAATAGTAAAATAAGGGTAAGTTAAACACATAACCAGATATATTTTATGGTAAAACGGAAAAGTGTTCGATGTTAGACCACCACAAATAGGCTCTGGATGGTTGTGGTTCACAATAGGGTCATGGTTGCAAGATGGTCCAGGTTTGAGCACACCACAGTCATCCATGTCATTGTATAGAAACCTACACAGCCATTACAAAACAGTTTGAGAAGGGGAGATTTCTTTTTCAGACAGTGGAAAAACAAGACAAATTTTTAAACTTTTTTTTTTTTTTCCTTTTTCGATTAATAAAAACTACAATAGAACTATCAAAAGACTAACAGTGATTTTTTCGGTTTTCTTTTAAAGAGTTATTTACATAAACATCTACTGTACAAGTTCGATTTTTCAAAACACTGGGGAGAGTGTGTACCCAGCATTGACACCTTAAGGCCTTTAAAACACGCAACTCAACGAAAAAAGAAGGGAAACTGAACGGAGGAACCCAGTCGCTCCAGTGACGGGCACCTAATCATTACGTCGATGTTTGGATCTACCGAGAGGTGTTCAAGTGTCTAGAGTGGCAGGAGAAGACTTACTACAGGTCTCCTCCGTCTGACGACTTGTGAGATAAGGATTCTCTGGCCTGAAATCTAGGCGACTGGCAGGGTGTGAGGAGGGGCGGGGACTCGTTGAGCATGTGCCAACTGTTACCGAGGCGGGAATCCTCACCTCCACCTCTGGAACAGACACTTCCCTTAGCTAAGAGCCGTTTCTTCGTCTCATCTCACACGCGCACGCACACTCACCAGAGTCTGGGTTATTGCAATGGGCCCAAAATTCAGCTAAATGCAAATTCCGCCTGAACGTTACAGCTCACACGATTTGGATTTTAGCCTGCTCGGTCTCTTTGATCCTCTTGGCCTGCTCGTCTAGCGTGGGCGAGTGGGGTCGCTTGGGCGCGGGGCCGTTGCTGCTGGGGTCGACGCTCCTGCCCACCACTGTGGGGATGGTGCTAACCAGCGGGGCTGCCAGCGGCTTCACAGCCATGCTCTCTACGCAGGCACAGGGAAAGAAAAATACAATGACACCTAAGAGCTTGGGGGCATTTCTGGTTTGTTAAACTATGATCAGCGATAGATAAAGTATGCTTTGGAGAGGATGGGGGAATGTGGGGGTCCGCAGAACACCTGCAAACCTTTAGGTAGAGATCATAGAGACACACTTACTCGAGCCGATGACTGGGATAGACATGCCCTGCACCTTAGTGGCTACAGGAGCGTCTGGCACCAGGGTGCTCTCCATTAACCCTGAGGGTTTAGGGGGGGTAATGCTGGAAGGCAAGGAGCAAGAAGAAAGGCTTTTAAACAGAGGAGTTGGCCTAGAAAACCTTTTTTGTTTGGCCATCGATTCACGATTAGTCAAACGGTGTTAAGGAGCAATGCACAGATGTGGATGACTACCTGCTGCGATTGAGAGCTAGCTTGATGGAATTCTTCACTACTCTGCAGCTGTTGCTGGCAGGGAGGGGTGAGGATGCATCAGGGAGCTCCATACTGGGCAGTCTCTGTGATGAGGGGAAAACCACAAGGAGTTAGCTTACCGAAACCACCGTAACAATATGAAATAGTTGTCCCGGATTAAGATGGAAACGTACCTGTGTTCTGGATGTGTCGATGGTTGGAATGGGCCTTGCTTTTGCCCCAGATAGACCAGCCTGGACAGGAGAAAAAGGAGAGAAGATCATCAGTTGACTACTAGAACGTGACTCCAGGGATTCAAGATCAAGGAGGTTGTTATCCAAACTCAATCCTATGAGTACATAAGAGTCGCATTAAAGTTACAATGAATACATCAACATTTCCTTAAAAAAGTAAAGTTTAGTTTACATTCTACAAGGCGTGCATTTCCATTTCTGGATGTCACTGTAAACACAGTGGAGTCCAAAGGGTGCTTACCACGGTGACACCATCTCCCTGTGCATGTCCGTCACTGGAGGGGGGGTATGGCTCTTTGAACGTAGAGTCATCATTGGGCACCTGCAGGGTGACAATAGAACGGGTTACAGTCATCGTTTAACACAGACGATCACGTTCATTAAAATCAACGTAATAACCCATAAAGCTCCTAACATTGATGGCTATCACTAATCAAATCCAACTTTGATTCAAACATGATTGAAGGTGTTTTGCAGTTCCTAATCCCCCTCTCACCTCCTCCGTGTCTTTCAGCCTTTTGGGCTGATCTTCCTGGGTGGGTGAGTGTGGTCTCTTGGATGAGGCTCCATTGACGGGGTCTCCCACGCCGTTGGGCAGAGTCTGCTCCGAGGGGCTGTCGCTAGTGCGGTCCACACTCCCACCGACCAATGGGAGGACAGCGCTGCTGGGAAGAGGGGCAGTGGGGGCGGTCTCCTGGGAAACCCCAACCACCGGTTCTATAGAGGCAGACCAAATCAAAACAGCCTTAGTTGCAGTTTTGTCAGTTTAAATAAAGAATTTAGACCCGAGATTGAAGGGGCGGCGAAGTAAATGGCGCTCACTTGAACCAAGGACTGGGATGGACATGCCCTGCTCAGGTGACGCTTCTGATGTCGGAGAGCCGTCCACAAACAAGGGGACGGGCGGTTTGGACGGCGTGATGCTGCAGGGTGAAGGACGTGTTACAATCTGACCCATAGCAAACAACTTTAAACATAGGAAACCTATAAACAAAACAGCTGGTCATCCATGAAGCAGATGTACACTCAGATACATCAGCATGTAATGCAAATCAACATGTTGCACGCTGCTGTGCACAGCGCAAACTCTCCCTCTCGTGCCTTTCTAATACAGCAGTTTTTTTAAACGAGTTAATCACGTGGTCCTGGGCCCGTACCCGTCGCCTGGCTCGGAGGTCGGCTTGCAGGGCTTGCACACGGGGGTGGGGGAGCTGAAGGGTGTCCCTGAGTCCGTGTCTCTGGAGCTGTCCAGCTGACTGCCATCCAGGGAGATGCGCTTGGAGCTCCCGCCGTTGGAACTGCGGTTCAACTCTGCAATGCTCTGAAAGCGCCAAGACAAGGGGTGGGGGGAGGAGAGATAGAAAACACCACAGGAAAGTGGGGGTGGAAGAGAAGTTACATTTGTGTTCACGGTAACACCAGTCATGCTTGATGTCCAGAGGGAAGGGACTGTCTCTGGGGCTCCGCCTCACCCTCTTCTTCCTCTGCACCAGCTCAGGTGGGAGGTACTGGTGGAGCTGCTTCCTTTTGACGTGCGTCGCCTCGATCTTCATGCCGTCCTTCTGCATGTTGATGTTGTTGGCTTGTCTGTACACT
The DNA here is from genome assembly GCA_036571765.1 of Plecoglossus altivelis. Taxonomy (NCBI): domain Eukaryota; kingdom Metazoa; phylum Chordata; class Actinopteri; order Osmeriformes; family Plecoglossidae; genus Plecoglossus; species Plecoglossus altivelis. The sequence continues at coordinate 6,874,248 of BROE01000016.1, read as the reverse complement.
GCAAGGGGATTGGAAGACAGGAGATATTTGGGTTTCAAACACACTCTCCCCCACAGACATGTTCATTTAGTAACTCTGCTTTAACCATAGCATATCAGCCATCAACTCAAGTGAAGGACGACGCATAATTCACCACGCATCCAATCTACTCCGTTCTCGGAGAAAAAGACCAAGCTTTTGTACCCGTGTCTGTGAAGGACTGGATGTCGTAGGTCAGGTCGATGTTTACACTCTCGGCATTCTCCACTTTCTTGAATATGATCCCGATGAACCACATGGACACAAACTCGTCTCTATTTGGATAACAGAGCAAAAGCCTGAGAGGGTATTTCTACCTCACTAGCATCAAGTTACTACAACAGACACATCCTGTAACACTGTTTTTAACCAAAGGCACAAGAGGTAAATTTTACATCACTAAGATGACGAGCGTAATCAAATGGACCCCGTCACATAATACCAACAACTATTGTCATGTAAGAATGTACAGCAACACCAATGCAAACGACTCGGATTTGGAACCACACTTCCATGGTCCAACTAGAATACAACAGACTTTGCCTGTGACGTAAGTACTACAGGACAGTATTACACTGTCAGGTGTCAAGAAAAAATTGAGAACAGTTGTTATTTTAAACCAGGCTTACTCTGTGCGGTTCTCTTTGGACCCAGGGAAGGACTGGGGGTTGACATGGGCCAGGGTTATGTATTCGTTTCTCTCCAGGTTTCCCACTAGAACACGGATCTTGGATTCTACAAGCCCGATCCTGAGGGGGGAGGAGAGAGAAACGTCAGGGAATACGGCTCTTCGGTGTGGGTTGGATCTATCGGACGATTAACACTTTCAAACGGTCATTTAGGGAGCAAACTAGAGAAGCTTTCTTTGCATTACTGGCCACAGCTGTTTATTTTATAGTGCAAAACATGATCAGAATTGTGAATGGAATCACACAGTAAAGGATGACACAAAAATGAAGTCAGAGGCCAGGCCTGGTGAAGAAGCAGAAGGTGTGTGTATAAAATATAGACAGTCAACTTTGGAACTATTCCTACCCCTGCTTAACACGAGTAGAGAGGGATGATTAAGAAAACCATGTGAGTCACAATTATTGGCCTCCCAAGTCATACTTAACCTCTCAAATTTTCCTTCAGCATTTTTCCATTTATAATTGACTGAGTTGAGTGTTAAAGCTTTTTAAACAGTAATCCATGACATGCTACTCCAAAGACGTATTAATTAAAGAACATTAAATTAGGGAAAATAGTGTCAGTGAACAGCTTCAAAAAAGAAAGAAAAAAGTAGCTACTCCTTATACCATCTACCATTACAGTAGTTCTGCAAACGTTCTAAGCAACTGGAAGCGTTACAAACTTGCCTGGAAGAAGACCCAGGCTGATGTGGCCTCCATGCACAGTGAGGAAGCACACAAACACACACTCTCTTCCACACTCAGCACTTACCATTCTAGATGGTTTTCCTCTGTGGAAGCACTGGCCGTCAGAACTATATAATGCCTGGTCAAACAAAAACATGAAAGCATTAAGTATCAACAAACAATATCATATGTATTCGAACACATCAGAGAGCTACTCGCACTCATATACTCACTTGTACTTTTGGAAGAAGTTGGGAGGCTCAAACAGTTTGGACCATTCTGCTTTCCCCTGCAGAATCTCATCTGTCACACCGAGACCTGGAGGGGCACCAACAGCTCTTAACACAAACTGTGTGTGTGCTTGTGTGTACAAGTGCATAACAGAAATTGTATACCACATCTACCTACCAAATTTAAACTCTTCACTCATGATGGTGCGTGTTGAGGTGGAGACATTGTAGGTGGAATTCTGCTGGGGGTAGGCAGGTGTGATGATGGGCATCAGGTGATATCTGTCAGAGGGATTCACCTGAAGACAGAGCAGAGGCTAGTTAGACCACCGCGAAGCTAGTTAGACCACCGCGAGGCTAGTTACACCACCGCAAGGCTAGGTACACCACCGCGAGGCTAGGTACACCACCGCGAGGCTAGGTACACCACCGCGAGGCTGGTTACACCACCGCGAGGCTAGTTACACCACCGGGAGGCTAGTTAGACCACTAGGTAACTCGGTCAGTCTCCACACAAATGCAATCTCTAACCCTAGTTATACTATGTATGTTGCACTGCCTGAGAGACAGAGTCACTACAAAAGCACTCATGCTAATTGTAAAATCAATGCTGCTTACCCGTGGGTCCCACACTGGCAGGTTCAGGTTGCTGTCTTCAGGCTGTTTCAAAAGCACAGGATTTGGCCATTCCCTACCCGATTGAAGCAAACGGGACAAGGATTATTTAGTATGATAAAAAGCAACTACTACTCTTTCCCCTGCCAGGTCCCAAACTGAACTTCAAAAGTAGCAAAAAGTACGGAAGTTTCAACAGATGTTTAATTTCAAACACAGTTCTGTATGAATGGATAGAATGAACCCCAAACTTGACGTGTCACAAAATGCGACCGAAAAGCAGCAGTGCATTACTGTCATTGTTGGTGAAATTTCAATTAGGGAACAGAAACATCCCTAATGCAGAACTCACCATTTGGAGAAGACCAGAAAGAACTTGTGGACCAGAGTGGCAGCCACAGCGTTGGGATACAGCTGACATGTCCTGGCCACCAGCATGGCCCACGACACTCCGCCCAGGAACCCCAGCATGTTGGAGTAGATTCCTCGACCTGACAAATACATCCACAAAAGTCCTAAGATGTAACACTACCCCCTGCAAAGAAACCTCAGCCCCTCTTGGTTGGGCTTGTGTTCATATAGCATTGGGCTTGTGTTCATATAGCAGACATGGCAGCCGAACTTTTCCAGCCTATCACAGACAATATGAGATTAGAGAATTCCAAATAAGACGTTGCATTAAGCTGCCTGTGGATAGATGGGGTACATGGGGTGTGGAGTGACACTCACGTTTTGCCCACAGCTTAATGGCTCTCAGGGTCAATCTGAAGTTCTCCTTGTTTGGCACCAAGTACAATATCTCATCAGTGACTCTGCAACCTTTAAGTCAGAAGGGGGGGAAGAAAATTGTTTTGTAATAGTGATGTTATGTACATAATGATGAAACGTACAGAAGAGCTCAGAAGGAAGATTTCCCTTCGTACCGTTGAGGCTGCGGATGCACCGGATGTCAAGGTTCCTCAGGAGGGAGTCCCCTCTCAGGTCCAGGTTGTCAGGTATGGACTGTAAAGCCAGTCTGGCAAAGAGGAGATCAATCTGCTCGACAAGAAGACAGAGAAACGTCCAACGCAGTCAAGGCGCAACAAAGTACAACCGTAGTTCTTCACAACAATTCACTCCGAGTACAGAAGTGTAATTACCCCGTCAAATACTTACCTCTATGCCGTCAAACTGGAATTTGATCACCGGTACAAAGGCATCCTCTACAGCCTGACAGAGATACACGGTCAAGGTTAAAAGGGTTGGAGCATGAGTAGGTTTTTCTTGTTTTTTTACTTATTACAAACAAAGCATTTCTGAGCATTCAAAGCCTCACCCTTAAGTCTTTGATTTCTTCGTGCTGTTTCAGTTTCTCAAAGAAAGACTGGAAAAAGTCAGTCCTCTCAACATGTCGTGGAGCTACACACAAGGCATCGATATCCGCTCCTGTGACACATCAGACCACATTTAGAGAGGGGGTTGGTTAACGCACCCTCTGTCAGAAGAGGCTCTGCTCAACGCTGGCTAGAAGGTTAGCATAAGTAGCTCATCACCAGAGCCTAAATATGAAGTACCTTTAGTGTGCACTCCAAGTCGATAGGAGCCAAAGGTGAAGATCTTGCCCCCTGTGTTAGTTACCGCAGACAGCGGCAAGTTCTAGGACAAAAATGATGAAGTTTAAATTTCACTGAAATAACATGAGAAGTTGAGAAAAGAGAAGTCGGACGGTGAATTAGTGATCCCATTCATTGTTTTATAAGGTTCCCATTACATCTGCTTGGGTTACATAGCAACTCATCCACCAACCTTTGTTTCACTAATCTCTGCAATCCACTCCTTGACAAATGCATTTAACTTCCCAAGGACAGCAAGTCTGAAAAATAATAACATGGACTATGATTTCCATCGTGATGCTATTTTCACATAGACATGAGCCAATAAGATGATATATCGCACCTACAGCTTTGGATTGTATTGGTTGACATTCATAATTGAACATACATATTTCCACTTCAAATATTGTGCGGTGCGGGTATTGGTTATGCCGCAATTCTCACCTGTGGTTTAGTTCGTCTTCGTCTTCAAAAACTCCGAAAGGCTTCATAGCATCGCTGAGCTTTTTAGTGTATTGGTGATCTATGTCCCGGGGGGGTGCGAGGCTTATGGCAGAGGTGATGCCATAGTGTTTCTGGGGTTGTTGCCCGCCAGGCATGGTGCTGTTTGTGGAGTTAAAACAGGATGTAAGAGCATGACAATCCAGCGTGTGGAATGTGAACTCCAGCCTAAATGGGTTAGCTATACTTAAAATAATGTTACAGTTACAACACAAACATGACGCTAGTCGCCGGCAACAAGAAAATAGTTGCAAGTGAACTATATTATTGCTTTTGAGTATGAACGTTAATAAGCAGTGCGGTAAAGTGCAATTAATGTTAGTAAGCTAACAAACTGCGTAAACATATGCTAACTAGCTCTAGTTCTTGTTTATAAGTTTTCTAACGACGTAACAAGCTAACTTGTGTTGGGTGGTTAGCAAGCGAAGACTGACAGCGGTTAGCAGACTACTGCGCCTAGACAACTAGCTAGGCTACTGTAGTAGCTCTAACATTAGCGGACCAAGCATTAAAACGCAAGCGAAGAATCAACAAACAAACGTACACAAGCGCTTTCAGTTTGATGCAGTTAATAAATAACTAGTTTCCTAAAAAAGGAAACAGGCTGTAGCATCATTACCACATTGAAAATTCCCTCTTCTCAACAAGCTATTATTCCAGTAGCTCGTCAGCTAGTGGTCAGCTAGCTAGCCTATTCTTTGCAGCTCTCTGTACATAATGCATAAGTTGATAATTTGGCAAAGTCTATAACCCAGTGGTGGACTTACGCTGACATTTCTTTCATGACACACTGAAACACGTTATCCTACAGAAAACTTGCAGATAACATTAAAACTCACGCAGTGGCAGCTATAAACACCAAATTTATGACAATAGTTAGCTAGTTGCTATAGTCCAATATGGCGCCCAAAGTATCCCGACAAGCTTTGCAATACCGGAAGTTTTAACTTTGTCACAGCAAAATTCAACTTCCTCTAGAAATCACATTTGTGTTAAACTAAGTACACTTCAGATTTGTATCCATAGAGGGTGCAATATAACAACTTCTTCAATAATTAATTATATATGCAGGAATATGAGTCAGCCATCACCACATATTGTCACCAGATTCTAGATACCCAATGAGAACTCAAGAGGGAAATATGATGTTTATTTTACGTTTTACAGATCCCTTATGCATGACATCATTAGGGGAATAACTTTCAGACGTTCCTCTCCTATTACATTTCGCAGGAATGTCTCGATTCTCTCTGAGGTTAAGAAACACCTCTCAGCTTAAGCGGTTGTCATGGGAGTGGTTATGAGAATGTTCAACAGAGCCACAGTCTCAGAAAAAGTATCCTGGAGGTTGTACTTCAGCAAAACCTGTTTCAGTGCCAGTGCACCAAGTTTTCAAGTGCTCTTCAAACACCTCGTCTACCGACGCTACTAAGCTACAGCTACTCCTGTAGTTGTCCATGCGATGTCTGAACGGCTCTCGATATGGAACAAAATGCAGGGGTAGCAAAATAAAGCATTAGCTACTTCATAACCTGCTAGCCATTTTTTCCGCTCGTACCAGCTCCTTGAAAATGCTCTATTACATTTTTCCCGCTCTTTGTAGATAACGTTACTTGTTGTATGTTTAAATTTGGTCTTGGTGGTCCTAATTCTTTAATTTTCAATTATCCTGACTGCTACGACAGCTGAAAGGTATTTGTTTTAACGATAAGATAGAATTCATTGCGTTTGCCATGACGTTGTTCAAGTTCAACTGGACTCAACTCGCAAGATTTCCCCAACGGTCTCGGGGTTTCCCTCTCTCTGTTTTTATTTTTTTATTACATTTAATTAATATAGGAATTTCGTCTTTTCTTGTTGTTAAAATGCTAAATTGCTTTAAAATATTACTGAATGTCACTTCATCTTAAAGCTTCACAATTGTTGCACAAGTGATGGGTACGTATGATGACGAAGGCACGTTCGTGCTAGCCCTCCCGGAACCCATAGAGAATGCATTGCAGGCCCTGCAGTTCGAAAAAAAAAAAAAATCTTTGAATGGAAGTCTATGGGAGCACTCGGGGCAAATCTCCGCCAAACTGAAATTGCCAAAAAAAAGAGGCGGTACTTCACAGAACGTGACTCGATGCTGATTGGACTATATCCAGATTCCGAACAAACAGTTAGCTATCGTAACACTGTGGTTGAATATTGAAGAAAAAAATCTCTCCCTTTTGCACTTAGGTGGTGCGTTGCCCAATTGCCCTAATGAAGAAACCGCCCCTGGGAATAACCTAGGCTATTTATAGAAGAACGTCTTGTGACAATATTAACCTGTGATAACCAGAATACGACAAATTTAATGAAATATAAGACAGTTGAAACAGTTTGGGGGTTTTTAAATCACACATTGTGAAATAAATTCAAAGTAGTTCACTGTAGTTCTGCTCCTGTAGTTCTACTTGTTCTGCTAGGGGAAGCTCCGGTCCCCCCTCCCCTTCCCCTCCAGTTCTTGACTCTCTCCTCCCCTTAGTCAGCTCCCCCTCCCCCATATATCTCCGTCTCCCTTTCGTTCAATTCAGATCGCTGAGTCTTTCCTACATGACCACATGTGTTGAGTGAAGGAAATAAGGAAATGAATTAAGCATGTGTCATAGGCTAATTAGAATGTTGAAAACATGTACTGTTGAGATGTATATGTTAAGAGACAGTCACCAGCTGAAATGTCTGATTGCATTTATGAAACAGAAAAGATTTATTGCATAGGAAAAAAAATTGCAAAGGAAAAATAAATTCAGGTTCAACAAAGTAAGCTCAACATACATACTTTTGTTGTGGCTTGTTGTAAATAAGACATTAGATTAAATTACATAATTAGTATATAATATAATAATATATATTTCCTTATGTAATATGGGAATATGCTATAAAAAATATCTAAATACATATATATAAATACATATATAAATATATGAATACACGTATTTATAGCTATTTACTATATCCATTTATTTCATATTAGTATATTTCATATCATGTAAATGCTGCAATGCTTCTGGACCCATTGTTCACTCCCTGGTAAAGCATAGAGTCTTCTAGCTTCCACAGCTTGAAGATATAAACTCTTTAAACTTTTTTATGATCTCATAAGAGAGTAAAATGAAGCACCATTTTACCCGCACCCATATTGATACATTGCTATCGATTATATATATATATATCTAGATATATATCTAGATATATATATATAGATATATATATATATCTAGACATATATCTAGATATATATCTAGATATATATATATATGTATTCTGATATTGAATTATATATTTCACTATCTATGACATGCTTCTCATATAATAATAATAATAAGTAATACATAATAAGTTTTGTATACGCTAATTGCCTAAATATTTATCAAATTGGTATGGCTAGACGACTGAGTCAGAGCACCTCAGAAACACTCAGGTTGGTGGGGTGCTCCCACAGCAGTGGTCTGAGGAGGGACAAACCATTAACATGCACATGGAGGACCATGGACATATTAGGCAGGTGGTCGCTTTGGCTCATCAATGTCTATGCAATTTGTCTATCATAATACCATTTTAAATGTCATAACACATACATAAGAAACATAACACAATGGAAAATGTTAAGCATTGATTTCAGCAAGTTCACATATTCTATAGAAATGCTGTATTGTGTCTGCCAATCAAGGTTATAGACAGAGGAAGAGAAAGCAAAATGTGTTTTTTTTGTAGCTAAACATTGCACCCGCACTGTTCCCTGTCCTCTTGTCAAGGATTCTGGTTAAGCGATGTGTGCTCTTTCTTGCCTGGGCACCTAAACAGTGGAACAGTGGATTATTCACACACTTCTGTCAAAAAAGTGCATGTTTTATGTGATCAAAAGTATGTACTGTACAATCCACTTAATAGATACATACCTCCAATTAAGTCGTTTGGCTGTCATGATCTATATGAACAGCAGTAAACAAAGAAAGCCAATCAAAATGGCCCATCTGAAGTCTGCAAAAGGACAAAAGAAGCAGTTGAAAGTACTTTAGTAAAGGCTTAAAACTAACTGGAAAACCCAAGCAAATAGACAATGACTCCGTTCCTCACCTGACTGGATAGGGGATTTGTTGTATCCATGACAATCACCTTTGAAAAGTACAGTTATGTATTGAGGAAGGTACATGTATTAATTTCGAGCAGAAAAATTTGCTGTCTTGGAAGTCAATGATTTGAAAAATTGGAAGGGAATTCGCTATCAAATGTAAATATAAAAAAATATGTATATATGGTGGTTCCACTACCAATACAGAACAGTACAAAGAGGTTTACACTTACACGTGCAGTTTAATCGTCGGATTAAATCCTAAAAAAAGAAAATAAGGAAGTGTTATGTCTCAGAGCATTGTGCCAACACTCCTCATGACCCCCCCCCCTCCCCCCTCAGCCCATTACCCCTATCTTCCTTTACGAAGCATACAAACATACAGTGGCAGCAACAAACCTGGGGATGTATGCAGTCGTCGTACTTTAGTTTCTCTGGGCAGCCTTTAATGACAATGGACTGAAGGGTTACAAACAGCACTCCTGTTGTGTTGTCAAATTCCTCATTGTAAGTCAACACGGTGCCCTAGAAAACACATTAACTGACAAATTAGCATTTAATGTCGTTTAAAGATGAACCGCCACCTTAACGTGGTGGAGGGCTTTGAGTGCTCGGATGATCCTAGGAGCTATGTTGTCAGGGGCAATAAGCCCCTGGTAGGGTCTCCCAAGGCAAACTGGTCCTGGCTGACTAGCCAGACTAAGCGTGGTTCATCTACCCCCCTATGATGACAAGACCAACGAGATCCGCTACGTCGCCCGGAGTGGCATTACCGGGGCCCCACCATGCAGCCAGGCCTGGAGTGGGTGCTCACAGGCGAGTGCCTGGTGCCCGGTCTTTGCCCACGGGACCCAGCCGGATATAGCCCGGAAAGGCAACGTGGGACCACCTTCCTGCAGGCCCACCACCCACAGGAAGGACCGTAGGGGGCCGGTGCAGTGTGTTTTGTGTGGCGGTCACGGGCAGGTGCCTGGACGACCAAGGCCATGCACACAGTCTCTAGCACTGGGGACATGGAATGTCACCTCGCTGGCGGGGAATTAGCCCAAGCTTGTGCGGGAGGTCGAGTGTTACCGGCTAGATATAGTCGAGCTCACCGCCACGCACAGCTTGGGTTCCAGATCCATTATCCTCGTGAAAGGCTGGCTCAGCCGCCACGTGTTGGCGTTTACCCCAGTGAAGGAGAGGGTCGCGTCCCTGCACCTTCAAGCCGGGGACAGGTCTCTCACCGTTGCATCAGCCTATGGGCCGCATAACAGTGCAGAGTACCCGGCGTCCCAGTCACTTGGAGGGGTACTGGACAGTGCACCGACTGGGGACTGTTGTTCTGCTGAGGGACTTCAACGCCCACATGGGCAACAACAGTAACACCTGGAGAGGAGTGATTGGGAAGAACGTCCCCCCCTGATCTGAACCCGAGCAGTGTTTTGTTATTGGACTTCTGTGCTAGTCACAGAATATTGGACTGTTGTGGAGAAGAAGGACCTGAGCCAAAAGGCAAAGTTCTCGATTTTCCAGTCAATCTTCGTTCCTACTCTAACCTATGGTCATGAGATTTGGGTAATGACCGAAAGGACAAGATCATGGATACAAGCGGTCGAAATGAGTTTCCTCCGCAGGGTGGCCGGGTGCTCCCTTAGAGATAAGGTGAGGAGCTCGGTCACATGGGAGGAGCTTGGAGTAGACCCGCTGCTCCTCCACGTTGATAGGAGCCAGCTGAAGTGGCTTAAGAATCTGTTTCGGATGTCTCCTGGTGTTCCGGGCATGTCCCACCGGGTGGCGGCTCCGGGGGAGACCCAGGACACGCTGGAGGGACTATGTCTCTCGGCTAGCCAGGGAACGCCTCGGGATCCCCCTATAGGAGGTGTGTGTGGAGAGGGAAGTCTGGACCTCCCTGCTCAGACTGCTGCTCCCGCAACTCGAGGGGGGGTGAATTCTCCAACACTTTATCTATGGAGGACCAAACCTGCCATAGTTACAAGTAAATTAATAAATAAATCAATGTATACATAAATGCATGTCTATATCAAAAATATACATAAATCAACGGGGAAAATATAAATCACATACTTATCTATTTTTGTATTTATTTATGCATTTCCTTGTCAATCAAAGTATGTGACGTGTCACCCCTTCTCCCATTGGTTGTCAGAGTGCAATGATGGAATTTCCGACAGAGAGTCAGAGATTTGGGTGTTTATTTATGTATTCATTTATTTGGAATTATGGCAGGTTTGGACCTACATATCCATCAAGAGTAGATGACAATGTGAGTGATGAGGTTAATGACAGCCAATAATTGAGATAATTAAGACATGCAACAGATATGGGTGAGGAATATGCCATGGTCGGTGGGTTACTACTCACATTTTCATCCATCCACTGTCTGTCACATTCGTGTAATCCTGGGGTTAGCAGAGTGAATGTTGTTGTGCCATTTTTATTTGGAGTGCAGATACAGTCATTGTCCAGGGAAGCACAAACGGTTTCTAGAAGGATAACAAAAAAAACTGCAGGGGAAAAAAGATGCGTTAAAAAACGATTCCTTGTATTATTTTAAGAATTACAAAATAATAAAAGGCTCCTCTTGGTAGCATTTTTTTAAAGAAATGTTCCAATTGAAATTATTCATGGTAGGGATGTGCAAATATATTTGCACACAAATCAAATCAATCATTGGTACATTGTTGTTTTGTCAGGAACATCAGTCAGAGCCATTCAAGAAAAAAGCTTGAGTAGCCCTTCTTTTCGGCTATTTTTCTGTAAAGCAGTGGTTCTCAAACTTTTTTGGGCCAGCGCCCCTTATCCAGCATCCAGGTCCCTTACCGCCCCCTTCCCACACCACTACCATTTAAAAAGGGGTAAATGCTTTTATTGAATGTATGCTGATTATTATTTTAACATTTACAGTTTGAATAATAATATGTATAAACCACATCCTTATTTTCTTCTTTTTATCATTATTATGGAATGGAGTGCTGTGATTGGTTGAGAGGATATATAGCGTTCTGAATAGAAGGGGGACACCTAAACTGCACTGCAAACCACGTTTGTCGCGTTTTGGAAAACATGACAGAATGACACGACGGATATCACATTTTGCGCAAAAGGTATAAATGACTTTTTAAAACTGACCAGATATAATACTGATTTTGTCGGAAACTTTTTTTAATGGCGTTTCGCGTTTTGTAAACAAACTCTAAAATTAATACCGGCTTAAATACATTCATAGGCGATTAAGTATGGTGTCGAAAAAGCAGTGGTCTCGATTGAATATAATTATTTAACACCCTTCAAGTCTCAGTTTCATTAAAACTTCACTCGACGCACTTTAAGTATAGTTTATGGGATGAATAATGATCATATGAATAATGAACCATTTTCAATATGCGAACCGCGTACATACAGATTATTATTAATAATAACAATAAATAAACAGTCGTACCTGCTGATGCAATCCGTATCATTATAGTGCAACTTGGTGTACAAATGAGTGATACTGAATAAAGTTCGAGGTGTCTGACGGCTTCCTTTTGTAGCAGAGTGAGCCCTTGAGCGTGAACCTGTATAACCTTATAGCCTGACGCTGCGTGTTGGGGCGGGCCTATCAGCGCGGAGTCATCTGGAATGGCTCCAACTTTGTGGAGAAATGCAACTACCTGTTCAACTTCTCAGCTGAGGCCTGGGAACAGCAAACAGTGGGTCAGGCTGATCAAATGAAATGTAGCTTGAAGTGACAACATCTGTACGAACTCTGTATTTTACGTAAAAAGCGTTTTTACGCAGGACAAGATTTGAAGTGTTGAACATTTTCTTCTTCTTTATCCTCATTGGCAGATTCTGAATTACTGTAGAAAAGGCAGAGTGCGCGTTTCCCTGGTGACAAAGAATGAGTCCTACAGACCCCATCCTCACGACCTGGTGGGGAAGGACTGCAAAGATGGCTACTATGAGGTGGAGTTCGGCCCTGATCGCAGGGTCATTGCGTGAGTAATACTTCACCCCAGCTGCGAACATCCTTTTCATGGTGTCACGTTAATTAAGAAACAGGCACCTTTTGTAACATACAAAAAACAGCAGTCCTTTTTGGATAACTGTCACCAAACAGTTGTCTGTACTGTATGAAATGCTATGCACAGTGCTATGCACTGCATACAGTACAGTTCAAAGGTTTGGAACCACGAAGATTTTTAATGTTTTTAAAAGAAGTTTCGTCTGCTCACCAAGGCTACATTTATTTAATTAAAAATACAGTAAAAACAGTAATATTGTGAAATATTATTACAATTTAAAATGACTGTTTTCTATTTGAATACATTTCACAAAGTAATTTTTGCCTGTGATCAAAGCTGAATTTTCAGCATGGCTACTATCATCCCCCAGTCTTCAGTGTCACATGATCCTTCAGAAATCATTCTAATATGCTGATCTGCAGCTCAAGAAACATAACGTGTATTATGTCTATGGTAGTGGCAGTGTACTAGCTAGTGTGCTGTTGCGTTTTTCTGTCATTCATCAACTCAATCGCACTCTCTACTTGCACTTATTTTAAACGCCCACACAACGCGCCTCTCACTAACACAGCTCAAGTCTTTAAATCACCTGAGTACTAGTGCCGGTTGGCTATTTTCACTCCCTATTTAGTGCTCTATTTTGGCCTCGGGTTTTGGTTGTGTTTTGTAGTATTCCTAAAGCGGTTTGCTGTTTCTCCTTGCGCATGTTTAAGATTCCGGTGTAGACTCCTGGACCGTTGTTAATCTGACAACCGTATGGGCATTATCCTGTTCTGCTCTTTGTAATTGACCTGCCTTTTTGACTTGCCTTGGACCGTCCGTCCGTCCGTCCGTCCCCCTCCCCTTTCCTTTACCACAAAACAACAGCAAAACCACACTTATTTGCTTGCAATTAAAGTTCAAGCAAAGACACAATCCTCCTCTGGCATAATGGCACTCAGCTGGACATATTCAATTCAATTCATTTTGTCACAAAATCCCACCAACAGTTGCCTCAAAGGGCGACAAAGATTCCATCATTGGTCAATTAACAGAAAAGCAAGTTAAACAATGTCCACATGATTTTATCAAATGGACAACTGTCACAGAATGTCCCCTGTCCTTAGACCCCCTTCTCGGCGAGGAAAAACTACTAAAAACCCTTTGGGAAAAGTAGAAACCTCGGGGAGACCACCACTCTCGATGCGTGAACACGTAACGGAGTAAAATCACATACTCCAACAATACAGATTATTATTAATAATAAATGTATAGTCGTACCTGCTGATGCAATCCGTGCCATGACACAGCAACTTGGTGTAAAAACCGGTACCGGTACCGGTAGCCTAGTGTACGGGTGTGGGTAAAGTTAATAGAACTAACCTCGGGCTACTGAAGTGCGGAAGTGTCACATGGCTTCTGTGAATGACTTCATTTGGTTATCACTATCTTCCCCTAGGGGGCGTGCTGACTGCTGCTGCTATGGCGGGAAAACAGCAATCAAAGAGTGTCCCCGTGTTCGCATAAGCGGACGGTTGTCTGTTACTCTGTTGGGTATTGACTTAAATAAAGCGACTTAAGTTTACTTCCGTGAATCGGTGAATTCATGACAGCTTCCTTTTGCCGGGGAGTGCGCTCTCATCGAGATGCGTCTTATGTCTATGAGGAAAATAGCCTTTGGTTGCAGCCAAACCTAGTGTGCCGCTGCGTTATCCTGTCATCGATCAACTCAATCGCGCCCTCTACTTGCACTTATTTTAAACGCCCACGCAACGCGCCTCTCACGAACACAGCTCAAGTCTTTACATCACCTGAGTACTAGTGCCGGTTGCCTATTTTCACTCTCTATTTAGTGCTCTATTTTGGCCTCGGGTTTTGGTTGTGTTTTGTAGTATTCCTAAAGCGGTTTGCTGTTTCTCCTTGCGCATGTTTAATATATCGGTGTAGACTCCTGGACCGTTGTTAATCTGACAATCGTATGGGCATTATCCTGTTCTGCTCTTTGTAACTGACCTGCCTTTTTGGCCTGCCTTGGACCGTTCCCCCTTCCCCCCTTACTTGCCGCACTACTCATATTAAACTTTTCCAGACCTATTTCAGGTAAATAATAATTGAGATAACCACCTCATAGCGTAACTGCACTTGATTGCTCTTACCCAATTGTTAACCAAATGCCTTTTAACAGAAGTACTGAGTCTGCTACATTCTATGTCCCTTTCCTGTTTTCTGACACTAGAATCCCACATAGGTTCAAGTCATACCTAAGCTATTCAATAATCTAACATTAGTTAGGCTATATAAAAAAACTAAACTATCAAGTGCGGTTGTACTGATATTGGAATCTAAGACACCATCTTTTTGGCAACAGCTTACTTGAAAGGGACGCATTCAACCTAAAGAGTACAGGTTTATGATGCATTCAAGAAGATGCTTCTAGTAATCGCCACATCAACTTTATGTTTGAAAGAAAAACTATGAAACAACCAGGCCTTTTATTATAAAGTTCAGATGAAGCAGACACAATGTCTTGTTGTGGCGTTATTCTGGATAGGACACCCAAAACAATGTTTTCTTTCATCATATTTTCTAACATTCCATTTATAAGTAGCTATAAATATTTTGGTTTACAGTTCAGTACTGATATCTTGACACCTTTTCTTAGTTAATCTAGTATTGCTTCTGGACCAGTATCACTCAGACTAGCACCACTGTATTCAATCTGTCATGGATCCTGTCTAACGTATTTGTCTATTTACAGTAACAGACCAAAACATAAGAGGCATGCATTTCTCCATCAGTTAAATTGTTTACCAATAGACCAGCTCTCACGATCACATGTACAAAGAGCAAAAGTAAGCACTCTCTTTCTCTATTAAACACAATTCATGCATTTCCTCACACACTAATATAGTCACTCTTCTTGGCTAATGAGCTTTCTATATTTGGGCAATGACTGACACTGAGGCCAGCTGTCGGTAGTGAGTCAATATAGCACCACTCCCTCTCCTTGACCTGCTTCCTCCCCAACTCCATCCCCAGTAGGAGTTCTCGTTGGTTCAGGGGCAATGCTGCCATCTTGATCGAGGGATGCTTCCAATAATAGTTATGCTGTGGTTGCACTTCCTGATGTGAGCGGTGGAATCTCAGTTCGGGGTCCAGCGATGTGGCCTTGTTCCTCTCTGTGTCCTCTCTTTCCTCTCTTAGTTCTTCAGCCAACAGCGTGCTGAAGATAAATGACCTGGGGCCTGGTTTTGTGGTCTTAGTCAACTGCTCTTTTCTTTCTTGCCTCTGGGTGGAGCTGTACACACATTTTGGCACAGGCCTGGCTTTGAAGACTCTCCTCTCCTCTTTGGGCTCCAGGTTCCCTAACTCAGCTAGAATCTTCTGCTCCCTCTTCTTCCTCTCTCTTTCCAGGAAGCTGAAAGGTCTAAGTGTGGAAGAGGTAGGATGAATGCCACCAGCAACCCTATTTGCATGAGTGCCACCACGGTTCTCTCTGCCTCGAGTCCAGCCGGCATGGTGCCCAAGTTGTTGTTGTGGACGGTGGCTGACCACCTCGTAATGGGGCCGTCGGGTGTGCGCCGGAGCGGGTGTCGCTCTGAACTTCCTCCCGCACTCTCTGAGCTCGTCCAACTCCTGGCGCAACAGTGAGTTTTCCAGCTCCACCTCGGAGCGCGTACGCACCCTTCTCTGTTTCTTCTCCTCTTCCCTGAGTGTCATCTGGAATGGCTGGGGAATGGTACCTCTGGAACTGGGGATTCCAACATGGTTCTGACTTTGCCGCACCAGTTTTCCCTGGCTTTTATGGCTGCTAGCTTTGACTTGGCTTTTTGATCGCTTTTGGGTAATGACCGTCCCAGCTTGGTTTGACTGTCGATCCCTGCCAATGACAATATAGTCAAGTTTGAATAATCTCTTTTCTCTTCACTCTATAATATCAGTATGATTATGGAACCAGTCATATACATTGAATGTCTCCATTCAATTCTGACCAATGACCTTTTGAGCACCAAGCCTTGTTTTCATTGTCTACATATTCAGGTGCCAAACATCCACTGCTGGACCAAAGAGGAAGTAACTTGAATCAAACAGTTTGAGAATAAACAGCTACACCTACCGCCCCATCTTTCTGTTCTGTTTTGAGGCCTTGGGTTTGTCCACCAACTCCAGTTCAGTGTGGTTGTCCCCTCTGCTGCTCTCCGATTGGTTTGAAACACTGGAGGTGTCGTTGAAGTCAAGCTCTTCGTCGGATACGATTTGCTGCAGTGTCCTGATTGGCCCAGGTCCACTCTCCAGATCCAGACTGGAAAAACAAAAATATTCACATATGCATAGATATTTAATTGTAATAATCGAGGTAAGTACATTAAGAAATGTATGAGAGTACACAGCATAATTTTCGCAGGCGCTAGACGTATCAAACCTGGGAGAATCTCCTCCATAAACTTCTTCTCTCTTCAGACCAGAATTCCCTCCCTCTTCTTCACTGGTGACCTTTGACCTGCCTATGTACATCCTCTCCAATTCAGCCATGTTCCTGAGGTGGGCTCTCTTCAGCTCCTCCAGCCTCCAGTAGTACTCCTGGTTGGAGAAGTAGGTCTGACGGAGCGCGTAGCCAGGCTCCCCTCCTTCCACGCTGTAGTCACTCAGGGAGATGGACCGAGGTATCCCTGCTGAAGTCGGCTCATTCTCCTGACAACGGGAAACACTCCAATTAAGTTGCTAACGAGTGCTTTTGTTCATTCTATTTTTTAATTGATTATATCAATTGGGTGAGATAAATACATCCTCAAAATGACCTCTTGTGACAATGTTGTGATCTTGAAGTTCAATGCACAATGGGTATTTTTTGTGACTTGAAGTTAGGTAAAATATACCAGCATGTAAAGCTACTGTGACGGTGTCAAAGATAACCAGAGCCATACATATGTATTAATGTGTTGTTGTAAGAAAATTCTGTATTCTTGATTGCAAATATTATTACATGATAATTTTTTCGTGCTTGAAATATGAATGTACTGTAGTTGTAACAAATTGCAACTATATCTATGCTAGCCATGCAGCCTGGATACTTCACATTACCAAACAACAGCCAAAGAACACCAAAAAGCATTCCTTGGAGGACTCACACAACCTGACCGCAGGAAGCATACATGTACAGTACAAGGATCTGTACTACCAATTCAACTTTTGGACACTCGTACTCCACTGATCACATTCACGCAAAGGTTAAAGTTGCTTCTGCATATATCTACCGACACTCACCTCCTGGGCATGGTCATCCCTGGGAGTGTCCTGGTTTCCACCATACAATGCTAGCAGCTCGCTAGTTTGCAGTGAATGTGATCTGTACATCATCGCCATCCTTCTTCTATTCTTCTATTCAAATATTCCAAACCCTTCTTCTCGCAGTCTTTGACAATGCTTTTCAGATGTTTTAATGTTGATGGTGTCAGTCACAGAGATGGCAGTAAATGGCCTCAGTTAAGAAAGACACTGATTATGTCCCTCTGTCCTCAAGTCACTTCCTAAGCAAATGACACACTGCAATCAGAGTAGAGAACTGATGAAGTCTTAAGACACGTCTCTGAAATGCCTTATCCTCTTAAGGCCAACAGGTGTTGTGTTTTCACCATATCAGTAGTGTTGACTACAGGAACAGTTGTTCTCCATCTGGCCCTTTTAGGATTACGGCATCAGACTTGATTCAAAGTGAAATAGTTGTCTGTGCCCCAGTGAGATGGCCCAATCACATTTACAGATTACGAGTCTTAATAACAACAAAGTGTTGATCTCCACACCTGCTGTTGCCAAAGGTGATCATGAAGCAAAAGTCCAAACTAAAAGTCAGTCACTAAAACTAAATCATTAGGTTCATGCTAACCTATTGTAGGGCAACTGTGTTCTTAGTACATTGATAATTCTACTCATGTACTCAAATCGTTGTGTGTAAATATGTTTTGAACACAGTCAAACATAGAAGACTGGAGACAACTGACAGTTTAGTAACGTATCAAACGTAGGATACCGTGAGACAAGGATACAGTGGAGGATACAATTCTTTATTTAACATGTTTTTGTTATGGAGTGGGTGTGCTGACATATGTGCGTAGTGTGCATACATATGTGAGTATATCCTTAAAATGGGAACTTAATTTTAAATTAGTTTAAATGATTTAAAAGGTTACGAGGTTTCAGTATGAGCTATTTTATGTGGGCAATTTGAAAACCTTGATCAATCTCTTGCCGGTCAAGTTTCCCTGTTATGACGAAGTCCAAACTGGGCTCCTTAAATGTTCAATGAGAAATTTGAACACTGTTACACTCAATGAACACCCGGCCTTGGTACCTTTTGACATTGAGCCAACCAACACAACAGATTATAAGGGCCAATCTATTTAACCAGGTTGGGTGTAGGTGTCACAACAAGTCCTCAACCAGACAGTGGCCATCTGCCGCTGGGTCTCCTTGTATGCAGTCATCTGTCAATCTGCCTAAGAAAGAAGGTAAAGAGGATGAGGCAAAAGTGTGAGGCAGGATTGGAATATAACAAAGAATTTGGCAGAAAGTCCTGTACAACTCCATTTATGAAGCATTGCACATGTCTCCCTTGCATCAGTTGTCCCAACAGTGTGTCATGCGAACATATGAATTATTGAAAGTTGTATGAAGATGCCGTCTACATTGTCTAATTGGTGGTGTTCTTTACCTTTTGTAATGTCTCAAAACATCTTGATCAATTTAACAGAATATATTGTACGGAGGGAACAGCTTAAGTTCTGTCACCTCAGCAACAATGTCACCAGGAAGGATATTGTTAGTGCTTCTATTGGTGTGATGCTTCAACAAAGCCTGTAGATGCCTGTCCTGTTACTTTAATGAGTTGGTATTTAATTACATACATGTATGTATGTATGTATGTATGTATGTATGTATGTATGTATGTATGTATGTATGTATGTATGTATGTATGTATGTATGTATTTAATTAACAAAAGACAAATTACAAAAGAAGCATATTACATTGAACGCATTTGTCAGTTTGCCTTCAGTCTGTTTGAGAAAGTGGATTGAGTGCAAATCACTCAAAGTCTGACATGTAATTTATCTTACGGATACACAAGGGTTATTTGCAGAGAAGGTGCACATAAAGTTACCAGTGCATAAGATAATTAAAAATGTTTCCAGTCATAATGCCAGGAATCTTTGTGCATGTGTGTTCATGTGTGAATAAGTGTGGTTGTGTGTGTGGCTTGATGATCATATAAACAGCCTAGTGTGATCCAGTTACTTTTTCATGATGTTACACATGTTGCATCATTGTGAAATTATGCAAAAACAGTTCATTGTTCTTGTCTCATGCTCCAAAGACATGTAATATTGACTGCTGTCGAAAAAATTAAACATATAAAAACAAACCATTAAACATAAAAAGTAATAATATATATATTGGGTTCAACGTCTAGCATTTCGCCCATGGGCACTGCAACTATCATTTGTTAAACTAGCACAATACTGAGAAATTGCAGAACTGATTTCTCAAGAAATCAGTTGGTACAGTTCTTCCAAAGTACTTCACTGAACATGTTATCTCACATTGCCACTGGCAAAGAGTCAAGGATGGCGTTTGTGGCATTTGAGGAGGCCAATAAAAGCATGGGTTACCTTCCTATCCTTCTCCACATAGCATTAGACATCTAGGTATGTGGCTTGGGCAAGTTATTAAAGAAAGCATTCTACCTGTTCAGCTACATGAAGCAGTAACCGGTCACACTCTGAAATATGTTCCATGAGCATTGCTAGTTAGGCTAAATAAATACAACTGGAAGTGTGACACCACTTTGCTAGCTGAAGGTATTTCAAAATTTCAAAAATAATGTAATATCTTTGGTGATTCATTCAACTGTCAAAGCTTGGCATCCATGTCACTTAGTGGGAGCTACTGACACATTGCATGAAAGTACGGCTGTTTCTCGAGAAAACCTCAACCACAAGAGAAAAATACCCTTTTTCTCAAGCATATGGAAACAAACAGCGTGAAACACACTACACCACATTACCTAATGGCAGTCAAGCTTTGAAGGATTCTAAAATGGTAAAAACTTGGAACAGGACTGCTGAATTCCGCCTAGATCTGTTCTCATTCTCAATTTACAGAGCACATGCATATCAAATTGGCCTCCTCACCTCTATTCAAAGTATCTGTGTGTTTTAATGGGATTGCTTGCTGCCAATCAACAGCTGCTGAAGTGGCTTTCCACAAACTTTTCTTTGAGTGGTATTTAAGAGTTGCTTTGAGTCTTTGTGTAAACAAGTAGCCATTAGCTTGTTAATAAAATAGAATAGTAAGCTTTGTTGTGTTGGAACATCCTTGCTCAGATGTTAATGGTCTTTATTGCACCAAGCTTTACCAGTCATTCTTCTTTTGCAAGAAGCGTATATCTTCAGACCTGACAGACATGCTCAGCTATGTCTTCATATTTACACTGTGAGGTTGCATCGGGATCTCAATCAAACAAGAACAACCTCATCTCAATTGGCATAATAGATACTTTGCACGTATCTTTATCTGTTTATCTGCATGTCATTGTATCTGTAGATACAATTATTGCTTATAGGAGAATATTTGTCCATCTTTTTGTCTCGGTCTGTTAAACCAGTTTGATGCAGGAGGTAAACACACACAAACACATGCACAATCAAATACACAGATTCACATCTATTTCTTCTCCAGCATGGCAGCAAAGTTGAATGAAATTTGAGGCTGTGTTTCGATTTCCTGTAAAAAGATACTTACATGTTCTATAAATAAAGTAAAGTATACAGTCACATTAAGCTAGATCCTAATGACTCCCAGGGGGATTGACAATATAGTTTACGAAAGTCAAACTAAAGATTGGTGGGTTTCAGTCACGTTGTCTCTGGGAGGAAGTGAGGATATGTATGTGTCCCTTCTTTTGCTCCACTTAAAAGTGAAATCTGCTGTGCTCCGACTGAGACCATGTCTATGCCCCTGAGTAACCTCAAGTTGGCCCAGCCTTGACCTTTGGGCAGGGGAGGGAGAAGCTATGCTTGAATTAGACCAGACCCAGAGGGAAGGGTAAGTAGGAACAAGATAAGTCTCACTTTCCAGTTCTCTCTCTCTATTCCTACTGCATCTCTCTGCCACTCTTTCTTTATGTGTCATTCTCCATTTGCTTTCCAAGAGAACCTGATTTACTTGAACACATAACTCCTTATGCATATTGTTAGACCAGAGAGCAGGAGAGAGAATAGGATACCTTTTGCCTTATATAGCCATCTAGCATAGACGTCTGATCCAAACACGCAACCAAAGGAGCATGCGTCCGTCCCTATGTACCATCAAGTTGTTCATGGTCTCAGTTCATACTCAACTGCTGAAGCGTTTACGGTCTCCCTTGCTTTTATTTACATATTTTCGTCTCATACCATAGGAGTTGTCAAGTGGCCAGCAGCCATTTGGCCAATGCCTTACAGGAACATCCAAACCAAACTAGCATGGGAAATAGCTTGAAAACATTGCCAAGTTCCTGAAAAAAGTAACTCAGACTCTTTTAAATACATTTTTTGAGTCGTCTCTGTCTGTTGACCCTACCTGTGTTTCTAAGCAACGTCTCGCACTAATGGTTATTTCCGATTATTCCAGAAAAACCCCTCGGAGCCAGGAAGAGCTCAGCTGTAGCTGTAAACTCCTTGATATTGACGCACAGATAATGGACAGGCCAGTAGTTAAAGACTTCAAGAAGATTTCATAAAGACAAGATGAGACAGGATGTATATCTCTCTGTGATGTGCCTCTGCATCACACACACACACACACTTACACACTCACACACACACACTGTGCAGTCACAATCGCCCCGATATCCTAATCGAGGATGTTTACTGCAACCTCTGTTTCATCACAAAGGAAATGGTCCGTTAGAGAGCATGGGTGTGTCTGTGAGTTTGTGTGTGTGTGTGTGTGTGGACATGTGAGTGTATGTGGAAGCCTGAAGTCTGGCTCTGGCTCTTTCCAAAGTACTTTGATCTTGTTGCTGCCAAAGTGTAACAACTGCTCTTCAATGTCAAATCTGTCGGATCTCGTCCTCTAACAAAATGTTACAGCTTTGATTAGGCTGCTTGGCCCCTTTGAAGTTGTTGTGGCAGAGCCAGTCTTTCTGAACAGGCCCTGTCATTTAGGGCCAGTTATTCATTTAATGTGCATCTGTTCAGGCTGCTTCATGTAATCTTGAATTATGAAGGACACACAAGACAGCGTTGTATTGGCCACGGTATGCTCTTTCTCCTAAGCACATAAAAATGCTAGCACATACACACATCCTTTGTGTCTATAGCAACTGTGTGTACAACATTAAACAATAAAAGGAATCCACAAAAGACAATTGAGATGCAGCCCTAAATCATCAAGTCATAAAAGAATAGCACGTGGCAGGGCTTCCCTGGGTTTGAATGATTCACTTCACTTCATTCTGTCTCTGAATGAACTGTGGTTTTCGTTATGTATCATCTTTTAACAACTTGGACTGCCAGTGAATGATGAGTCGTTATCAGAGGACTTTCAGCATACACATTTACGCCATTCAACATACACATGGGCAACATACATAAATCTGGAATCTTTTTGGTTTGTCAGAAGGCTGCCATACCTTAAATATGAAATCATCTTTTTGAAATGTTATATATGAGCCTGAAGAAAGAGAGAGAGAGAGAGAGAGAGAGAGATTGTATTTTCCACTCCACATTTTCTCCATAATAGCTCAGGATGGACAACAACCTGCCAATGCAGCATTTGTGTGTAAAGAAAGTGAAAGTTTGTACTGTGTTGTCTCACCTTTAAAATAGCTATTTTAGTAGTAAACAAGGGATAGTTGTATTGGAGTGTGTATGGGTCTGTGTTTGAAAAAGTTATGTATCTTCAGACAAGTTAATGCAACAGACACAAATTCCTTGAAAAACATACATGCTGTGGTCAGGCATTCTTTGTTAATTCAAATGGATGGTAAACAGAAAACTAAGACATTAAGGAGCTTGCTTATTAACTCTCTCACTTCCTCCTCCACCCCCTCTCTCTCTCTCACTCACTCACTTGCCTTTCTATATTTCCTGATTAAAGAGGAGCATAAATGTGGCCACATAGTAAGTCAGGGCTAAAGCTGTCAGGAGAAGGGAGACCAAAAATGAAGACAGATTGTCTGTTTCTGTTCTAAGTCGGATAAGTATCTATGGCATTGAGTGAAGTCTGTCTTAAAGGGAGCATAGAGGGTCATTACCCCTATCTCAGGAACATTCAATTGGGAAAATCGATTTAATGACTTACAATGCTAGAACTTCTCCCTCTGTTGCTCTCTCACTACTCTAATCTTTTTATCTTCAGTGAGTAAACAAGGGCATCATGGAAATATACCCACAAAAACCCTTTAGGCACAAGCTTTCAGGAGAAAAGGGACATTTGCTGTTGTTGGTTGTGTCTGGGAAATTTCCACACGGCACTTCATATAATTTCTTGTCATTACAGGGCTACGAGAGACTTTAGAGATTCATTGTTATTAAAGAATGATTATTGAAACGTTGACACATTACATTGGTGCTAGGGGGGGGGGGGGAGTTAGAGGAACAACAAGGTAGTCTAAGCACGAACAAAAACCTACACAAGTAAAGCAAATGTCAGACTTTAATTCAGGGTTCAGCATCCATTAAATATTTACAACTAACATGATAAGCAACGAGCACTTAAGATTGTTTCTATAGCTACAGTACATATTCCAAGGAGAATGTATTCACATCCTGTATGAAACCATTTCCTCAGCAAAAAAACCCCCCAGAGTTACTCTGTAAAGCAATAAACCAGGCAGTGTTGGTATAACTGGTTTGCACAAGAAATAACCACCAGTGATTGGTGAGCGTGTTCCTTAGCAAGAGCAGGACTGACACTCAGCTCTGAGATCATCTCTTCCTCAGGAGACAGTCTCTGCCAGCATCTGTAGGGGGACTAAGATTCCACCCACTACCGTGGCAATCTTGAATGTGAGATTTGGCCATCTTGAAGTGGAACCAGCAGGACTCTGCAGATCATGGCTGAGGTGGCAACCCACTGAACGATCATAGCTATCTTCCATATTAGTTTGTATTCTCCTCCCCCACTACAATCTCAATAGTTTTGATGCAGTCTTTTTATTATCAACTGATTTACGCTCTGGAGGTGGTGAGATACAATTATTCTTGGTCATTTGCAAACAATGTTAATCACTGATAAACCTCAAATTAGTCAATAAGAGTTTTTCAATAGTTTGATGACATTTGACTTGAGTGTCTCCAGGTCTGATGGCCTCCACTGATTTTGCATCAGATGTTGTATGAATGAATTAATGAATGTTTGAAAAAGATGGGGGGGGGGAGGAATTCATAAAAGACGCGAAAAGATTAAAACAGTAACTGTCAGTCTAACAACCTTTGTTGTTGGGTGCAAGTGTTAGTGTGTCAAGGTTTAACATGTTCACTTTCTTATCCACGATAGTGATATGGTTTTGTACACAATACATTGTGCTCTAAAACGAACTGTCCCTTCCCTCTATCACTCTCTCTCTCGCACACACGACACATCCAAAACAGTTCTTTATTCATTTTCAACAGAGCTACTCGGACACCAGTATCCTTAATCCGCCTCAGTCTACAACTGGTCTGTTTTCTAGTTTTCTTGCCTCAATATTCAGATTTGTTAGACTTTTGTTAGACTATTTGTATGCTTTCATTTATATCTGTAACATCATTTTTGTACTTTACAATACATCCTTACGAAAACATAGCTACTATAAAAGTTTGAAGTTCCTTAAAAATGTATTGGGTTAACTAGAGTTCCATATTCATTATTTCCTGTTCAAGTCAGTTCAATGAATAAACACACAAGGCCTGGAGCTGTTTCTGAATGTCTTCTATGCAAAATACCTCAATGTACTACAGGTTAACACAAAACATAGTCATTTAATCATTCCCAGTGAACTATGAGCATTCAAAAGTAACCAAAATCATCTCTACACCTGCCTAATACCAACTTTCATGACATATCTTTCTGCATAATCCTTTTTTTGAGGACAGACAGGGGGGTAGAAGCTGACTGAAGGTAGTTGTCCTTAGGAGTATTTAAACCAGAGTGAAATTCAGATGAGCTGTGTTGTGTCTTTGTTGCTCTACAAGTTTTATTTAAATCCATGTGAGGCAAATGGGAAAATGGGCAACATTTGCCTATTTTAAGGAGAACATCTGTTTTGTCATTACGACAAGGGTCATGATTTTTAAGAAACAAGTTCAAAGGAAACAACAGATAAACTGTTAAGTTAAGTACAGTACATCCCATCGCATACCAGATGAGATAGGATGTATATCTTAGCATATGTGTGGATAGGTTTCGGTATCTTAGCATATGTGTTGATAGGTTTCGGTTTGTACTTGGATCTTATTGTCTTCCAAGTATTGCCTGAGGTGAGGGAGTGAACTAGGGCAGAAGCGTTAACCACAGAGGCCTTATGCTGATCGGCTGTTTTGGTTACCTGTTGTGAAGGTGGGCTCGCCATGGCAACGCTCTGAGGTAACCTGGCACAGTAGCAGACAGCCCACTAGAGATGTCTGAGTTGAATCTCTCTGTCTGAGCTTTCACACCCAAACAACCTCTGTTGTGCTCCAAGGCCTCTCGGACAAGTTAGTGCGGTTAGCCTGGAAAATTGTCGCTAACGTTTGGAATTGTGCATGGTGAGGCAGCAGGGAGTGTTTGGTGTGTCCAGGGATGTTTCCTACACACCCAGGGGTTACCTAAGCTTAACATGCATTCATACGTTCAAAGGATGTCTTTAAGTTGAAATAACCAAACAGAATGATACCTTTTAACTATATCTGCTCTCAATGAGATTCAGTATCTGATGCTGGCCCTTACATGCATCATATGCTATACAGGCTCTATGTGCATACTTACATCTTCTCAGTTGAATGTGAATAAAAAAACGAAATGTTACAACCTGAATAACATCCACCCCTGTGTGGCAACTCCATGAAGTGTCTAATGTGAAACTAACAGTACAGTACCGACCTTTTCAATTGTTTCAAAAGAATTGAAGGACACAGTTGTGGGCCAAAACTGATTCCCACACTCTCCCTAACATGGATGTACACATGCACGCAGGTGCGTGAGCACGCACGCACACACCTCCTTGAAGTTACAGAAATGTACAACATTTTGAGCATAAACAAATACACTATTGGTTTACAACTAGTTAGAAGGCCAAAATGATTTAGTCATATTATGTCTATTTTCCTTTTGCTTAAGTCATTGTTGCAGTCACTCAAAGTGACTGGAAGATGTACGGATCCTAGCACCCCAAACGCACAGGAAATATCCACATAATCCACAAACAGTTAAGAGTTAGAGAAACAGGTCGTCCACCTCGGCACACTTTGTCTGCACACATGGATCTGTGAATTGTTGCATGTCCTTGTGAGACAGTGAGACAGCGTGAGAGGGGGAAGAGAGAGAGAGGGGGGGGGGGGGTCTGCGAGCTGGGGTGAAAATTGTACTAATTTTTTTCAGCCTCAGCCTTCTACCTAAAAAGACTGCTCATACCTTCTAAATAAATTACGGTAGGTATATGATTAGAACGGGAAGATAATTAACGACGTCAGCCATCACCCTCAACTCATCATGGAAACGGGTTTCAGAACTCGCGGTAGGTTACTACCCCGCCCTGTTTTTTGTGAATAACAAAGACTACGTAATACCTTTTTGGAGGGGCCTGTGTTCTGCTCTATCATATGCTAGATAAGTGCGTGCGCATTTCACGAGGACAAGGTAACCAAATAAACCGCTGTTCTTGGTGTATGTTGGATATATGGATTCTGGTGTTCGTTATCTGGTAAAAATCGGTTGACAGAGAGCGACGTCAAGACACTTGGATTAAAAAATGGTTCAGACCAACTACTTGTTAAAAGTTTTCTTAAACCATTGTTACCTTTACTAACTATACCGGTGACCGTGAAGATATGCGCCGACGGAGTTAAGACTTTTGCTGGAGATACATCTCGACTTTCCTGTGTAGGTGGCGATTTAATCCTTGAGAAAACCTTTTTTTTTCTAGTGACGCGAAGGTAAAGTCAAGTGTGAAAGGTTGTTATAGCATACTGTAATGTTGCCCTTTCCGGCTTTGTAGTTGTTCTTTGTGATAAAGATCTTAGACTATGTCTAGGTTATGAATGTCTTTAAAAAGAAGGGTTGACGGAATGATAAGTGCTTAATCAAAGTTATGTGTAGTAGCAGCCGGACTTCTTTCAATGTTTCTCTTTCAGGGGCTACGAGCGGCGAGAGGCTTTTTTGAGTTGGAACTGAGTTTTAGGCGATTGCTTGTAGTGAGATATCGGTTAAATGGGCCTTAATCTTAAAGATTTTTCACTAGACTCAAAGGTTTGTGGAAATTTCCACGTCCCATCCGAGCGAATTACCCAGCCACCCATAGTTTTTAAACCTTACGTTATGATGTGGATACAGATCATTGTTGCCATATCTACAGTGCATGGATACCGACTAACGAGTCTATTACATTACGAATGGGTGTACGACTCAGCAAATGTTCCAAGGAAGGCTTAACATAGTTCTTGTCGAACGGGTGTCGCTCTTTTAGTTACGTTCTCTTGCGAAGGAAGAGATGGAGAATATCATGCAGGTTAGGACGGACTGGATGGATCTTTCATTGGCAGTCACGTTATTAGTAGTCTTTAAATAAGCAATGTAAATCCCTGACTATTTGGTGTTGCCTATTCCTCCTTACACATGAATACAGAAGGTATATCATAATAAATCAATAACTAAATCTAATCAGCTGCAGACAGAAAGGTGTATTGCAACACTTGAGGGAATTCCTTTCCAACACAGTGTCAAAACACCACCTCAGTCCCAAGAAACAAAACTGCCTCTCTGCCTTGTCATCTTTCCAAAAAGTGAGATATGTCTGTTACAGTTAGGCTACAAGAAAGGTAGGGGTACACTATATGTGTCGAACGTCTTTTACGTAAAACAAATCCATACAAAGGGATAAGAGGAGTGATGCTAAAGTCATGTGTTACTTGTGGCAATGATGTGGTGTTTTGCCAAAGCAAATAAGTGAGTCAGTTTTACTTGTGTAATGAGTTCTTTTTCACCAATTGTGTTACTGATGCACACACACACCAACCTGGGAACTGAGATGAGTCACTGTCATAGTGGCCAACTCTCAGTACAAGACTTCCCAGAAAGAATAGGGCAGGAACACATGGTGTACAGTTGCTGTGTTCCTGTATATTGTGCATTAAACACACCACTCAGGTTGTAGTTAAATTCATTTTTGAGTGACAAAGATGGTCAGTCACACTGACAAGGCAATAAGAACGTTTCATAGCACTGCACTACTGTATACGTTTTTTTTAATGCTTCGGAACAAGATTAACCCCTTTCAACGTTGTTCATTTTCTTCCAATTTATTTGGGACAACCTTACCACTCTGAAAGGGGGGGGAAATGGAGAGAGAAGCCACTAGTTATGTCAGGGTTTAACATGCTACTCCTGACTGTTGAAACTGCTTGCAGCCAAATCTGGAACAGGAAATTAGCCCTTGGAGTGAGGGCACACAATAACTATGAGTCAACTCAACATACTTGCGGTGAACACATACCTATAGGCTGCATGCACGCATGCACTCACACATACGAAAGCATAGACCACATACAACTCCAGAAATATCCCAGAGTCCAGAAATACACACACACACGTAAACACAAGAGGGGAGGAATGCACTTTGTGCTGGCATATCTGAAGTGGGATTGATGTCTTGTCAACACTTTGATAGTGAATGACAAGCTTGGTACACGGGTCAAAGAGTGGCAGGGAAATGTCATTTAAAGGCATCTAATGTCAAACCAAAGGACATGCATGTCGTGGGACACTCATCTGGTCCACCTTCCCTTGCTACTCCTTTCACTATACAGAAGGGAATTACTTGTTGGGGCAACCTAAAAAATGGTTTCTGGATTTTCTGCCCTTTCCTGTTTTGGCTAGTGCACATCTAGAAGTGGTGAGCGTGTCTGTACAGAGACATCTACTAGACATCTACTCAGATTTGACACACGCAAAGGTGCTTCATTTGTAAGGGCTCCCGCTTGGAGGAAACGTAAAGGCAAGCGCCCCAGAAGTATTTGAGTCAAATACTGTAAACGATGTTGCAGTCGTTTGTGTTTAACCCTGCTCAAGTCTTTGCAGGTGGATGCTGTTTAGGTTCATGTGTTGACCCTTGCGTTGGTTTTCATCCAGTAGAGATGGATCGATTTGGCTGAGAAAATGCAAGTTATAGTCGCGGTGTTAGCTGTTGGTTAGGAAAGTTGGAAAGCTACTAGAATGAGCAACAACAACTCGGTGCAAGGCAGTTGGGCCTGGAATCCAAGACATGGGAGTGCATGTGTGTGCACGCAGTTCATACTGTTAGCAGAGGTGCATGACTTGTCAGAATGAGAGTCTCATGATCGTCCGTACACTACAGTCCTTCAAGCCAAGTTGGCATGGGTGTGACAGTGATTGTACCCAGTCACCGTTTCATGCACAACGTGCATATTGTCTGACACCCTAGACATTTGGTGTACCCACCCAAACAGAGACAGCGACACTGCTCCCCTGCGTCATGGACTATTTGCGGTGCTTTCTCTGCAAACTATGCGTTCATGATCCCTCCCCGCTATACACACTCTACATCTCTCCCTCCCCCCCTCTCTTTTTCCACCTCTCTACTAAAGAAAAAGCCCATGTGTTGCTCCAGATTAGTGTTTGTGAGAGCTGGTGCTCATTCCCCTTTCAGCCTTTTCACTTCCGCAAAATGACTTTTTGACACTAGAACTGAGAACAGAAAGCAGACTTGACGTGATTCCGGTTCTTGCTTATGAAATTCACATTTGTCAGCATGACTTCAATGTAGGTAGCCCACTTGGTGAGAATTCTTTGGAGATATCACCCAGTTAATTATTGCCGGTGTGTAAATATTTGTGTAACTGCAGTTTTGGTTATCGCTTTAAACCCTTGCTTGACTACATCAAGTTGGATATTTAGGCTTCGTACAAAGGGTACATTCTACGTAAATGGGTTAACTGAACCAGATTTGGTTAAATCAACCGTCATCGTTGTGATGACGAACCAATAAATGCTCAGCTGCAGTGCTGGAGGGGAGAGAAGTCAGGTGAAGACAGTGACTACATTCCAAAATGGGACCCATTTAGAATTTCTGGACAGACAGACCCTAATTTTGTTTTGTTTTTGGTGATGAATGCCACACTTGCAAACCGTGTCTTTTTAAAATTGCTTTTCAAATGGGTTGTTTTATAGCACGAACAACATGCCTCCCTCCCTTCCAAGTTAATAATCTCTAATCCAGCAAGGTTGAAAGGTGGATGAATGATAAAGTGGTATTGATCGCTTTCTTTGTCTAATGGTTGTACCTCTCTATAGACCAGCTTTGTGGTCAAAAGGGAGATATGATCATATCTCAAAGGAAAAGGAACAGACGCTTGCGAAAGACGCTGTTTCAGTGCTTAGAAAAAGGCAAGCGGGAAGAAATATGATTATTTGTGGTGCCAGTCCCAACATCAGCTCAGACCTGATCTTGCATCCATACAAAAGGAACTATCACATTCTATATTTATAGGCCAATGGACCTTTGGACTTAACCTTCAGTATGAAGGTTTCGTTTGGTCTAAAGCTGTGTGTTTATTTCTTGCCCCACAGTTTGTTTCCTGGCTCCTCCTTAGTGATCTGCAGCTCAGAATGGGTTAACAGCTGAAACCACAGACAGGGAGGAGACTACCTACACAACACTCAATCTCACGGCACTGGTAAGACAACTCACAAACGTTCCCTTCCTCTCCCACATTTTGTATGCATGTGCTCAACCCTGCCCCCACCCAGGTTCAGATCTACCACCTCATCCAAGCAATGAATTGAAGAAGCCCCTCCCTTGCTGCTGGGCGCTGGATCCATTTGTCTAATGGAGTCCTGAAAAAGGGCGTGTCTGGGTGTTCATGTATTCATGTGTTGTGCCTCTCGTTTTAAGATATTGCAGGAGAAGTGGCTTTATTGTGGCCTCTATTTGATGAATCCAAGAATGCCAGGATATTCCCCATTTCTACATTCACGGTTGTCCAAACAATCTTGAGTCAGCCTACAATTCTAACTGTTACCTGTATTTGAAAGAAAGGCAACCCATACTAGGAACGCAGTTTGTTGCTGACTTGGAAACGAAGTGTAACCTAGTTATATTTCTTACCTTGGCTGCTGCAAGTCATCCTCTTATCCCTATTGGAAAGCCACGTCTAGTAATTTTCCAGAAGTCTCCTTGTTTGTGTTGGCAGGAGAAGAGAAGCCCGAAGAGGCTCCTTTGGGATGGAGGTGGAGAGATTTCACTTACTGTTTTTGATAGCCTTGTAGGATATCAATATAACATAGCATTCTGACGATTATGGAATTTCATCACCGTTCTTATTGATGTTGTTCCATTTTGTAGGAAGAGATGGAGGAAGGGATAAACATACAGAGCGGGGAGGGGGGGAGCGAGAGAGGGAGAGAATCTGAAGCAGTGGTGCAGAAGTGTTGCTAAGAAGCAAACGACATTAGCACACATACAGAAAGAGAGGGAACAGGTGAAAGACACAAAGGGAAATTGACGCAGCCTGATAGCTGGAGATCTCGGAAGGGAGGAACAGAAAAACATATACGCTTAAACTCCAATAGGGATGGTAAAATATGGGAGTGGTGACAGAAATATTGCTCCCTCAGCCCAGCCCAGGGATTTATTAGTTAAATGCTCCTAAATCCAGTGGTGCAATCTACAGGGAGTGCACACTTCAAAGTCAAGCAGGATTTGTATTTTATTTTATTACTGCAAAACACTTTCGGTGTGGATTTGCATTAATGATTTGTTACCATGGAAGTGCATTTCAGCGTGTGGTAGATGGTTGCGTTTGAATCAGAAAAGAGTCTCCAAAGTGCACAGAAGACAAATTGAGATACACACCAAGAGCTCATTTGAATGGTATCAGAGCAGGAGATATGCAAGTTACTGCCAAGAACAGAAACTCGAGGACAACTCACATGGTCTGAAAGGCTGTATTGTTCCGTGTTTGCCAGCCTGTTTGACGTTGACATGGCTGGGTTGGGGGTGGGATGAAGGTGGGGTGGGGGTGGGATGGGGGTGGGCAGGACTAGGGGAATGGGGAGTGGACACAGGTAGAATCTGACAACAGCCGGTGATACACCTGACGTCATTGAAATCCAAGTTATGTTTTATAGTCAGCGTTATGTTGTGCAGTCATAAAGTTTTTTTATTTTTATCTCCCATAAACAGATTACCTCAGATGGTTGCATTGTCTTAACTCACATTAAAAGTACATTAAACCGAACTTAAAGTCCAAGGTAATCACGATAAGCTATGGCAGCCATGATGGATATGTTTATAATGGCTGCCTATAAATGATCTTGATGACCTTGGATTGTTGTTTAGTTTGTTTGCTGCACTTTTAACATGTGTGCTGTCAACATGTGCTGTGCTGTAGACCAAATCGCTCTCACAAAACCTTGAATGTCCTCTAGGTCTATGTTTTATGGTGATCCGTGGTTCACACTGAACCTAGGGACACACACCTGCGTTTTTTATGATCTCAGTGACAAATTTCTCACTAGCTTTATTTGTTCTGTATAGACAAAGGACCCGGGGCCACTTCTGTGTAAATTCATCTGTTTAAATGCACACACTCTTGTCTTCATGGATCCCAATTTACTTCTGATTGTGCGCATATAAACAAGTTCTTTGTCAACACTACATTAACTCCCATTTGTGATCTTGCGTTGTTGTTGTTGAAATGAGGTTGTTAATTAGTCTGGTTTCGCAATAATTGTCCTGAAGAACCTGTTTTGAACAATGAGAGATTCTTGGAAAGACACAAACGTTTTGGGTATGTCACACAGCACATGAAATGGATGCATCAATTTACAAAATGGAGTTTGAGAAACGTCGTTTGATGACCTCAGTAACAGGATCACAAACAAGGCTAAGATACGTCAGTGTAGACAAATAATGACAGCAGTAAATGTTGAGGATGCTAAGGTGCCATAGATGATATGAATAAGAAATGGTGTGATTTCAAAAGGAAGGCTTAAAAGGGCCTCTGCTGGTCTCTCTGTAAGGGATACGAGTCTTCATCTACATTTCTAGTCAACATCTCCCAGTTGTATGATGGGAGTTAATAACACACCTTCAGCACCGTCTTTGCTGCACAATTTTAGAATTAATTACACACACCAAGTTGTAGCAGACACCCTTGTTAAAAGCGATGTGTGTATATATGAGATGTTAATCAGGTCAGGAACAGTTTTACCAAGGTTGGTATCAGGGTTGTTTTTCAGGATACAACAACAGCATCTCATTCATTATTACACAAAAAGGCCCGTTTTGCCTTTACCACTAGAAGTAATAGCTGTTTAGTGTAGTGCACTAAGTGTAGTGCAGAGACTGACAGTTGTGTAGTTAAACACGGTGATCGTTTTACCTTGGGAGACCAAGAGCTTAGAGGCTTCCCTGGGTGGGTGAATAGGAAACCTTTCCTTTTGATAATAAGCACAAGTTAAACAAGTTGGTCATAAATTAGACTTAATTCCTTAGTGGTCCAACAACTTGTATAGCTAGTCTTAAGATGTTCATATTTTGTCATCAATTGCTTGATTGATATATTAACAAATAACCATTGCAGCGTTGCAAGTAACTTGCAACTGACTAAAACATAGTCTGCATGGTGTCTAAAATGTGCAGAAGTACACAGATGCTCAAGCCCCCATCCCCCCCAAAGAAAATAACATGGTGAAATTATCACA
This sequence comes from Plecoglossus altivelis, assembly GCA_036571765.1. Lineage (NCBI taxonomy): Eukaryota > Metazoa > Chordata > Actinopteri > Osmeriformes > Plecoglossidae > Plecoglossus > Plecoglossus altivelis. Next base: position 6,839,903 of record BROE01000016.1, on the reverse strand, counting down.
TTTTAACAAATATATCATCTTCCATTAATGTTGTGATTAGTATCATGGGGGCTTTGGAATGCAGCACATGACTACTGTAGTCTTGCCTAAAAACATAAATTCCTTAAATAACTTCAAATTAGGCTCTAGGGGCATTTCCAAGCTGTTATTGATATTTTTAGATCTTATCAGATGCCAAATCATCATGACTAAACTAAGGGAAGTCAGATTTAGCATGTTGACGTTTTTCCCCCACCATGTGTTTGTTCATGTGATTGCGTGTGTTCTTTTCTCACATCTCTTTTTCTCTCTCGGCTGCGTCAAGGGGGTGAGAGGGAGAGGACTGAGAGATGGGCTTGCTGCGGAGGAACCTCAAGGTCCTGGGAATGGTCATGATGGTCAACCTCTTCATCTTCATCCTCATGTCTCGCAACAGTGGGCAGGACAAGAACGAGCGCCAAAAGGTACTTGTGCCATCCAAACCTTTCTGGGCCAAAGTTACTCCTCACCAGGCTTACTGGAACCAGCAACAGCAGATCCTGGACATGCAGCACAATCCAATCTTTACAGCCAATAACAGTGCACTAGATGCCAAGGTTGTGGACTGGCTCAACGACACAGGCCTGAAACTCAACCCTTGTGAGCCAGACTTCCGAGTCACCACTCAGGTCAAAGACTTCAACTCCCTACCAGAGCGATATAAAGACTTCCTCCTTTACATGCGCTGTCGTACCTACCCCTTAGTGGTAGACCAGCCAGACATATGCAAAGAGAAGCCTTTCTTGCTGTTAGCCGTCAAGTCCCTCGCACCGCATTTCGACCGGCGGCAGGCCATCCGCGAGTCTTGGGGCCGTGCGGGCCTCATGGCCAATCAAACGGTTGCCACGGTCTTCCTGCTCGGCAACGCCACGGCCGTTGACCACCACCCGGACCTCTCCGGGATGCTACGCTACGAGAGCCTCCAGCACCACGACATCCTCCAGTGGGACTACCGGGACTCTTTCTTCAACCTGACCGTGAAGGAGGTGCTTTTCCTGGACTGGATGCGGACCCGGTGCCCCGACGCTCAGTTCATCTTCAAAGGCGACGACGACGTCTTCGTCAACACCTTCCGTATCTTGGAGTTCCTTAAGGACTTGACGGGGCCTAAGGCTCGCGACCTGTTTGTGGGCGACGTGATCACCAACGCGGGGCCGCATCGCGACAAGAAGGTGAAGTACTTCATCCCAGAGAGCATGTTTGTGGGGACGTACCCATCCTACGCTGGCGGTGGTGGATACTTGTATTCTGGGGACTTGGCACTCCGCCTCCACAATGTCTCACAGCGCGTGGCACTTTACCCTATAGACGATGTCTACACTGGCATGTGCCTCAGGAAGATGGGCCTTGCACCTGAGAAGCATAAGGGCTTTAGGACTTTTGACATTGAAGAGAAATACCGGACCAACCCTTGTGCCTACAAGAGCCTGATGTTGGTGCACAGCAGGACACCACAGGAGATGATTCAAATCTGGTCTTGGCTCAACAACCCTGACTTGAACTGTCAGTGACCTTCTTGGTGAGCAAGGGAGCTTCTGTCTCGCCTGTGAGAACTGGTGGCGGCCACTCTTTGGCTCATGTGGAGGAGTTGTCACTTTTTCCATTTTTATAAAGGGTTTAAGTGTTCACTGCTGTTATTTGAATGTGCTGAGGCCATGCCTGTAAGCGTTGGACATCGGCAGCTTGATTTTTATCACTATGATGATTCTTGGAACTTTCACTGTTGTTTACCCGGCTTTCTTAAAGTAAAACCAAAGATTGCCAGTGTCGTTTTAACATCTAGCTGATTGAGGGCATAATTCCGTGATCAAGTGAGTTTTAAAAAGGTTCACAGTGTTTTGACCAAAAATCCTCTATACTTCCTCACAGGCCTTCCCTACATTAAGCTTGCAAATATTTATGTCACACATATTTATATGGCCATTATGATGATTTTTAACGTGTGTGTGTGTGTGTTCTCCGAAGAGGCTGTATTAAGAATCAAATGGGTGTTTGAGTTAGTGACATGTTCCAACTACTATACCCTCTTCCCTGAAGTATATACGATGAACTCATTCTCTAAAGCATCCCTACCTCTCGAATTTCAAATGAAGCTGAAAGAAACAGTTTTCCAAGCTGTCCCATATTTTAATGTTCACGAAGGGAATGAAGAGAGCGCACTTCAGGGAACAGAGTAAAGAGTCGGAGCACACTATTGTCTGGCAGGTCTAGTCTGTAGGTGAAAAGTGTTCGAGTCAATCCAAATGCTGTCTTTATGTTGAAACTCTGTTGAAGATGACTTCGTCTGGCTCTCTGGCTGGTCAGAATTGTGTAAAAAAAAAAAAAAAAAAAAAAAAAAAAGTTGGTTTTATAGAGACCAAAGCCCAGAGGAATGAGTCATGTTTGATAATATTCCTTGGCCATTTAGCTGGGGCCTGTAAGATTGTCCAAGTTATTTTTCTGCTGTTTGTAAACCTTTATTGAAAAATCATCTGAATCTAAATATTGTATTGTGCCTACAAACCCAAGCTTTCTATTCGCCCAATAGTCGTTAAAAGCAGAAGCCTTTCATGTTATTTGTGCTTTTGTCCATCTTGTCCTTTTATTGAAATGCATTTTGTTCACTGATATGTGAGTTTATATTAAGTTAAATGTATTTATACCCTGCATAATGCTTTGTTGGATTTATACGTCTATTGGGTGTTTGTGTTCATCATTTCTCTGTTCTGTTACATGGCGACATATCTCATGCTAGCTACGTATGTAAGTGATGATGCATAAGCTCAGTCGAAATTTTTGGTTCTTGTGCATCTTCCTATGTGTGTTCTGGTACCTTTGGAAACGCAAGACTTGAAAATGAACGATGACAAAGAACTGTTCTTTTGCTGTACCAAAGACGTTAATGAATTGCTTTCAATGGTGATATAGTTTAACATGCAAATACACTTCTGCTGTAAAACACTGATTGAGGGTGTCTGAGAAGAACGGTACAGTTCTGAAATGCAACACAAAGATCATTTCCACAAATCCTCCTTCCATGATGGAAAATGATGCAATCAATATCCGGAGCACGGTCTGTGACGTGAAACGCTTTACATCACAGTCTGTCCTTCCCCCTTCTCTTCTCCTTTCATTTTTCTCTTTTAATGATTCAACTAACTTCTCGAAGGAAGGAAGGAAGGAAGGAAGGAAGGAAGGAAGGAAAAAAGAAAGCATTTGCATTTATATGTGGTTTCGAGCATAATCATTTAGAGTACCAAGTAGACCAGGTAATCGATATGCAGCGTCTCTGCTTCCTAATAATGGCGTTAGAGCGCCACCTGCTGGACAGGTGTCTACAGTCCATTTTGGATACGGGAGCTGGTGTTTTAAGTGGCCCCAATGACCCAAAAGTTCTTGTTCAAACATTTCCTCTTTTGTGTGACTAGTGTGAATATGAGTCTCTCACCCATATTCCACTTCACTGCTCATTTCGCGAAGACGTCTTCGCATGGCAACGAGGAAGTCTTTAGAGTAGGAAGAGGAAAAGGACGCATTAGAAAAAGTATTATAGAGGTACCTAGGACATGCAGCTGAATGCAGTCGAGTGTATCCACAACTCAACTGATCTGCTGAGGGGTCTGAATCCTCGACACGTTTTCTAACAGTTGGGTCTTTTCCTTGCATGTTGCACCCGGTGCTGTCAGGTCTGAAGCTAGAAGAATGTTTACAAGTGTAAATACATTGTCGTATGTTCTGTTATCAGTTTAGACATTGTTATTTAACCATTACTTGCACACACGCTACACAGGTGAAGTTTTTAAAGTCGTGCAGATGGCCTTAGGAGGTCTCAAGGCCTCGGTGTTCAGAGTATTGTCCATTTAGTTCCAAGTTAAAACTTTGCGATACGCATTTCCATCCATGCATAATGACAGTCAGTTGGGTTCGTTTGGATTTGATGACAATTTCCGAAACCTATTCTAGTTGGATGCAAATCATTTCATATTTGTCATGGTTCCAAGTTCCAGTGTCAGTATCAGTATCTTCATTTCAGAGGTTCTTTTTGGAATAATTTTTTTTGTGTTTAAGTCACATCTGATTTGTCAAGTTGAATGCTTATCTTGCTAACCTTTCAATTAGCATCACTGACGTATGAAATACGTAACGTGTTCACTGTGAGGAAAAAGACTGTAGATTTGATTTCCTGCGTTAAATCATTTGTTTACTCTTGTTGTCTGTATTGCTTCTGTAAACAAAAAAAGCTCATGATGACATTAGATTCCATTTTACTGTATCAGGACACTGTTTTTTAAACTGCTAATTATATCTTAAACTAATTGTGTACATTAGACTAGCACTCCTGAACTATAAAAACATGTGTACCAAAATATGCCTGTCTGTTGTTAATTAAGTTAAGAGTCATGCATCCATTGTTCTGTCAAGTTATGTTTGTAAAGCTTCCCCCCAAAAAACTGATTCTTATTTTATGGCTTTGATCATTTCATTAAAGTATAATTTAATGTGTTTTTTTGTAAACATTGACTCATTGTTGTTATTGAAAATTATGCGTACAAATATACCCTCTTTTGTTAAGTAGAGCCAGACTACCATCAAGCAACAGGTTTTTTTTGCCTTACGATACTACAGAGGTGTGTCAAAACCATCCGTAAGCTGCCAATCGGGCTGCCAATAGTGCATAAGAGAAGTGTATTGTACAGACAGACCTGTGATAAAACATCGTCAGTGATAAGATGTGTGGAAATCAGCAAAGAAAGAACTAGGGTAGAAGTATGTGAGTTGCCTGAAATATTTTAAAGGGGAATATTTTCCTTGTGTAAAATGAATTGTCAATCATATGGATTAAACATGGTTTCACTCTGCTGAATGCTAGTTACTGAGTGTATACATGAAGGAGACATGAAGGTACTAAAGGAGTGATGGGCTGATGTCTAGGAGCTGCAGAAGCACCGTGGTGTAGTGTTGCTCTCTGGTCTGGTCTCCCAAAGTAACATTTCAACGAAATAATAACGACAATATTCACATTGCGGTGAAAATACGATAAACGTTTTGCACAAGAAGGTCAAAGGTCAAGGTTGCAGTCTGAAATCTTTAGTTTGCTGCTTGTAACAGTACAGGCTGTAATCACAGCTGCAGTATATATAGCCTGTTTTACGTTTTAAACAAGTTTGACATCATTGATTCAGGCCCAGTTTTCCAGACATGGATCAAACCCAGTCCTAAAGTAAGAGTGGAATTCAACCAAGATCTCCATCGAGAAGGTTTTTGGTGTAGGACTACGGTTAGTCCTTCTGCATGTGGTGAGCACTTTAGAGCAGCAGAGGGCAGCAGTGGTGAACATAAGTCTTCATAGTAACACAAGCCTCACAGACATACTGTAAACACAAACTCATTCACCTCTTCTCTTCTGCCCTTACCCTCATCGTCAAGTGATGCTGATTGATGAGGGAGTGTGGTTACCATGGCTGCAGAGTCTCCAAGAACACCTCTTGGCTCAATTGAAAGGATGTCACCAGGCCTCACTGGATAGCATTAACAATGATGTCTATGTAGCTCTTCAATTACAAGTCACAGTGACTCAGAGTAGTTCAGAAAGCATGATGGAGGAGAAGGGGCTTGTTCTACTCAGTCATAGTCTTCCTTTGTAAATGAGAAGTATTCCAGGCGATTCAACGTGCCATGTTCTACCAGCTTGTCTAGATGCAGTTGGATGGACTCTCTCTTGCTCTCTCTTTCTCTCTCCCTCTCTGTCGCTCTCTGTCTTTCAACGGGGGTGATAAAAGTGAAAAAAGCATCAAAATGATGCCTGTCAAATCAGAAATGACGATGAAGAACTTTAGGTCCATTAGCCTCCTCTCTCTCGCTCTCTTGTGGCCCAGGAGAGAAAAGTGCTGTGCATCTATCAAAGTTTGCAGGCCATTGTTAGGATTAGTGCATTGGCCATGCCTCATCCCAGAGCACACACACATACACACACACACACACACACATGCACACCCTCACACAGAACCTCCTTGTCACTCCTACTCTGACTTCAAACAAGCTGTAACATGTTAGTTACACAGAAGAATGACATGTTGTCCAACAACAGTCTGCTTAGCTTCAATTCCAAAAGACAGTCATCTTATGTTATTAGACAACACCGCTCGATTTCGCAATCAAGTCATACAACAGAAAGCCCCGAAAGTTGTACCTTGCCAAAAAAGTGGTACTGACAGAGATCAATTTGTATAGATTCATTTGTTTTGACTGTCCTACTTTGAAGCCAGGGTCAGGCAGCCTGTCGATGCCAGCAGAGTGTAGTGACAGGTATTGCAAGACAGAAGGGGAGCGACCCAAACCTCTGCCTTGCTCTTTCACTGCTTTTCCTGCCTCCGGCCTCTGAGAACAGATGAGGACTTTGGAATGCTGCCGTTTTTCCAACTGGAATTCACTAAGCAGAGGAAACACTAAGTCACTGGGAACTGCGACATAGAGCAGTGGTGGGAGAGACAGACTGTCAAATGGTATTCATTCGTTTGTTTGAAGGTTTTAGGAGGGGAAATCTTTTACGTTTGGTAGGTGGGTATATTTCTTTTCAGAATGCCGAGTCCTTTAATTAATTGGTTGAAGATCTGCAGGTCTGTAAAATATTGGACCTGCTGCTACCCCGCACAGGTTAACAGCATCACAGAAATAAATGTTATCAAACACCATCACAACTTGGAAGTTAAATAACTATAACCTATAATATAACGTATATTTTTGGTCATACATCAAATACATAAGTACATTTTTACGAATAATGTCACAGAGGGTTCATAGAATCCCATAAAACTGCACCCAGCATCAATCTAATGTCAGTTTGGGCAGCAGTAGGATACAGGACTGGCAATGGCAGGATTAGCACAGCATTGCAGGAGAGGAACATAGGAACCAGGAGTTGTTGTGTGGTCCATCAGAGGGCATTAGAGACCTAAGTTTGCATTGTTGTACAGGTCCACGAGATGGATGAGGAGCCTGGAGCTCCACGATGCCAACGAGAGCAAATGATGACAGAACGGCGACGCCGGAGATGTTTACATTTCAACCCCCTTCCAGGGAGTTGGAATGGTGGGGGGACAGGAACGAAGAGAGAGAAGAAAATAGAAATAAATCGAATAAGAGAATGTAACAGGAAGTCTGTCCCGAAGGAGAGGAGCTCTACATTATTAACACCCTGCCAAACACCCTCCCCCCACCCCCTCGTTTTCATCTAGAAACACACTGTAACACACCTTAACGACCACAGTACACACACAGTAACTCACCTTAACAACCATGTTCAACACAGTTCCACATGTCAGCTACCATTCTACTCACACAAGCTTACTTTGCTCATCATGACATCATCAGCAATACAATGCAGACACACTGTAGCACACCAGTGACTCAAATGGCTAAGTTCACATTATGTGTCATTTCACAGTGCGCAGTACAATACAAATATTGGAAAGGAAATGTCATGTCACGCTGGCCCTCGGTGCTACACAACCTTGCCACACACAGTCACACACCTCCACAGCCATACTACTAATAACACTATGATACTATACTATAATACCATCCAGTAAGAAAGGTTTTTAATGTAACCTTAAAAACAGACACCTGATTGAGAAAGGAAGTCTGTTCCAGTGGAGAAGCACTCTATATAAGAACACTTTGCCCCCTGTTGTTTTCCTCTTGCCTTTGGGATTCACCAGATATCTGTTGTCATGGGATCGTATTGTCCTCATAGGGTTAAAGGATGCACATAGATATGGTGGTGCTACTCTGTTAAGGGATTTGTATGTTAGAAGTGGGACTTGAAGAAGAAGTGAAGACTGCTCTGGCTTGAATTGGAAGCCAATGTAGAGAGGGGAGAATAGGTGAAATGTGGTTGTTATTTTGTGGTTCTGGTCAGTAATCTTGCATTTTGCACAAGTTGCAGACTTTCTATGTAGACATTCCTGTGGCCAGAAAATTGTACATTACAATAGTATGACATTACAATATTCATTTTCCAGTATCATTCCTTCAGAGAAATATTCTTAATTTGACAATGTTAAGTAAATGGAAAAATGCATTCCAAAAGCATTCGAATGAGAGTTCCAATTCCAATCTTGACTCCAAGATTTTTGACAAGTTGGCATGGGGAGACTTTTCTGCGGTCAAGTTACAAGGTGTGGTCAGATAGCTTTTGATTCTTTGGTCCTAGAGACAGAGCCACAGTTTTATCAGATTTGAGAAGAAATTGGTTGTCTTTCATGTCCTTATCACAGAGATGCATGTTTGCAGATATGCTGCAGTTTTTCAGACTTCAGGGAAATATATAGCTGGATGTCATCTGTGTAGTGGTACCAGTTTACTCAAGAGAGTAGAATTACATTTCCCAGAGACAGCATGTAGAGAATAAAAGAAAACAGACAGAGGACAGAGCCCTGCAATGCAAACTGGGAGTTGCCCCATAAATATAAACTATTGGAGTGCTGTGTCTGTGCCAAAGATCCCAACATAGTTCTCAATACGCTTAGAGGTGACCAACACTGTCAGAAGCTGCTCTCAGGTCCAGGAGAACCAAAACAGAAACAGAGCTTGCATCTGTAAGTCATTGACTACCTTGGCATGTGCTGGTTCAGCACTGTGGTGAAAACAAAATCCAGTTTGAAGGGATTTCTACAATTGTTTTGAGGAGAAGTGTCCAGAGAGCTGTTGGGCCACAAAGGTTTTACGAATTTTTGAAAGAAAGGGAACATTTGAAATGGGCCTGCGCTTACGGAGAACTTTCGGATTCAAGTTTAGTTGTTTAGACAGTGGCTTCGTAATTGTTTGTTTAAAGGCAGCGGAGATGTGGCCGGATACAATTGATTCATACAAGAAAATCTTTAGCATGGGATCCAATTATAGGAAGGAGTTTTTGCACAAAGTTTTGTCTTCAAGGGAGTCAAGAAGGCAGTGGACTCATGATTCTGTTAGATTGAGGGACGCTTCCTAAGATAAAGAGTTGAAGTGAGTTAGATCTAACTGGCAGGGTGCTTGGTATAGGGGAAGAGGGCCAGCCTGTAGTCGGTCCATGGTTGTGTAGATTTTGTGGTTTCAGAACTCTAAGTAATCATCAGGGTAGAGATCTGAGCTGGCACAGAGAGTACTTTGTTGTGAGATGAGAAACCGTGTCAAATAAGAATTGAGGGTTATGTTTAAGTGTGTAAAGGTGTGATGATACTTATATGCCAAAAGGTTTATCCTTCCAAGCCAGACAGAATACTTTCCAGTTTGGTGGCCATTTCCATCCACGTTTTTCTTGTTATTGGACTTTCTACAACTGCAGGATTCATATGACTACCATAGATCATTTCAATCTCTACATATTCTTTATGGGCAAAGGGAATCAATGGGGAGCTCAAAGGTAGAGGAAGAATTCCTGATTGGTGACCATGCTCATATTAGCAATAGCAGCCATGCTTTCGCAACACCTTGTCTAATGTTATGTCCAGGGAGAACCAGAACCTGAGAGGCAACCACAACAATAAGGCCAGCTGGGAAGCAGCTCAATTTCAAGCTAAGACACACAAATGGAATAGTTTTCTGTTTTCTTTTTCTCCTTAACCCCCCCCCCCTCACTTCTCTTCTTCCACTTTCTCTCCACCCCCTTCCCTCCCTTGGCCTTCTCTCTCCATTCGACTCCCTCTCTTACTTTCCCTCTCCACCTCAGCTGCGCCTGGCCTTAAACAGTAATGGATGGCTTGTTATTTTGCTGTGTCCACAATTTTCAACTTTTTAGCACAGATCACAAGCACGGCAGTTATCTCTGCGCAGTCAATCATACGACCATATCTTCATGCTCATGAGATTTCAGAGGGGCCGCGATAACATGTTTTATGGGGAGATTATTTTATCTCTTCCAACAAAAGATGACACTTACTGAGGTGGCAGGAAGAGGAATAAAGGTCACTGACAGCTCAGCCACTTTCAAATAGACTTACAGAAATGATAACCTGCACCATATTACATAGTTAGGTCAGTATTAAAACCCTGTAGCCTACAGTTATCTTACTTTGATTATAGGTTTGGGCTGCTATTACCCTTATCATTCACATGCTTCTTTTATTAATGTGTTGGGACAACGATTGTGTGGTGGGGCAACTGTGTGGAATGTATCCACAGAGAGACAATGAGTCAGGGATGAATATGTTGGGTAATACCAGCACCTCCAGGCTACACATTTCAACACTGAAGGACAAACAGAGAATGATCCTTTGGGTATTTGCACCCTCAGGCTAGACCTGTTTGTAAGCTTTCCTAGAAGTGCAGATTAAAACAGAGAAATCAGTTGTGTTGCTGTTCATTGTGCTTAGTCCTTTCATTGTTGATATAAAATGATGCGATTCCATCTTTGCTGATCATTCCTTGACAATCATCTCAAGCTTAAAAGGTCAAGTTAATGAAATGAAATAACTTTTGACTTACGGGGTTAAGTTGGGCCCCATCTATAAGAAGGTGTCGGTCTGGTTAGAAAGCCCCTCCAGGGGGAGGAGTCGACAATGTTATCACACCTGCAGGCAATGAGAGAGCCAATGAAGTCCTGAACAGACTGGAGATCAGCAAAGGGAAACCGAAGCTCGCCCCTCCATCTCTTTTTCCCTTCGCACAACATTGCTTTTCTTTTCTCTTTCTTCCACTCCGTATTTTCGTGCCCCCCCCCCCCCCCCCCCCCCCCCCCCGTCTCCATATGCCCACCCCTCTTCCCCAAATCTTCCGTTCTGCCCATTTCCCCCTTCCCTTTACTCCCCCATCTTTTTCTTTTCACCCTCTATATTCTCACAAATGCCTTTCGGCCTTTTTCTCTTTCTCTCCCTCTCTTTTTCCACATGAAGCCATCACACACTGTCAATGTGGAAATTCAGCTAAATGCAAGTCCCCAAACCCCCCTTTCCTGTTAATGGTTTTGGGCAGAAAAAAAGAAAAGCTCTTAAAAATACACCTCAGGGTGCATCATTTAGGACATCAGCCATCTTCTAACCATACAAGAAAGTCTATGCTGGGCAAATGGTATTTTAGGTGGAAAAATGTCATTACAATGGTCAGCAACTCTGGACACATCAAGGTGCCAGAGTATATACGGTCTCTTTTTTGTATAATTCAAGCAAACAGATGATTTTTCTGGCCCACTGCTATTTTACACCCACATGCTAGAAACTAAAAATATAGCAGTGTTTGTGTTTGACTGCTTAAAGATTCATATCTGAGGACTCACAGAATCTTGTTTTTATAGTATCTGGATGCCTCATGTTTGATCTGGAAAGGGTGGCAACTTTTGGTAGTGGTGCTTTTAAAGGTTTATGTCTGCTTCATAACTACTCCCTGAGGAAACATTGTCAGTGGGCCAGAGGCACGTGATTAAACATTTTTCTAAGGGATCACATTTACCTTCAAAGTGGCACAGGTGTAGTTGGTTTCTATGAATTTGTCAATGTCAATGCCAACCTTTGCTCTTCTACATGGGAAATGAACAAAAGCCGTTGAACTCAATTTAGCCTCAAATGTGACCACTTCTGCTTCCTTTGTACTTTATATTGTATTGGGAGGGAGTCAACCTGACATAGTGCAATAGCTGTATGAAAATAATTAACTCATATAACTGTTTCCATATGCCACACCTATAGAAAGTAAACATGTGAAAACGGACGTTTTTAAATATGCCAAAGATGTGGTTTCGTTTGCATGAACAAGAAACAGCAAATCATTAATTACGGTTCTTAAACGGTTAAGAACGGTTAAGGAATAAATATGATCAAATGGTTAAGAAGTTGCAAACAAATGTGTGAGATCCTTTTCCGGTAATTACGTCCCACTCTGGTCTTGTTCAGACAACCTGAAATTAATGAATTAATAAGATAATAAAAAACAGTGGAAGTGTTTCAGGGGAGCTCAAGGGATGAGACAGTTTCCAGACTTATTCTCTGCCTCCAGGAATGGATAACAGAGAAGCCTGAGGGACTCATTTAGTCTGTATTCAGATACTGTGAAAACAAGCCAAGACCTCTATCAAAGGTAACAGGGGGACAGAGTGTCTGTAGCTGACAGACTTTATTCACTGAAGAAGTCTAACACTTCCAAAGTACCACAGTGCTCTTTCTCACTAATAACCTCACCATTGTTTGTCAATACAGGTACTTCATTCATGGATGTCAAAAATGAAGACCTAAGCACTTACTAAAGTGTCAGTCATAAACCTGGATCAAGAAGAACATCCAACACTGTGTGTTGTGCTGTGAACAGGCTCACTGCAGTCTAAAGGACTTCCAACACAGATCTCCTACTGATGTCTGGAGGCACACATGCGAAACGATGATGTTCACCAGGAGAGATTCATCTTTAACTGGTCTAGGAATCTGGACTACGATTTGCTATCATATTGTCTAATTTTGTCCTATAATTGGTTTGAACTCACAGGTTTCATATGAAAAGTTCCACTTTGTTAGCCATTCCTGTTAAAAGTACATTAGACACTTATCTCAACCAACATTGAGCAGGGATGATCTCCGCTATAAGGGCGACTAAGGGAACCCACAGCGAGATTGCAGACAGGAAGACTCCACCTGCACCCCCCCACACCCCCCCCCCCCCCCCCCCCCCCCCCCAGTCCCTTTCAGACTCAAGGAGGTGTTTAGAGCCATATCGTCTGTCACATCAAAGCATTCCTTGACACATCGGGGAAGCTCCCTATAAGCTCTCAAGACAAACACTAAAACAGCGGGCATGGAGCGGTTCAATTGTCAGTCTCACTGCTGGCAAATGATGGTCCCATTTTGATCGCTTTTGACCAATATTACAACAGACCGTCATCTGACTGATGTATTTGTTCATATGGTTAGTCATTTATTATTGTGTGATAATGAAGAGAAGGGAGACAATAATAAAATGCAGTCTTTCTGAATGTTGTGCCAAACCTTTTTAGTTTTTTCTTTCTCTCACTGTGGCTGCCTTCTTGTCTGTCTCTCTCAGCACTTCCAAGCTTAGTGCAGCTAAACCCTGTGGTTTAAGCCTGGGGCTATGAGGCAGACATGTCCCCTTTAACATGTGAAGTGGAACCTCTGTTAGCAGAGCAAGATTAATGCCCTTAATTATGTGACACAAACAGAACCCAAAAGTCTTTCTCATTAGCTAAGACTCTAGAGAATATAGTAATGCTTATATGATGTGCTGAGTTCCCCTTTTTTCTACCTGCTTTACAAATGAGAAAATATGTCAACGTTCACATGCATAACTTTTTAAATACATTACAGTGACATGAGAAGCAATTGAACTGGGGGTAATTTATTTTCACATTTTGCGTCAAAATTGTATTTATTGGTGAAACTGTAAATGCCAAAAGTCACGATACTATAAATACGTTTTCAGTACAACAATGAAGCGATGACAAATGAATTGACGGATAAACACCAAACGCATGTTTGTTCAGTGGACCTTTCGATCTTTTAATTTGTATTTATTTATTCATTGTTTTGAGCAGAATAGATAATCTGGTGATCATTACATACATATATTTATACATCTTTATATTATTAACAGTAACCGTAGTGGCAGTGTTTCATCTTGGAGTAACTGCACAGAACTTCCACACTGACTATATTTTGTGCAATTGAATGAGCGACTCATCATACACTTGTAGCTACAATAGCCTGCAGCCTGGGTGTACTACTGATTTGATGGACAGTTTATTTGGACTAATTTGATGGGGCAGAGTTTGACTGATACACAAAAAACTTGTAAGCATTCCAGGTATTACACATGGATTTGACCAATGGTAGATTCCCAAAGGCGTTTCTTTCAGGCGTAACAGAAGCTAGTCACCAGTGTAGGGATAAATGATGGAGGGGTAAATGAGGGTGGAGAGTACGTACGTACCTTGTTGGAATTCGAAAGCCTGTAATAAGCCAGTACTTTTTGTCCCAAGGATATGTATGGTTTATATTCGAACTGAATCCTCGCGTATCTCGGTAGATTCCTCATACAGCTTCGGAAACCTGTTTGCCAGCGAGAAACTATTTCCATTGCTTCAATGTTTTGATAGCTTGCTCGAATTTAGCTGGCTAACTAGCATTTGCTAGCTCTTGCCGAATGGTTACTAGTAGGGATTCATTGCCGAGGTGATCATTAGCTAGCTAGCCAGTCTAGCCAAAATGGGAAAGGAAGGAAGCGGACAGCTCGCTGTCTAACTACCTATCCATTGGCCAGCCTTAGCAGCAACAACAGTACGCATTTTAAACGAAAGTTCAATGTGATTTTGATGGTGAGTATCTCTTTCATTCAACGTGTCATTCTGACCAGTGTGGAAACATTCAGCTAGCAAGATAGCTAGCGAGTGTGCTAGAAAGTATCAGCACCGCTGGCTACAACTAAGCGGCAAAATTGGAACAGCCGGGGTGCGTGGTTGTAGTGGAACCTTAGCGAGTCTCTGTTTAGTTGGTCTGGGGGAAATAATATGCTGACATGTCATATTTACTTGCCATTGTTAGTACCTACGCGCAGAGACGGTTAACGTAAACTAGATCAGTATAGTAATTGACGTAGTGCGTGGTAACATTCAACCAACTATAGTAACGTTAGCTCGAGACGGAGAGGTGTAGGCTTGCAGCAAAGTCTGCATTTTGCGTATTCTGTTGCGTTGTAAAGACTAATATAACAAATTGGTACAACCAAACAATAGTCACAATGTGTGAGCAAAATTGTGCTAGACTGACACACTGTAAAGCTTGATACACTCAGTGGGTCACTAGTCCTAAGCGTTTTAACGTTAGCTTGCCAGCTAGCTAACGTTAGTTAATTGGACTGGCACCCAGACTGCCTATCTTGGTTCTAGGTTCGGCCGAAACACACAAAACTAGCATTGTAATTTAAATGCTCTGGTCTGGATACGGTTAGTGAAGCTAATTAACAAACTATTGTAACGTGTTCTTTGTGGAGTAGACAGCATTTTTTGTGCCATTTAAAGCACCCCTGTTGTTGATTTTTTGTTGAAGGTTTGTGGCTTACGGAATAACGTGTTTAACTATTTTCCCCACAGTTGTACCCATTTTAGCAGCTTTGTCACTAAACTCTTTTCTATCTTTCTTTAGGTGTTCTCGTTCATAACACAGCAGAAGACTAGAGTTTACTTTGCTTAAAGCTGGAGCCGTTTTCCCTGACTTTCTCAACCATGCACGCTGTCACTCTGACAGCCACCGCGGCAAAAATTCCATGAGCCTTCTTCTGGTTGAGTCGGGATGTTTTTAAAGGCATGCCAAACCGTGTGGAGCTGCTTCGAACTGCCTTTTGTCATCTATTGCTGAAATGTTCACGGTGTTTGTAAGCAGTCTGAATCCGGGTGGATATATTTGAATATCAACGTTAAGTGGGGACTCAGCCAAAGAGAGCATAAATCCAGGACTGGATAGGTAGCTTTACATAAAAAATAAACTATCAGCTCCTAAAGAAACATGGCCTCGGTTTGGAAAAGATTACAACGTGTGGGAAAGCATGCGTCCAAATTCCAATTCGTGGCTTCCTATCAAGAACTCATGGTGGAATGCACAAAGAAATGGTGAGTTAAAACGCACACGCAAACAATGTAAACTAGCATTTAACGATAGAACCAGCTTCGAACACCTTGCTCCTTGTCTTGTGCTGGAATGCTGGGTTGGTCGCAGTCGCTGACGTTTTGGGTGGACATAATTTACAATCCCCGTAGTGTGCGAGCATGTCTGCGTATCGGGAGGGGCGGACCGCTGACCATAGAAATGTCTTGCTACAAATATTGCATGATTATATATTGTTCATATTCAGCGCGAAAATATTTCAAATTGAACGTTTCACAATTGTGGAGCCCTGTTATTGTTAGGCCCATCATAATGTGGTAGAAGTTTGTCTGCTCCTTTCTGCGCTGTCATGGAAGTGTGCGTGTGTGTGTCACGGTGTATTTGATAAGTAGCTTACATGTATGCAGTGTATGTGAAAATAATGAATATTTGAAAAGTAACCTGCAGGTGTGTGTCCTGTAATGCATTATATCTGTACAGTGAAGTAGGGGGAGAGTTCAAACATGCTTCCATTGCGTTGTGTACCATGGCCATGACTAACACATCTACTGTGCTGTGCAGTACAGGACAGATGTTAACGTGTTGGGGAATGGCATGAGAAAAATGTATGTCTATACAGCGCAAGCAAGGCATGTTTGTTATCCAGTGCTTGTGAATGGACTGTAAAGAGGGGCCAAAGTCACGTAAACCACAACAACCGCTGGCAGATGATGGAATGTTTCTAAGTGGATATGAGAGCCTGAGATGAATGCAATGGTTTGCCTTGGAAGACCTGTTTATCTCTTTGTTTTGCTCTTCGTCACCAAGAAGTCTTCTCATCTTGAGTGTCCAAATGGATCACCTCTTATGAAATAAAGCCAAAATGTGGGTGTGATTTCTCGTCATTCCCAGGTATGGTCAGTAGGTTAGCACCTAGAATCATGCGGTGATGGCAGGCTATAGGCCAAGCTGCTGGGAGTAATCTTCCAGTGTACACCAACCCTTCAAGGTCTTCAGAAATATCAATAATGCCCTCAGATATGATGCTTGTTACTCCTGGGCACATTTGATATAAGACCAAAGCCCATAGTTGGGCCTCTTTGATCACATTATAATACATTATTATCAAAATGTACATATTTGAGTCTTTAGTAATGTGTGTGTGTGTGTATATATTTGGAATATATATATATATATATATACTTTTAATATCACTGCTTTCACTTTCTGTACACATCCCCTTCTTATAGAACTATAGGCCCCCACATTCGTCATGCGATAGATGTGTTTTGGTACTGTAAGAACATGGTCAGGGTTAGCATCTCAATTGGTTTTGAATAAGCAAGACATTTTTTTGAAATCAGTTTTTCCTCTTCTGTCTATTCCTGGAAAGTCCTTGCTTCAGCTAAGTGAGAAGTGCCAAACGTTTTTAGCATCTGAATTCTGCAGCGTCTGCATGTGATAATGTAGACAAGTGTGCACACACACATTGATCTCATCTCTCTGACTGCTTAAAAAGACACCATGGTGAGCGTGAACGTTATTTGGAAACCCAGAGAGAGAGAGGGGGGGGGGCAGGAAGAGGAGCAAGCTACCAAGTTCAACTGGCACCAGTAGGGCATTTATTGGCTGGAGTCTGCACACTGTATTACATCTTCTTCTGGGTTTTTTTTTGCAATGATTTCCAGGCCATTGTCTCGTCATCATTGCCAAAATGTTTTCTCAGAAATGATGTTAATGGGCCTAAAGGGGATTGAACCAACAATCCCTGAGTCATCAGACTTTAACCGGAAGACAAGTAATTTACCTTAGCTGACCTCAACTTCAAGAGCTCAATGCTGTCTCTTGAGACGGCTGATCTTTTAGTAAATGCTGATTTTCATGCCATGTGCTTGTTGAAAGCAAGTAAGTTGTGAGCCTGAGGTTTAGCCTCATGTTATAATTGCTAATTGGCACAGTGATACTTAAATTGAGTGACTCACCGATTCATATTAGTCCATTTTTCACACCACATGATGGTTTCTTAACTTTTTGTTACATTTAATAATTACATATAATGAAAACTCTGCTGGATCCATAACACTCTGGTTCAGGGCTGTTCGAGGTGCAGAACATCAGTGTTTTGATCCCCAAAGCACAGGACCTTTTACATCAGGAAGTGTTTACTGGTGAATCCCAGCTCCACGTGTGCACTCCCCATTACACTTGTACACATGTAGTCTTGGGAAAAACACAGTGTCAGTTTGATATGAGCGTTATCATACAGTTCTTTTTACCTTTTGACGGCTTGAGAAGCTTTCGGCCTCCTGCACACTAACCTTTTCTCACGTACAAAACACTGGCTTTCCTTGCTGAAAGAAAATCTTACGGCAAAAGTGTTTAACGTGGCCACTGTCCCAGTCCTTTTTTTTTTGTTCTTTTTTTTTGAGCCAACAGTCAGAAGTGTTGCCACGGTCTCCCTCCCTGTAGTCGCTCTCTCTCTCCCCCCCCCCCCTCACCGTTTGAGTGTCTGTTGTTGTACACGTGTGTTGTCTTTGGATGCGAATCTCACATACTTGGACCTAATCAGCCTTTCTTTCAACATCCACACGGTTTTCTTTCCCCTCGCTCCTTCTTCAGGTTAGGAATGTCTGGAGGTAGGAGCGACGCTCTGACATTTTGCAGTGTGAGGTGACTCAACCCAGCTGCTTACTGTGTACCTCTTTCTCCATTCTTGTCTTCCTTCAAAGCCACGTGAAAAGGACACATGTTTTTAGTTCAATCATGAGCATCGAACAGTTTGAATTTGTGCAGCTGTTTTATGTATGTGTGCGCTTGAAAGTTGTCTACGCATGCGTGTTCATACTGGGCTGTCTTTCATCAGTCTGACCGAGATCAACCTTTGGCCTTTTGCTCACCTACCAAATGTTTACCCTTTGAACTTTGCCCTATGCGACAGCTATAGAATGGAGAGAGAGTTACCCACCCGTGTGCCAAGTGGATCATTCACTGTTCCATCCTGAGTCACAGTTTGTCCCTGAGCTGTTAACCTCTCAGCTCATGCCCTGTCCCTCGCTCTGAGGCCTGGCCGAGCTGGAGGCGGCCACTCAAACATTCGTCATAAATGCTGTTGCTGTGCAGTGATGGTCTTCTCTCTCTTTTTCCTTCTCTCATCATTTCCATGCCTCCCTCTCTCCTGTAATTGTTTCCCTGCACTTTGCCTGCTGCTGTTTTCCCGGAGAGCTTCCTGGCACTATATCATTATCTCTCTGTCTCTCTCTATGTCTCTCTCTCTTTCTCTCTCTCTCTCTGTCCTTCTCTTTCTCCTTCCCCTTCTCTTATTCCGTTCCTCTCTTTCTCTCTGGTTATTTAAAACCTTGCAGAAGCCTTGCAGATTCGGACAGTTGCACTGTACACCTGCTGTCTCTGCCTCCTCTGGGTCTCCTCTCACAGATTCCCTTCAGATGTTTGTGAGGTGTAGAGGATGTCAGGGGAGTCCATTAGCCAGTGGTGTTTCTCTGGGTCTCTGTGTTCTGCTGGAAGTCAGTGGACTGGTACCCCTCCTCTCTGGAGACACAGTGCTGATCATTTAGCAGGCTCTCCATCCATCCTATAGCTCGGACAAATCTTACACACAGAGACTCTAAGCTCTCTCTTCCTCCCTCCCTCTCTCTCGTACACACACATGCACACACGGGCTTCTTGACACTTAAGTGAGGTCTTTCTAGGAACAGCTGCCCTGCCTGCGGTCCTATTGTTTAGTGACAGTAAGCTGCTGGCTGTGTGCTGAGTGCTGCTTTTACCCCAGTGTTTCCCTCCTCCATCCCTCCTCCTCTCCCTCCTCTCTGTATCTGACTCGCTAGCTACAAACGCATGTCGGGGCGTTGGCAGTAGGCTCTGTCACTATGTGGGATCTGGTGATTGGTGTTGGCGGTGTGTGTTGTCATGTATCAAGCTGGAATGTGTTGCCTGTAATGT
This sequence comes from Plecoglossus altivelis, assembly GCA_036571765.1. Classification (NCBI taxonomy): domain Eukaryota; kingdom Metazoa; phylum Chordata; class Actinopteri; order Osmeriformes; family Plecoglossidae; genus Plecoglossus; species Plecoglossus altivelis. Next base: position 6,820,398 of record BROE01000016.1, on the reverse strand, counting down.
GTGGTGTGTGTGTGTGTGTACGTGTGTTTGTACAAGCACCAACAAGGCTTGACAGATTTGGAATCTTGCTGGAGGATGAATATTTCTGTTTGTGGTCTTTTCATTGGATTGTGGCCAACCTTAGGTAGTAGTTACTCAGTGTGGAAGGGCTGAGGTGAATGTTTTTCTGATGGAATAACCAACTGAAAACAACCTGATGTTGAAACCCAATGATACAAAGGGATAGATTTCTACACACAGACACACAAACCGGATCGCCCATCCTGCCCCATGTGATGGTTGGCAACACGAAGTGACATGAAACTGTAGATTGGTATTGGAGCAATGCTATGAGAATCAGTAGCTTCGAGGCATAAAACTATCCCTTTGAAGCCGCCTGACCACAAGTATTTTTGATGCGGCACAGTCTACATTCAGATCATGAATCGCGGCGACCCCCCACCACTGCACAGATGATAAGGGTGGAATTTCTGAACTCTGAGGAGACATTCAGAGCATTTCCCCTGTGTGCCATGGTGATTCAGTACATGTTCAAGGACATGTTTACCTATTGTGTCAATCACAACTTTTGCTGGAATTCGAGCAGAAATGCAACATATTTGAAATGAATACATTGTATTTTGTGTTGCACTGCCACCTTCCCGGAGGAATGTACTGAACTAACACTGTCTTTATTCACCAATAGGCTGTGTGGAGTAACTGTGCCACAGGTCATATTCCCACCAACCTATCCATCAGTCACATAATATTTAGATACCTTTCGAATAACACCTGATGCATACTCACGATTACTGCTAAAGCAAAGGCTCTTAAGTAATTGCACGATGTGCAATTCCAGTAGGCCTGCACACTGTATGGTACAGACTTGCATAGTACAGACATACAGTAGACACACACTAAAGCTGCACGGCATGTAGCTTTCTCAGTTTCTTTCTTTCTCTGTCTCTCCTCCCCCTCATCTCTGCAGTCTTATGACTAGCTGGTAGCCTGCTGTGTCATAATGGGGGCAATAAAGTGCTGTGGCTTTATCGCTGCAACTCAATAAAAAGAACATTTCCATTACCGCTGCCTCTTTTGAGTCGTGGAGAGAACAGGGAGGAGCAGGTAGACTCAATAGACTGGAGCCAAACATCATCCTGACACCAGCGTCTAGTCGTGATTTCACTAATGCACTATTTGATGTCGTGGACTGACGCGGATGAGGAGCGTCGAGGGGCGATGGAGGATGAAGTTGAGGGTTTCACTCACAGCTGAAAACAGCACAACTTCCATTCGACTGACTAACCATGCAAAACACACTCGCACTCAAGCTCATCCGAGAGGTGCTTAACTCCTCTCTCCAGACTCTTCAGTTTTATCAGAGCACTCAGTGTTGGCTCTGTGTCACTCGCTCTATCTGGGGGACTGTTTGGTCACACTCTGGGTCATCTGGTCAAGGGTTTGTTAGTTCAACTCATAACGCGCATGCAAGCGCGTGCGCTCAAACAAACACACTGCCTGTTTCTAAAAGTTACACGGGATGTAACTCTTTAAATGTGACATTCTCGTAAAGGCTTGGCTTCCGCCGATGTCATTTATTCCGCCAGCGAAGCCACCGGACGAGGTGCGACAGAGACACAGATTGTGCCGAGCGCTCTCTCTGCGTCTCTGTCTGGCGCTGTTCAAAGGCCAATCTGCCGTGTAACAGCACAGACTTTGTTTGGTGTCACAAGACAGAAACGCGAGCGGCACCATATAGAGCGCTTTCGGGTTGCCTCCGCTCCCCCTTGTGTAGAGAGCGGCCATGCTGAGCCAGTGCTGGCAGGCATCACAGGGAGAAGGGAAGCTCCTTTTCCTCTCTTGGATCAGGAACGTTTCACCAGGATGATGCTGCATCCGTTTCCTTAGTCCCCTCTCTACCTCAGACCCTTTCCTGAGCCTCCCTTTCCTTGGTGCACCCGCACACACACACACACACACACGTTAAACAGGTATTATGCATACACTGTAGAGAATACTAAAAGAATACTTCATGAAGTGACTGTAAAGTACAGTTCTGGCCATCCCAGGCCTGAAGGGAGGACTGGGGAACAGCTCGAGATCACAGGCTGGAGGAAGTGGTTTGCACAGGACCACTCCATGTTGTAGGATAATATCAGAAGTGCTTCCTGTGAGAACACAGAGCTGCAGTATCCTGACACGCCCTCCACTTCCAGTCTCTGTCTGCTCACACACACACACACACACACACACACACACACACACACACACACACACACACACACACAACATGTCAGATACATTTAGATACACAACTAACACTCTTAGCTTTGCAGAACTCATTTGATTCCACTGGAGGGGTGGGGGTGCGCGCGCGTACGTGTGCGTGTGTGAGAAAGAGAGAGACTATTCCGGTGCTGATGATCAGTTCCAGGGATAGGTCCCATCTCTGGCCCTTCCATGTCTGACCCACTTTCACTCTCCTTCTTTAGTTTTGAACATCTCTCCCATGGCTCCTTCCTCATGTCTGCATCTCCAGGCTGCTGTTCCCTTCAGACGCATCCTCTTCTGATCAGGATCCTCTGTGCTCTTTCAGTAGCCTGGTAACCCCGACAAATCTACTAGTTCATAGTCTTACTTGCTCTGGCAGACAAGTCTGGCCACCTTCCCATTCAAACTGATTTCCACCCGTCCTTAAAAGTGCTGAGCCAATCCCGACGGTTTATCGAGTATGGAAATTTGATACAGTACAGTACTTTTTATGTAGACTACCAAGATTGTTTTGTCGCTCTGAATGGTAGCATTTATCCAATAATTTCCAGTTCCCTCTAGAGCCCTTTTGGTGTAAGCCCTGTTGACAACGCTCCTTGTAAATCATAAATAAACGGAGAAGTTCCAGACTGCGATGCAGTTACGAATTAGTTTGGCAATGCCTGGTTTCTCTTTCATGGGACGGTCTTTTCTCTCTGCTCCTCTTCACCCTGTTCTTGGCATTCTGCGGTTTGGCCGTCTGATCTGTTCTGTGTACAACGTCACCCTCGCCATCCTCACCCCTCTCTGTCTCTCTCTGTCTCTCCTCTTTCTGTCTCTGTCTCTACCTCTCTCTGTCTCGCTCTCTGTCTTTCTGTCTCTCTCCCTCTGTTAGAGGAGCTTTCACTGTTCCTTCCTATGACTCCCATGTGTCTCCTATGTCAAACGGCAGCCTCCGAGCCGTCAGAGAGGAATGTGAGAGGAAGACTGGAGCTAGAGAGAGAGAGAGAGAGGGGGGGGGGGAGCGTTGAGTGATAAAACGAGGGACAGGAGAGGGAGAGAAGGGAGAGATCTGCGTGTGACAAATGTGAATGCGTGTGCGCGGAACTTGGACAATGGGGTGGGGGTCTGAGCGGCTCCGCAGATGTGTCTGGGACTGATGTGGCAAGCAAGGCCTTTTGGATGGACTACTAGGACGGATGAGGGGGGAGGAGGAGGAGTTGCATATTTGTCATAGCACAGTGTGCAGTGCTGCACAGAGCCTGGGGGACTGTGTGTGTTCTGATATGACACGCGTTCTGTGCTGTTGGGACAATAGATTCCCTGTGTGGGGCCTTTCCTTTCAGGCTGACAGCGAGTGTTCAGTTGTGTTTCTCTTCTGTTGCTCCCTAACCCTCGCCCGCCCCTCCATTTTTTGCCTGTCTGCCTCACCCTGTCATTTCTCTTGATTTAATCTCCCCTCTCTCTTTCTTCTTCACTCTCCCTGGCTTCTCTCTGTTTAACAGACATCCTCATTTGTATCCTTGCAACCCCAAGGCCCTCTTCCAAGACTCTGCGTGACGCATAACTCCCAAGAGACACCAGCGGCCAGTAGTGTTTCTCTGGGTCTCTGTGTTCTGCTGGAAGACAGTGGACTGGTACCCCTCCTCTCTGGAGACACAGTGCTGATCATTTAGCAGGCTCTCCATCCATCCTATAGCTTGGACAAATCTTACAAACATAGACTAAGCTCTATCTCTCTCTCTCTCTCTCTTTCTCTCACTCTCTCTCTCTCTCTCTGTCGCTCTCTCTCTCTCCCGCCAACTGATCGATTGTCACAATTTGGCCTGTCTTCAACAACTTCAGGGGAACAGGCAACATTGTAGTAGCTCAACTCAGGAGAGGAGAGTAATGTGCGCTAACCTAACTCCTATCACATTAATATTCTATTTCTTCATTTTTCACTGTCACACACCTCAAAACCTACACCGTACACACACAGATGTCACACACCTCACAGCATACACCGTACACACACAGATGTCACACACCTCACAGCATACACCGTACACACACTGATGTCACACACCTCACAGCCTACACCGTACACAGATGTCACACACTTCACAGCCTACACTACACAGATGACACACACCTCACTGTCTACACCGTACATACACAGATGACACACACCTCACAGCCTACACCGTACACAGATGTCACACATCACAGCCTACACCATACACACACAGATGTCACACACTTCACAGCCTACACCGTACACACAGATGACAGCATTGACAGGCCTTAATTAGCGTTTAACCAAATCTAGCCTAGCTACATAACTTGTTGTTTTCCTCATGATTTTATGTTAGCCTGTTGTCCTACAGCATCTGAGATTCTGCTTTTCACTGTGCCTATGCTTCCAAACTCCTGTCCTTTTCACACAGCCTGCTTGATTAAAATGTTGAAGTGTTTGTGGCCTAAGGATAAATATTCGTATGTGAATGTAACCCTCTTGTTTGCATATTGTAATTTGATTTCCATGTTTTCTTTGTGGGTAAGGAGGCTCAGTCTGCTGTGTCATGTCAACTGGTTGAGTTGTGTGTCTGTGTGTACACAGACGGCTTTGTATACTTTATTGGACAGACCCTCTTTATCAATATGCGATGTCTGCTATGTTTGTGTCTTTGCTCCAGTAACATCAGACGTGTGTGTGTGTGTGTGTGTGTGTGTGCGTGCCAGCCATGTGCCATGCTGTGTCTGTATCGGTCTACTGGGACTAGGCCAGAGCTTGACTGTAGCTTATCATTAATTCATACTGCACCAGCGCTGGACTGTGTGTGTGTGTGTGTGTGTGTGTGTATGTGTGTTGGTATTCTCACACATCTCACTTCATTTAAAGTCGTACCTCACATGGCAGTAGACATGCTTTGACTTTCCTTCCTAAATGTTTTATGCGAAGGCTTTTGGATCTTACCTCCAAAAAGCGCACGTGTCAAATTTCAGAGGGCTGGTTAAGGTGGAGGAATGTTTGATGTAAAGAGAGGATGGACCAACGGAGAGACTTTGTTACGTTTCATGCTCTGATTCTTTCTCTTCTAAAGAGAAACTTGGATGGTCATACGCTGTCCTAGCGTGTTTGGTAGAACAGTATGTGAAACCGATATCCAATAAGGGTACAAGCAGATTTTAAAATGCTTCATTTTGTACCTTTTCATGTCGTCACTGTCTTTTAATGCCCTTGCTCTCCCCATCTTTTACAGGCAACCAGACAAGCTAGTGGTCGTATGGACGCGCAGGAGTCGAAGAAAATCTTCCAAGGTCGGTGTTCCAAGGCCTTTGGTGCCCAGAAAGACCCATTGTTCTGAAGGCTGGTCCCAGCTAGCTGCCATTTTGTTTCGTCATAGTTGTTTTCTGCCATAATTAACGGCTTCATGTATTGAACCTTCTGTGGTGGGTCATGAAGGAGCCTGAGCCAGGCCTGACCCTGTCCTGCTCTTCAGTGTGACTCACTGTCTACCCTGTTCCTACCCTCATTTAAACATGATGGAAACCACACTAATGTTCACGTTCTACATTCATTAGCAAAGAAGGGGCCGGTAAATGGGGTAAGCTGGTTCAAGCAGGCAGACTTGAGGCATAATGTTGGTCAGCAATACCATGTCTCTGTCTCCACCTGTCAGGGAGAATGCTGGATATGTTTAGCTCTCTGCTCCTGATGGCTCATGAATCAAGGTCTCTCAGGAAGTCGCCGCCGTGAAACAGAGCTATAGTGCCGGCGATGATGTCTGTACTCCGGTCAATAAATATTTATGCTAAACTTCAATCTTCTCAGAGTTTTTCTGCCTGAAATAACATTTCAGAGATGGCTAAGAGATCGGACGAAATTCGTAATCTTCCACGCCAGTTAGTTATTGACCTGAGAAAACCAACAAAGATGGCTGGCCAGCTGAACAGATGTGTTTATGTTCTTGTGTTTCTCTCTTGTTTTCTCTCCCGTCTCCAGTCTCACAGTTGGCAGCCAGGTATCAAGAACCCCTACAGAGGAGTAGTGGTGTGGCCCGTTCCAGAGAACATAGAAATCACTGTCACGCTGTTTAAGGTAAAGCCCACACCACCAGACATGAGCTGCACAACACCCTGGGTGGCTGAGGGGACAGGGGCTCCTGGGTGGCTGAGGGGACAGGGGCTCCTGGGTGGCTGAGGGGACAGGGGCTCCTGGTTGGGTGGGAGGACAGGGGACCCCTGGGTGGATGGGGGGGACAGGACCCTGGGTGGGGGGGGGGGACAGGTGACTCTAGGTGGGGGGACGACAGGGGACCCTGGGTGGATGGGGGGACAGGGAACCCTGGGTGGCTGAGGGAAGCAGCAATAGGGTTAGTCTTATGTCAGTGTGCTTAAAGGTTCTAGGCTCTACTAGGCCGAACTGGTATTGAGGATCCAACCGTGTCTCCCTGTCCTTCCTTCAACCGTGACTGGGGACACACATGCTCCGTTGTGTGTGTAAAGCAAAGCGACAAGTGTCACTTTTCGAAAACTCAAAGTTAAGGTGACGTTTCCTTTTCTTGCCAGAGTTTTGGAATTCATGGCTCACGCGATCCTCTCAGTATGAGCTGACATATCATGTCTCAACATAAGGAAGTCATAAAAAGTGTTCCTTGGCCAGGCATGAAATAGTTGTGCAGAATGCAACCACATCTGCATGCTGCACACGTAGCTATGGAGTTCCACGGAACATCCTTCTCTCATTCCAGACACATTTTAGGGACTTTGTGCCATAGCTGTTGAAAGACAGCTGGTTTAACCTTGTCACTATCTATGAATCTATAACTTCAGCTCCAACTCAGTTACATCAGACGTTACATCATTCGATAAACAGCACAGCCTGTCCTGGCCTATCCGGGGCTGTGACTGAAACTGGGGTACAGAGCGAGTCCTCTTCTATGAGCTCACAGGTACAGTGTGAATTCTGGGCTCCTACGGTTTGACTGCTGAGTTCAGCTGGCTGGAGGTCAGGGCAGAGCTTGTCTTTAGAGCTCCTAGCTGGCCTCAATGTAGAGGGGCTTTGCAGTAAAGGATACAAGTGATGTTGTTCAGCTGTTTGGGTGAGGAGAAACTCAAACCTTTTAAAGCTCTAAACACACATATACACATCTGTATTTGGCTCTCTCTTCTTTAACATTGGACGACGGGTGCGTGTCTGTCAGTTGTCTGTCAGTGTCTGCCAGTTATGGGAGCATACATTTGAGTTTGCTTGACATCTCCGCACTCATTTATAGTTGTGTGTTCTGGGAGTGCGTGCGCTCTGAAGGTCACAGTCCAATCAGACAGAAGTGACTTCTGCTGCTGTCAACGCCCCCCCCCCCCCCCCCCCCCCCCCCCCCCCACCATTACTGTCCCTCCTCATCCCCTGATGTCAACTCACAGTCTCTCCTCCGTCCATCCTTTCATCCGCCAGGATCCCCATCAATCCAGCCAGTCAGCCCTTTTCTTAAGACCAAAGATGACTCCAGCCAGCTTGTGTCCTTTTGCTGTGTCTCCACCAGTCTATTCTGAGGATTTTCTCTGCATTTTGTCTTGTCAGGATCCTCATGCGGAGGAGTTTGAAGACAAGGAATGGACATTTGTCATAGAGAACGTGAGTACAAGCCTCTATTCCACTGGCCTCTTCTCCACCTGCCTGTATGAGCCATGTAAGTGCTGCCACCTACAGGCTCAAATGTCCCATTACGTGTGGCGGGAAAAAGCATTTGGCACAAGGATATGATACTGTTTCTCTGTGTATTTTGGCAACATCACCTGTTGTAAGGGGCACCTTTAGAAGTCAGCTCTTGTACACCCTGTACAGCCTGAGGGCAAAAGGCACTAATGCTCTGGGTAAATTATATGTATTTGTATGTGTGGCAGATGATTTATTGGAATTAATATCATCTTAATTAAATTGGTGTTCTTTTAGCATTTACGTTTAGGTCATATAACAGGTCTGCGTTTTCTCACGAAGACATAAATAGTAAATATTAATCTTTGTTATTAGATTAGAGACTTCACTTAAGGCGGTGAAGAGTCCGTTCCTCTGAGTTGACGTTATTCAGGCTTCATATAAGAACTGAATCAGCTGTGTTGATGTAAGATTCTGCTTAAGCATTCACTTCTCCCCACACGCATGTCTTCCATCTTCTCTCTCAAGCATGTATACATAGAACAAAATAGGAACCGCTCCAAAGCGCTCCCAAGTTTTTAAAATGTTATTGGAGTCTATGTGTCAACCAGTTGTGCTTTTCCAGTGAGATCCCTGCCCAAGGGCTTTCATACCTGAAGGATGTCCTGGATCATCTGGCTTTAGCTGTCTGTTCTCACAGCCACGTTTCTGCCAGCGATTGTAAACTGAATTGCAGGAAATGCTGCACACAGTGGCAGGAGCAGATTGTTTCAGAATTTGGACTGTTATGCAAATGCTACAATTTGCCATCGCACACGTGTGCCAGTGTTGATCTAACAACCTTTATTAATATGGAAAGCTCTCTCCTCTCCCTCTCTCTCGTTCTCTCTCTCGCTCTCTCTCACTCTCTCTCTCGCTCTCTCTCGCTCTCTCTCGCTCTCTCTCGCTCTCTTTCGCTCTCTTTCGCTCTCTTTCGCTCTCTTTCGCTCTCTCTCGCTCTCTCTCGCCCCTCGCTCTCTCTCGCTCTCTCTCGCCCCTCGCTCTCTCTCGCTCTCTCTCTCCTCTCTCTCTCCTCTCTCTCTCCTCTCTCTCCTCTCTCTCCTCTCTCTCTCTTGCTTTCTCCTCTCCCTCCGCTCTCTCCTCTCTCTCTCTGCTCTCTTGCTCTCTCGCTCTCTCATGCTCTCTCATGCTCTCTTGCTCTCGCTCTCTCTGCTCTCACTCTCTCTCTTTCTCACACACTCACGTCCTTTGCCTCACTGTCTCCTGTCCTTCACCCCTCACCCTGAGGCAGCATGGTGCCAGCCTCCTACCCTGCTGTCTGGACCCAGCTGCCCACAGCACACAAGACTGGCATTGTAGCACTGCTGTACACTGTGTACTGTGTGTGTGTGTGTGTGTGTACTGACTTGTAAAGCAGAGGAGGCTAACGTGCGCACACACACGCACACACACTTCCAGCTCCCCCCTGGTCCAGGTGAGGTAGAGTGATGCCCTTGCTGTTTTTGGCTGTGGTGTCTCCTGTGGGGTAGGTGGAGGGGGGTAGGGGGGGGTTGGACCAGCACCAGAAATCTGGCTCAGGGCCAACTGGGAGTCTCCTTCCCATCTGTTTCCCCAGTGGAGAACACACACAAACACACACACACCACTCACATGTAGAAATGGAAACTGGCCGTGCAAGTGTAATTTCTCCACACACTGCCCAGACACTTATTCCATCCATTTGTGGCAGAATCCACCATTTAAAAATGTAGACAAATTAAACAAATAGATAGTTCAGTGTGGGAATTCTGACTAGAATGAAACAAATTGTAGATGAAAAGCCACTGTTAAACTGTCCTTTACCCTCTCTCTGTGAAAGTTAGCTGCGCAAGCTAAGAGAGGGCAGCGCAAGTCAGGAGAGAGCAGCACAGGTCAGGAGAGAGCAGCACAAGTCAGGAGAGAGCAGCGCAAGTCAGGAGAGAGCAGCACAAGTCAGGAGAGAGCAGCACAGGTCAGGAGAGAGCAGCACAGGTCAGGAGAGAGCAGCACAGGTCAGGAGAGAGCAGCGCAAGTCAGGAGAGACCAGCACAAGTCAGGAGAGAGCAGCCCGAGTCAGGAGAGAGAAGTGCAAGTCAAGAGAGAGCAGGGGAGGGGGGCAGATTCCTAGTATCGCCTGTGTCTGTACATACCTCTCTAATAACAGAGTGATCAAAGACATGCCCAGCGCCTGACAGGAGGAATGGGGATAGAGGAGGAGGCCACACTACACCCCCGTTCGTCCACTCAGCTGAAAGGGGGAGGAGGAGGGAGGACAAGAATGCTGAGAGGAGAAGAGAGCCGGAGAGTACTATGGCGAAAAAAAGTAGGAGGGGGGTCAGATGTGATGGAGGGAGCGGGCGAAAATGAAAGGGTCGGGGGTGGACGGGGCAGGACGAACAGAGGGAGAGAGAGGGAACCGAGGGTACAATGGAAAATAAGTGAAAGTGAAGAGGTTGGGAGGGCGCTCCAAGTGAGACTTACTTCAAAGCCCTCCAGACTGCCCTACTTGGCAGCAGATTACAGTGTGTGTCGCAGTCCCTCTCTGACCTCGTTGTCAGGCTGTGTTCCACTGCTCGTGCAGCGGGCGCCGCTTGCTGCTGGTCTCCTATTTGACTGTCCATCCTTCAGGGGGTCAAGTAGTTGGCCGTGTTGTCCCGTACTTTGCTCTAATCTGAATCCAGGTATTCTGGATTCATCTGGGGAGCCTGCCAGCAGACAAGCACAGTCAGTGCTTCAGCCAGTCCCAGCTGTTGAGGATTTGAAATGGCGCGAAATGGTTCCTGTACAGGGATGTAAGAGTGAGGCAGCGTAGGATACAGCCAAATGAGTGTTATTTGTATTTGTTCAGTATCATTTCCCCACATTCCCTTATTTGTCAATTCGATGTCAGTTATCAAGCCTGCTGTCGGTCACTTTGTTTTCCTATTGAACCCGATGCATAACGCAAACCAGCCACAAGAGGGCAGTATGCCACAGGAACAATGTGGAGGCCTCTGTGTGAGAGTACACAAGAGATTGACCCTGTCTGTCTAGAGCGTTTGGATGAAAATGCGTGTATCTTCAGTGAGTGCGTTGGTTGTGTCGAATGGGATGGCGCTTCCAGAATGAGAAGACTGCGTGTCCTCTGAGCGTGTCTGCGTGCGCCCTGCTCTCCCACCCGTGCGTGTGCGAGCGCCGAGAAAGGCCATACACCCATCAAGGAGGTATCTCGCTCATAAAGGGGAGTGAAATGAATGCAGCGCCTGGAGAAGAGGAGAGGTGAGTTCTCCTGACCCTTCATCAGAAGCCCAGGGAGAAAAGGGAAGAATATGCCATTGTGCCCGAGCGGCAAGATGATGAAATTCAAGATTCACCCGCGACTCCGTCGGCGCTTAATCTGGGGCCCAACCTCTCGCGACGCTAATCCCCCCTGTCGAATTATTGCCCTGGCGAGATTGTATTTTGTCAGTGAAAATGGCAGAGTGTCAAACGGCACCTTGTCTCGGGTATTTGTTCGCCTGCCAGGGCCTCAGGAATCGCATAATCAAAAGAGGATGAGAGAGAGAGAGAGAGAGTGGGAAAGAGAGATAGATAGAAAGAGGGAGAGGTGGCCGTCTGAAAATGACTATTCAGTAGTATCTCTAAATTGCATGCAACCTGTCCTTTTCACCCTCCTTCAAATGGTCCCACATTATCACAAAGGTGGGCAAATTGAGGGGTCAAAAGATTGGACTGCTATATTTGACGGCATTGTGCTGACAGAACTCTCTTTGTGTGTGTGTTTGCGTGTGTAAAGGGTGTAATGTTTGTGTGAATGTGTTCTCGGTGCCTTTTTACAGAGCCTGAGTCGCGTGAGAACAGACGCTCACGTGCACACCAGCCCTGCTGCGTGTTATTAAGTGTTCCCTGGTCTCTGTCGCTTCACGACTTTCTCCTTCTTCATTCACTTGACGTCAGAATACATGTCTAAAATATAGATGGTCCCAATCTTTGTCTATCTAATATAATTTAGACATTTTTATAGGTCAGAGAAATCCGTCAGACATACATACACACACACGCTCGTCCACCTCTAACTCTTTCCTCGCTCTATGAGCTGATGTCCTGCTTTTGTGGACGTCCTCCAACTCCATTAAGGCTATTTCCACTCCATATCACTCTGCTCTACGTACACACAAACGCTGACACACACAGATGTACTGTATATAAACACACACACACAGACACACAGTCTGCTCAGCATTGTCCCCGTGGCCCCAGTGCTTTTCCCGCTCCCTCTCCCTCCCTCCCTCCCTCCCTCTCTCCCCTAGAACACATTACGTAGGCCACTGGCTTGTGTGCAGTGAGTGGGCCTCTGGGAAGAAAAACACAATTATTTCAGTCCCTGGCTATTCACGCAAAGGTGACAAAAGCTGGTATGAAGTATGAAATCCCCAAAGTTTTCCTGGTAGACAAATGAGGATTAATTGGAGTTTGTGTGCGTGTTTGTGCCTCCAAAGTTCTTCTCTGGCCCTTCTTTTCTTTCGTTTCTGTAGCTTTCTTTGACAACTGTGGGTTTTCAAAGGCAAGCACTCGTCACATAGATAACCAGTAGCACGTGCGATTCCTCCCGCAAGACCGTTATTTGATTTTGCCACAGCACGGACACACTCACCGTCATTTATATGGAATTGATCACACTTAGGAGTTACCAGATGCTTTTGATTGCCCCACAGCCTGCTGCCCCCCCTCCCCCCCCCTCACACACACACACTGCTTAGCAAGCCTGTTAGTGATAGTGGGAAAAATCCACAAGAAGAAGCCATTGATACTTTATAGTAAGAAACCAGAGGAATGGCAGCAGGAGCAGGGACAATAAAGACCATGCAGGATGAATGTTGGAGTACCTGAGGTTGAAGAGAGCCCACAGCCTTGTAAGGGGGGGAGGGGTGACATACAGGTGTACGCAGGCCTCTGAATTGCATGGAGAAGCTATTGAGTCATGCGTTTCATGCTCAGCCTTGGCGGCAGGAATACTGGCCTTTCAAATCAGGATTGTGTGTCTGTGTGCACAGGAGTGCAGGCTGGTGCTGGGGGTCCGGTGTTGGTGACTGGGGAGGCCGGGTGGTCCCTCCCGTCCAAACCTCTCTAATAGGCTTACAGGGCCTTAATCCACACCGCGCAACTCAGTCACATGGTCAGTCTGCTGACTGGCTTCTACCACAGGCCATTGTGTGTGTGAGCGTGTGTGTGTGTGTGTGTGTGTGTCATTGTGTTTGTGTCACCGCCTGTGTATGTCTGTGGCTGTGTGGGAGCCCATCTTTCGTTGTGGTTGTTTTTCAACCTGCTTCTGTCGTTCTCTGGTTTTAGGAGAAGATCGATTCAACCCTTGTAAATGACTTCCTATTTATCCTAACCCTCCATCCTTTGTACCTGGCTGCTGGCTGTCTGGCAGACAGAGAGTGAGTCCTTGCCAGGATGGTGGAGATATGTGTGTGTGTGTTGTGGTGTGTGTGTGTGTGTGTGTATTGTGGTGTGTGTGTGTGGCCACCAGACGTTGTGGCGCTGCACTTTTGTGTAGGCTTGCGTGATCTCTTTTGATCTCCCTGTCTCCCTCTCTCTCTGTGTTATCCTCTTTCCAAAGAAATGTGGCAGCGTGGTCATTCTAGTTTGTGTTTAGTCTGTAATCCTGGATGCAGTCTCGTTGGGTTGAATTTGTTTGTTTCGTCTTTGTCTACCATGTCTGTCGGTTGTGCGTCAGTCACCTTTTTTTTTTTGGACTTGTGTGTCAGTTTGTGTCTGTGCGTGTGTGTCCATGGGTCTATCTGGCCTCTGTCTCTGTGGTCCACACTCTGACCTTGTCTTTCATCCTCTCTGCGCGAGCCCTCGGAAGCCCGCTGTGTTCCTGTCGTGACCAACGCCGTGGCAGATGTCACAAGATCCACGGCGAGGAGAACCTGTGCATATACTCAACGCGTGCACGCACACACAGACACACACACACACACACACACACAGACACACACACTGAATCGACATAAGATACCCCAAACAGGAGAGAAACGGTCTTTGTTTGGCCTTGCATGGCGTGGCGCTCCCAAATAAACATCAAAACACAAGTGTCACCTGGGATGCATGCTAATCTTCGCTGGTGGCCTTGAATGTGGAATGTCTGCCAGTGTGGGCTGCACTGTAGGTCACAAGTGCCTCTGTGATTGTTGGGGGTCACATTTGAAGGGTGTAGTTTAATCTTAGTATACGTCACGTGTAACGACTGCAAATAACGACTAATTATGTTGTCTAGTTACGTGGTCAATTATATATTCCAGTCTCTGCCTCACCAGTAGGTTACATAAGTCATTTAGGAATAGAATAGCTTTTGATTATGCTTTTGTTGATCTGCACTACCAAAAAGATGGTTAAAACTAGACTTTGTGTTGTTTTCTATCGCTACAACATATTCTCCTAAACCCTATCCCAATGTAAATCTGGTAGCTCCGAATTGCGTGCCAGTCTTGTGCTCGTTTAAAACACCCCTTTTCTCCTCGGGTTACATCCTTGTGTCCTCAGGTTGACCCAGAAAGCACACACACACAAACCCACACACACAGAAATACTGGTGTTTTGTAGTGGTGTCTAATGTATCAGGTTTTTAGGTAGGAATGTAAAACAGGTCTAGAGGTAGAAGAGTTAGAAGAGTGGAGTAGAAGATGACGAGGGACGGACAGTAGTGGTGTCTCTTTGTCTATAAAGCCTGTCCTAGTCATGGGGTCAGCGTGGCCTATAGCCTGGTGTTGCATCCCGACACTTAATGATCTCCTTTATGCTATTTACTATTTACTCCCGCTCTTATTGGCTGTTGTCTGACCTCGCTGATATCACATTGACTTCCGAGTGATCTCCCTGACAGCTTATTGGCCGCTAGGTAATCTCCTTGAAAGGTTTTTGGTTCCTGAGTGATCTCCTTGACACCGTGGCGGCCACCAAATAGACTTCTCAAGTCAACCGCGCACTCCTGCGTTTTTGTCCCGGCGCCTCACGTGTCGTCAAGCCCAACTCGCGCTTGTCCTCTGCCTCCGCTCTAATCCCTCGCTCCCTCGCTCTGTTTTTCGCCAGTTCCAGAAGGTGAAGGGGGTGGGGCCAGAGGTGGTGTGGGTGAGAACGGAAGTGCGATTAGGCGCTTGTTATCGTCGTTGCTGTTATTTATTTTCCTCCTGGCGTCTTAAGATGGCTGCCTGTGATGGAGACAAGGCTCTGTGGCCCACAACACACCTTGCCACCAAATCCCTTTGTTTATCCACAAGCCTGACCTTGTGCCAGTGTGTGATTGATAGTGAGTGTGTATCACTACTTTCCCCTATGCTTCCGTTAGTGTGTGTGTGTGTGTGTGAGTGTGTGTGTCTGTAAGGACAGCCCAACTATGGAATTCTATCTCTGTCTCTGTGACCCTTAGGGTTGTGGGGTACAGGTGTGTGTAGGTATGTGTCACAGTTTGTTTGTGTGTGCGTGTGTGTGTGTGTGTGTGTGTGTGTGTGTGTGTGTGTCTTGTGGGTGCTGTTCCGCTAGGTGACGGTGAAAAGGGTCTTATGATGTGCTCTAATTCCTGTTGTAAGCTGCTCACTGACAGTTACACTGATACCCAAACACTCATCACTGTCTCTGTTTGGGATATGACTCACATGCACAATAATGGCTTAGTCTGAAAGGGAGGGAGGAATGTGAAGGAACTCCCATTGTGTGTGCGTGTGTGTGTGTCTCGGGGTGTGAAGATGGATGGATGGACAGACACCCAGCCTCACATTGATGGCGATGAAAGGAGAAACCTAGATGGGCCTCGATTTCTGGAAAGCAGGTTGATGAGGGGGATCCCCCCACTCCCACCTAGATTTCACACCTTCCAGGACTTCAGGCTGTTGCATTTCACTTGTTCACTCTTTCACTCATTCGTTCACATACTCACTCTCGCTCACGCACACACAGCTCTTTATCTCACTAATTCCCCATGGTAGGTGTTCATTGTCACCCTTTTATGCTAATCTCCCCCTTCTTTAATCCATATTAGATTCCTCTTTCAGTTGGTCACAATCAAAACCACTGAGGCAGAGGATCGTCTCTCTAATACTCTTTGTCTCTCCAGATTATTCCTTTAGCTCCAAGTGTATACACCTTTGTGATGTAGAGCGGTGAGAGACTCAGGGAGCAATTGTTCTTTGTCAGTATCAATCTTAACCCCCCCCTCCACACACACGCACACATACACACATTCACACACACACACACCACCGTGGTAAATCTCCCTCCTTGTTGTGGATTAAAGGCCATATCATAGCCATGTCAGATCTCAAGGCACATTTACAAAAATGCTTAAACAAACATGGACTTAAAGGCTGAAAGCTGTGAGTGAAGCGTCAGTGTTTCTAGCGCTATAGAGTTGGAGAGGTTTGGTTGCTAAGAGGTTAGCGGGGGGGGGGGGGGGGGTGTAGCTTCTTTTCTGAATTCACACATCTACAGTTAGTTTCGCAAGGACCATGGTTTGACTTTGGTGCTTTAGGTTTCAAGCATGAGCTCTGTAGCATGTATACCAAACCTCTGGCCTCAGACTAGGGTGCATGGTACTCACTCGCTCGCGCTCTCTCTCGCTCTCTCTCTCTCACACACACACACACACACATGTAAAGTCTGCCGTGTGCAGCCGCTCTGCAGGACTGCATAGTCAGCGCTTCCAGGGTGTCCATTACACCAGCAATGCCCTCAATTTACAGTTATTAGAAAGCATCAGCAGTCTGGGGCAAACCATCTCCTGTGGATCCATTTAGCGGCTCGCCTTCTCCCTTCCCTTTGTTGATAAACCCTCCGACCCGGCTCTGTTACCATGGTAAACGCGGGGTTCTGATATCGTGCCTGGTGCAGGGGAAATAATCAATCCCAGATCGCTGAGAGTATTATCATAGGTGTGTGTGTGTTGGTGATACTGCGTTGCCATTGGCCATACTGGACCTTTGAGAAGGTCGACTTGTGGTAGGAAATTTGAGAAAGTGTGGCGTGTGTGTGGGGGGGGGGGGGGGGGGGGGGGGGGGCGGTGTTAAAAAAAGGCCCGTTTTCCCACCAGGGGTGAACTCTCAACAGTAATGAAAAATCCCTCTCCCTCCCGCGCTTTATCTCTGTCTGTGAGGAGCTGTGCCTGGCCACTCTTTACCACTAGATCCATATCCTCCTTCCTCTCCCCCTCTGGTTCTCTGTCCCCTGTCCCAGCCCTGCGTTCTCCCTCCCCCCTGTCTGTCCTCCCCTCTCTCCACTTCCCTCTCCTGCGCCTCCCTCCGTTTCTTGACCATTTTGCCCATCTTTCTCCCTCTTCACCCCTACCTCTCTTTCTCCCTTTCACCTCCCCTCCCTCACCCTCTCCCTCCCTATCTCCCTTTACCTCCTTCCTCTGCAGTGGAAGTGCAGTGGCAGGGCTTTTTGGCTGGTAGTAATTTATTTTCCCATTAGCCCCCTCTCTGAAGTGTGTGCTCGGGGTCTGAGAGGGGCCGCGCTGGGCGATGGAGAGGCCGGAGGAGGAGAGCAGAGGAGGAGAGGAGGGAGCAGAGCACCCTGGACTCACTGATAAGACCAGAGAGAGCAGGAGATGTTTTTTCCCCTCTATTGGTGGTAATATTGGCGCATCATGTTTCTAGCGTGTGTGTGTGTGTGTGCGTGTGTCCACTGTCCCCCCCCCCCCCCCCCCCCCCCCCC